>OX608074.1:120050103-120650103 GCA_951509635.1 Eupeodes luniger
TTCAAAAAGAATCCCTTAATACTTGAGGTTAAACATTTTTTAGATGGTTTTTAAGGACTTTCGTATGAAGAGAAGTATTTTTTGATTATTTGATTAAAATTATGACTGAAGTGGTGAAGAAATCCGAAAAATTGTTTGGTTCGCTTTTATTTTTTCAAGGTCCTACAAAAACTACATTTTTATTTTTTAGTCCATAACTTTTATAAAAAAGACTCTAAACATATCTTCCTGTGATATTCTGAAGTTTTTCCTACTACCAAACATTTCAAGGACTGATTTACAAAATGTCTAATGTTTAAATTTTTATTCCAATTTTGAGAAATTAAAACTTTCTGCAACAAATCTATGTTTTGAAAACCTTATGTTGAAATTTTTTGTAATTTTATTTATTTTCGATTCGTGTGTCATTAAAATTTTTGTATAGAGCATGAAATTTTGAAAATATGGCTTCATAAATGAAGAAATAAAGCACAGTAACAAAATATTAATAACAACATTTTGTGAAAGATAAAAAAGCCCAAAGTCTTCCTTTGTCTCATAATATACACAGATATCTCTCTAAAAACCTCTTATTAAGGTTCTAGAAACCTTGAAACGTCAGAAACAGTCAAAATTTTCAATTCAACTAATCGTTTTAATGATAACTTTAAAAAATGTGTGTTTTATACATAATTGTAAATAAAAATTTAGTTTGTTTGTCAGTTTTAAAAACATAATACATATGTATAGTTTTTAGGAAAACCCATTTGGGTATTCTGTATAAATTAAAGTACAAATTTGTACGTTTTACCATTAAATTTCGTAAACAAATATTGAACTGTTTTTGAGATATCGAATTTTGAAAAAAAATGTAATATTTGTTTAAAAATCCTAAAAGTAAAATTTGACATTTTTGATCAACAAATATTACTGAGACAGTATAAGCGTTTGTGCATAAAATAGGTACATTATTTTTTGAGAAAATATGAGAGTAAAATATACGGTTCTATGGAAAACAAAATAACTATTCTTTTTATTAAAGTTAAATTTAAAAAAAATGCTGGGATGCGACCACACTGATAACTTCCCATCCCGTTTGTCGATTTGTATTTTGTTTAGGTTTTCGTGTTTTGTTAAAAAAGTTGTGAATTATTCTTAGAAATTTTAAAATCACCAACAGACCAATTAACCAATTTCTTAAAAATGAAATGAAATTAATTTGAAGTCAATATCTTCTATTGTTCACGAGATATCGAGAACCGAACATCAATTTTTACTAAATTTGCGTAGATTTTTTGTAGATTTTTTTTATGAAAAAAACGGACTGTTAGATTTTTATACAAAATTTATTGAATATCGGAAATAATATTTTCTTTGAGATAAAATTAGTTTGAAGCCAATATTTTTAATTTTTGAAAAGATATTTGAGTCGAAATTCAATTTTTACCAATTTTTAGTAATTTTTCTTAGGTTTTTATTTTTTGTAAGAAAACTGTCAATTCGATTTTTCTTAAAATTTTACTGAATGTTGACAACAATATTTTTTTAAAAATAAAATTAATTTAAAGCCAAGATCTTAAAGTTTTGAGAAGATATTTGAGTCGAAAATCATTGTTTACCAACTTTGAGTAATGTTTTTTTTTAGGTTTTTATTTTTTATAAAAAAACTGTCAATTCTATTTTTCTCAAAATTTTACCGAACATTGAAAACAATATTTTTTATAAAATAAAATTAATTTGAAGTCTATACCTCAAATTTTTGAAAAGATATTTGAGTTGAAAATCAATTTTTACGAACTTTAAGTAATGTTTTTCTTAGGTTTTTATTTTTTGTTAAAAAACTGTCAAATTCAATTTTTCTCAAAATTTTACTGAATGTTGACAACAATATTTTTTAAGAGATAAAATTTATTTGAAGCCAATATTTTTAATTTTTGAAAAGATATTTGAGTCCAAAATCAGTTTTTACCAACTTTGAGTAATGTTTTTTTTAGGTTTTTTATTTTTTATAAAAAAAAAAATTGTCAATTTGATTTTTCTCAAAAATTTACCAGATGTCAAAAACGTTATTTTTCGTTGCAGAAAATTATTTTGGAGATAAAATCATTTTTCGTTCGTAAAGTTTTCAAGGTGACAAATATTTTTGTTCAGTATTTTTTGATTTATAAAAAAAACCGTTAATTTGATTTTTTCCAAAAACATATTTGTTTGGTATTACGTTACAATACATAATATAAAATTTAATTCAAGTCGCTAGCGTTATAGGTTCGTGAGATATTTTGGGTTAACCAAAATTTTAATCTTTTTTCTTAAATTGCTCTGGCAAAAAACCACTCACGCAATTTTTTCAAGAGTCCTTTCTGCATCTTTCTGCATTATTATCTGTACAAAGAAATTTATTTGAAGTCGATATCTCTACTGGTTCTTGAGCTATATACGACGAAAAAAACGTCACGAACGTACGAACGTACGTACACACCCACATCTCTCTAAAAATCTCTTATTTCGGCTATAGGGACCTTGAAACGTCGAGAAATGTCAAAATTTTCAATTCGACAAATCGGACCAACCTTAATTTCAAAGTTTGAACTCAATCTATCCAATAGTTTGGACTATAGAGTCGAGGACAGACAGACACACGGACGGAATCGGGAGACCCACTTTTTTCACCTTCTCTACTATCGTAATGTCATGTTTGATTAGAATCTTGAGTTTGGATTTTTTTACGAATGCAATACTTGTCATTTACATAGTTCCTATATGTCGAAAGTAAAAATGAAAATTATACCAAAAATAATAATACTTTTAATTCTTGTCAGAAAGCAGCTTAAACTTAACTTCAGTCATAAATAAAATAAAATAAATCTCCATTTTAGGCAAAACCCGTTTTCAAATTTTTAAGGGCACCAATGCAATGGTAAGTTATTAATCTTGATTGTGTCGCAGCCTCTTTTTTTCAAAATGTTCGAAATACATTTTTAATCGAAGTTAATAAAGTCATTTACAAATTGTTATAAAATTTAATATTTTTCTGAAGAATTAAAGTATTGTCCCTTAGCTAAAGGACTGTATTTATACATAATACGAAATGCACAGTTGTCTTGAATTTTACTGTACTCAAACTCCTTAATGTTTACTTAATTAAGTAAGCTCCATTTCAGAAATTATTTTCAAGACCAAATCAATTGCTTCGCTCATAGGCATGAAATTCAATTCTTTTATTGAGATTAATTTTAAGTTTTTGAATTTGCATATTTAACTATTGCACTTATAAATATTATTTGTAGGCCATAAATATGAGACTCTATATCATCTGCAACTCAAGGAGGCCTTCGTAAAGTGAATAAAATTAAATAAAATGTTATTATTAAGACTATAAACAATATTCATAACAAGATATATGCATTTGACATATGCATAATAATGATGTCAGTGTTTTAAATTGTACTTTCTCCTTCCAGGACACTGTCGCTCTCTCTCTCTCTTACTTATGAAATAACCGGCATTACATATTCATTTAAGTGCACTCAAAATATTTGTGTCTTTTTGGAAATAAGATCTGAAAAGCCAAAACCCCCAATGATGCTTTTCCCAAAAAGTCAAATGTTGTGTATCATTTCGTCTGACGTTCTCTTCTCGTAAGTACATTATGTTAGATATGTACGTGTACGTTATGTACGAATCTAGGATGGGTACCTAAAACATTTTTGGTCATTCTCCTCACTCTCTATGTCGAAAAAACATGTACCTAACCTAACAAAGTTACCCGGAAAATTGTTTTCAACTTCCACAGTGAAAATCATAGAGATAGAGGCGAGTGCAGTCCTTTTGACTTAGTTAAATCATAGGTAGGTATAGCTACGTTCGTCCTTGTTGTACTACATGTATGAGAGCAACCCTCCAATTGATATGCAGTTCTGTGTGTTTTGTCTATGGAATAAGGAGTATTTTCGAACATTTCTGCAGAGCTCGTATGAAGATCCGCATAGAAATCCCTTACATTCTTCACAGCATCCAAGGATGTGCAGCATTGCATCATCAGTACAGTAACAGTAAACCACTATCATCCTAGTTGTAAAAGGATTTTGTTTTTGGGTGAAGCATCATTATATGGTACCACACAGAGTACTGCTCGAGAAGCTCTTATATGTAACACTTCTTCTAGTCTGCTCGTCTTCTACTTTTTCGGATATACAATCCTTTCGAGTGAATATAAGAGGAGTCCTGTGTGTGTTTTTGGCCAACACGATGATGGTAGGTATTTATGGGTGCAATCCTATTTTTGGTCTTGTTTAAGAGGATGTCAGAGCTGTTGTAATAATCGCCTTGATACAAGATAATCGGATTGATGTTGATGATACTTTTGTATAAGTAATCGTATGTTTCTATTTTTATGTTCGTACAATAGGTAAAGGAAGTTATAAGAAAAAGGATTCAAAGAATTAAATTCCAATTGGAAGAAAGTAAATATAACTGATTGATTTAATTAAGATAATACACAAAATTGAATTTTTAAAGTTAATCTAAAGTTTGGATATAATGATTCATTTTTAAAATGAAATTACATAATATGTAGAAAAGAAGAGGCTGGAATGCGACCCATTAAAAACAGCATTTTGTGTAAAACTAAGTCAAAATCTTTCTTTATTCTCAAGAAAAGATTAAGATTGAGTCGAAAACCAAATTTTTGAATTTTTAGTTTTTTTGGAGGTTTTTCTTTTTGTAAAAAAGTTGTCACTTGGTATTTTCTTAAAAATGAACATTAAGTTAACAACAAGGTTGATTTCAATATTATGTAGATATTTAAGGCAAAAACTAATTTTTAGCATTTTTTGAAAGTTTTTATTTTATTATAAAAAATGCCGATTGGATTTCCTTTATTACTTTTCAAGATATTCGAGTTAACACAAACAAAAATGAAGATAGTTTGAAGCCAATATCATTAATTTTTGCCAGTACTTTCTAGTCGAAAATCAGTTAAAACCAACCTAAGCAGTTATTTTCTTAGGTTTTTAGTTTTTGTAAAAAAAACTGTCACTTCAATTTTTCGAAAAAAAATGACCAGATGTCAAAAAGTTATAATGAACAATTTAATTGAAATTGATATTTGGGGTCAAACTAATTTTTAACATTTTTTTTTGAAATCCTATAGTATGTTGAACGTCATTTCTGCATCTTTTCAAGTTATTACCTGTTAAACAAAATTAAATTAAAGTAGATTTTTCTGCGGGCTCTTGAGATATGGTCGGAGGGGAAAGAACGTACAAAGAAATTTCTTTAAAAACATATCAAAATTTTCGGGGACCGAAATATGAAAATTTTATGTGGCTTTTTATCTAAAGGACAATATTTTATTATTTAAGATCTTTAAAAACAACGAAATAATTTTGGTTTTAAAAGAAAAGTTTTTTTTTTCAAAAATGATTTTTTAAACATTTTTTACTTTTAATATGGTCTTCATTTTGGAAAGCAGAACAAAGACAGAATAATGGCAGTAATTGAGAGTTCTCAACACATTTAAACTTTATTAACTTCCCATAGGAAGTTATTGCAATTGGTCCGATTTATCGAATTAAAAATTTTGACATTTCTCAACGTTTCAAGGTCTCTAAAGGCGAAATAAAAGACTTTTAGAGATATTTCTGTGCGTGCGTGTGTACGTAAGTTCGTACGTTCGTGAAGTTTTTTTTCGTAGTCCATAGCTCAAGAACTGGTAGAGATATCGACTACAAATAAATTCTGATATACAGATAATAATGCAAAAAGGACTCTCAAAAAAATTGTGTGGTCTGTTTTTTTACCATACCAATTTAAAAAACAGATGAACATTTTGGTTAACCCAAAATATCTCGAGAACCAAGTGTAACATGATACCAAACAAGTATGTTTTTGGAAAAAAATCAGTAAACGTTTTTTTTTTATACATCAAAAAAACTGAAAAAAAATTTGACATCTCGAATATTTAAAAAAAAAAAATGGTTTTATCTCCAAAACGATATTATGCAACGAAGAATAACGTTTTTGACATCTGGTCAAATTTTGAGAAAAATCGAATTCACAGTTTTTTTTTTCCAAAAATTTAAAAACCTCAAAAAAAATTAGAAAAAAGTTGATAAAAATTGATTTTCAACTTAAATATCTTTTCCAAACTTTGAGATATTGGCTTTAAACTAATTTTATCTTTTAAAAAATATTGTTGTCAATATTCAGTAAAATTTTGAGAAAAATCGAATTCACAGTTTTCTTACAAAAAAAAAACCTAAAAAAATTAATAAAAGTTGGTAAAAATTGATTCTTTACTCAAATATCTTTTCAAAAATTAAAAATATTGGCTTACAACTAATTTTATCTCACAGAAAATATTGTTTTTGATATTCAGTATAAAAATCCAACAGTCAGTTTTTTCATAAAAAAATTAAAATCTACAAAAAATAGTACGCAAAATTGGTAAAAATTGATGTTCGGTTCTCGATATCTCGTTAATAAAAAGAAAATATTGACTTCAAATTAATTTCATTCATCCAATTTGTATTTGTTTATAAAAAAAAATAAAAACTTTTAAGAAATACAACTAAAATTGGTAAAAATGGGGTTTTCGACTAAAAAACTCGTTAACAAAAATAGATTTTGAAATCAAACTATTTTATTATATGCAAAATATTGTTGGTTATTTTGAAATTTTTAAGAATAACTCAACTGACAACTTTTTTAACAAAACACGAAAACCTACAAACGTTTTAAGCAAGGCAAACCGACAGACGGGATGGGAAGTTATTAGTATGGGTCGCATCCCAGCCTCTCTTTTAATATTTTTTTTAATTCTATTCTTAAAACGCTTTGAAAAATCTATAAATAATTTGTTTGATTATTGAAATTTCAAAATATCAAAATATGTTAGTAAAGATATTTTAAAATAAGAATAGCAATTTCAATGAAACTCTATTTTCTAATATACCATGGAAAATTTGATTTTTCTAATAGGATATTTTGAAATTTATTAATAATTCAAGGTCTCTTCAGATTTTAACAACATGCAGTTAGAAAGCATTTAAAAAAACTGAACGTTTTGAATAAATCAAAGTTAAAAGAAATACATATGTATGTCAAAAAAAAAAAGAAAAATTTGAACTATTCAGAACATCTTATAATTTTTTTCTAGAAAAATCCAGGCGAGCTTTTTTTAAAAAAAAAATAAAGTCTGCAAAAAATTCTAATCAAACTTGGTAAAAAATTATTTGTAATAAAAAAATTCAATTAATAATACTAATTTTTACAAAAAATACTACTTTATTGGTTTTAAAGTATCACGAATCCCGACAAACAGCTTAATTTTCAATTTTTGTGTGGTTTATTACAAGAAATATCAGTCAGAAACTTTCTTGCGAACGTACCAAAATCACCAAAAGCATACTCCCTACAGGAAAAACCTTACAAGAGAAAACCAGAGAAATTGCAATTTTTGTAACGTCGAATTGTCAGTATGGCATTGTCTAGTTAGGGGAGAGTACGATAACTTTGGCGACAAAGCTTAATGACGGATTTGTATAGAACAGTTAAAAACAAGCATTTTTTACTATCGGAGGGGGGGGGTCAATCTCCCCCCGTTTAGGCGGTAGGGGCAATTTAAAAAATATGTACATTAAATGGAAAAAAAATAATTAAAAAATAACGGTAATACTTACAATTAAGTATTATACCTTTTTTTAAAGCCAACATTTTTGTCTATTAGCTTGTTTTTAAATCAAGTCAAAACTATGCATGGTTAAAAAAAAAAGGTTTAAAGGGTAGTTTTTCAAAACTTTCAAATTATCTACTGTTTTTTTTTTTTAGAATTCATTGCATAAAATATATAAAATTATAATTATTAAAATGTTGTTTTCTGCATATCTATTTAAATAACTTTTGTATTTAATCATAATTAATTAATTCTAACTTAAATTAATTTTGAACCTAAAAAACGACTTCAAATGGCATTTTTCGCCCTGAATTCTTCTTTATTAAATGATTTATAAATTAATTTTGTAATTTTTTTTAGAATGAATAAATAAAAAAATAATAAATTACATATATATAAATAATAATTATCATAATCCCTTAGAGTTGAGTAAATTAAATTTTGTTTATTTATCAGGTTTGTTAGAAATATATTGTTCCTATTTATTATATTTTTGTCATGAAGTACTTACTACAAAAATACGGGTCATAAAACTTTTGTAATTTATTTTTGTACGCTATTTTAATGAAATATGATTTTTTTGAATGAAATTTCTTACTACTGCTATCTCAATAAATATTATTTTTATATAAAATTCCTATAAAGTTTAAATCTTTCCTAAATTGAGAACGTATAATCACAAGAATATTCACAGAAACATAATTAAAAAAGAAAAAAGTAATAAACCTACGAAAGGGAATTATAAATTATGAAAACAACAACACAAGGAAAAATAACAAGGCTATAAATAAACTAGGAAGGTATATCATTAGATCAACTTTACCTCAGATTCAGACTAAGCTATAAAACCATACATACAACAGTTTACCTGATCTACCTAAATATATGTATAGGTACACAGTTTGTTCATTTTATGGTTGGGCTCTATTTTTGTATTTTCTTCAGTTTCATACAGAATGAGCTTTAATTAATTACACAATAGTGTCTATTTAGTCGTTCGCGTCCACGCCTATTCGCTACGCTAACACCAAATATTATATGAGAATCAAGGCCGTCATCATCACTATACCGGAATGAAATTGCCTCCACCCTTTACTCTATCACTTTATTCTAACTATCTTTTAATACATTATAACTACATACATTCTCGTATAGAGTACTCATATACATATAGGAAGGTATTTGAATATGAAGCTCAAACATAATAATTCACTGTGTGTAACTGCATATCTATGCAGGCTACCACAAAATAACCACCAGCACTATCAACACACTAAAATAGTTGATTTCCATAAACAAACTTAAACACCCACCCACCCATATCCAATGAACAACGCCCCCCAAAAAACAACATAATACATATTTAAATATATGTACATATGTATATGTGGATATAAAAACAAACATATATCTACTTAGACCAAAACACTGATACAAACAAAAATAATTTATGTACAATTCCCATAAAATTAAAACCGCACTAAAACCAAAAGTTAATATTTGTCTTCAACATGTAAGCCACAATTAATTTGGTTGGCATCTCACCTCGCTTCGTTCTTGCATCCTGCCTGCACAGGACATACTGCAGACAAAAACCATACATAACTATAACTATACTCCAATCGTACACTACCTACCTATGCTATGTTGTATGTGTATATAGACCAATACCGATTTTAGAAAAGAGAGTAGAATAAGGTTTGTTGGGTTTGGGGGCTTTGGTTGGGTTTTTGGCGAGTGAGTACGAGTGGAGTGGAAATTGCACACGAGCTTCCGGTTCTTTGTGTTTGCACATGATGATATTTCCGTCATTTACTTCGAGACCATCATCATCATGCCTGTCCCCCTTCCGTTGGCTACTCGTCCTGCTGTCATACCACGCCGGTCGCCATCCACCACCGCCAACTTGTCACTGCCACCACACGAAAAGAATTGTCAAAGTTTCGACTTTTGAATGGGCAATGCTGCTTGTCGTGTAGTGTCCTAAATGCTATACCTACTGCTTGCCATATTCCACCATCAAAATGTCCTTGTCAATTTAACCGTTGGCTATTTTAGAAAACTATAACCAAAGAGGAAGTTTGTTGTAAAAAGCTGAGACATACTCGTACAAGTACAAGTACAAGTAACCAAGGAACCAAGGACGAAACAACTATTATCCTGAATTTGTTTTGAACTTTATGCCGCTGCTCCTGATGCTGTTGCTGAAGCTGAAGCTGATGCTCTTGAAAAAAGCTTACAGTTTGTTATTGTATGCATCGCTTCTCCGTACCTAACTATATCTCTTCTCTAATATGTTTATGTTTGTGTCCTTTTGAAATTGGAAAATTGGAATCCTTTGACTATAAGTTCTCTATACAAAAAGGATCCAAACCGGATGGGTGACTCTTTGAATGTGACTTCACTAACTTTTTCAGCTTGTTTTCAATTTAAGAGATAAAAACACTTAACAAAAAAAAGACCAACAAACAAAAATAAAACTCAAAAAGGAAATTTCTTCTCTAGTCCTACTCTAGTCTGGTTTGAGGTTCCGATCCTTAACCAACAGAAGGAGTAGTGTTAAAAAAAAAACACACACACTCACAAACACACAAAAAGGACCAAAACGAACTTATAGAAGAGTATAATAAATAAAACACACCTACAATAGAATCTTCTATATTTCTACACGAAAGCCAGTCCAAGTCTAAATGTAGGTAGGGAAGCTATACGTATAGTATCCAAGCCATCACAGGTGAGCAAATGAATTTACTTAGGATAAAAGGATAAAGTAGCGAAATACTGTCTCATTTGATCAAAGTTAATTCATCGAAAACGTAATTCATCGCGAGCTATATAAAACACAGAAGGACTAAAAGGAGGTGAGCCAAAGTCATGAGAAAACCGAGCAAAAACAACAACAACAACAATAACAGGAAGTGGTTTTATTTTGTCTCTTTAAATGTTTGTAAGTTTTTGTTTGTTTGTTTGTTTTTTTTTTGTAAATTTTGCTGAGACAAGGAAAGGACACGAAAAAGGAAGACATGGTATTTAATTCAATTGGACGACTGACGGTTTCAAATGATGAAGAAGGGTTGGAATTTGTTTCTTTCGTTCGTTATTTGTGGCCAAAAAAGGAATGAAGAAGGGTTAAGGGTTAAGGTTTTTGTTTTTTATTTTGCCAGTCTATAGAGTTAGACCTTTGGGATTAAGATTTATGTGGTGTATTTTAAAATGCGTCTTTGGAGGCAAATTAAATACTTAGTTTATTATTGCTTTATTCAGGGACTACAATGAACCTATACCCAATGAGAGGGAAACATTTTAAAATTATATTGATAACAAGTTTGTGATTTTTTTTTAAATTTTACTCAGTGCAAAACCAAATTATGAGGTTTTTTTTAAATTAAGCTTTAAGGCTGTTTTTCTGAAAAAGTAAAATGAAAAAATGAAAATAAAGTCTGATTTTATTTTTCGAAAAATTATTCTTCTTTCGCTAATGTATAACTTCGTTATTAAATATAAAATATAAAGGATTAAACTTAGAATAAATTGATATATTTCAACGAAATTGAAGATGAAGCCTTTTGTGGATTGACAACATTTTTGTTTTGTATGATTAAAACATACACATTTTTAAATTTATATACTTATGTACATACATTTTAAATTTGAGATTTTTTATTAAAAATGTTAAAGACATCATCCCTCAACCGAAATATAGCACAATTTCTTGAGCTTTAAGAAACGAGTATTGAAGTTTGTAAATGATAGAGAAATTTAAAAAAAAATACCAAAGAAAAGCTGAATTTTAGTAGACAGCTTCATTCATCCCTTTTAAATACTTATTAAGAGATGAAGATGCGGGTTGGTAAGAGTTAAGTTTTTTTTTTATTTTTTCAAAAATATTGTGATAATTTTTTATTTAATTAGTTAATTAAAAAGTTAAGGAAGATAGGTTCTAAGAGGTTTATGTTTTTTACAAATCGATTTCAAAGTGACTATAGACAATTAAATATATACAAAATGATACACAAACATTTTTAAATTTTAGCATTAAAAAGTTAATTTGTTTTGTAAAAAAGAGGCTGGGATGCGACCCACACTGATAACTTTCCATCCCGTCTGTCAACTTGTCTTGCTTAAAAGGTTTGTAGGTTTTCGTGTTTTATTAACAAAGTTGTCAGTTAAATTATTCTAAAAAATTCAAAAATTACCAACAATATTTTGATTAAGTTGAAATAGTTTGATTTCAAAATTTATTTTTGTTAACAAGATTTTCAGTCGAAAACCAATTTTTACCAATTTCAGTAGCATTTCTTAAAAGTTTTTATTTTTTATATAAACAAATACAAATTGGATGAATGAAATTAATTTGAAGTCAATATCTTCTATTGTTCACGGGATATCCAGAACATCAATTTTTACACATTTTGCGTACTTTTTTTTGTAGATTTTAAATTTTTATGAAAAAACTGACTGTTGGATTTTTATAAAAAATGTACTCAATGTCGAAAATAATATTTTCTGTAAGATAAAAATTAGTTTGAAGCCAATATTTTTAATTTTTCGAAAATCAATTTTTACAAACTTTTAATAATGTTCTTTTTAAGTTTTCATTTTTTTTAAAAACCTGTCAATTCGATTTTTGTCAAAATTTTACGAGATATCAAAAACGTTACTCTTCGTTGCACAAAATAATTTTGGAGATCAAGTCATTTTTTGTTCATGAAAGTTTCGTGCTGATAAATATTTTTTTATCGTTTTTTTTTATTTATAAAAAAAGCGTGAATTGGACTTTATTCCAAAAATATATTTGTTTGGTTTCACGTTATAGTATATAATTTAAAATTTAATTCAAGTCCCTAGCGTTATTGGTTCGTGAGATATTTTGTGGTTAACCAAAATGTTTTAATTTTTTTTAAATTGTTATGGTAAAAATACCACCCACCCAAGTTTGTTGAGAGTCCTTTCTGCATTATTATCTGTACAATAAAATTTATTTGAAGTCGATATCTCTACTGGTTCTGGAGATATGGACGAACGAAAAAAACTTCGCTGACGTACGGACGGTTCTGGAGATATGGACGAACGAAAAAAACTTCGCTGACGTACGGACGTACGAAAGTACGTACACACGCACGGCACGCACAGACATCTCTCTAAAAATCTTTTATTTCAACTCTAGGGACCTTGAAACGTCGAGAAATTTCAAAATTTTCAATTTGACAAATCGGACCAGTTACAATAACTTCCTATTTGAAGTTAAAAAGAAAGCTGGAAAATGTGGAACTTTTGGCCATGAAAATCGAGGAAAAGTTCCAGATCTCTGCACTTTAACCTAATTCTTTCGAAATTCAATATTTTTAAGGGCTTATTTTTAGCCTTTGCCTTATTAAATGTCCATAGGAAGTCATTGTAATGACTTTTGACATTTCTCGACGTTTCAAAGTCTCTTGAACCTAAACCAAAGGTTATAAGGGAGATGTGTGTGTAAGCGTGTGTAAGTACGAGTTTGGAGTCTTGTTTTAAGTCAGCCAAGAACAAGCAGAGAGATCGACTTCAAATCAAGTTTAAGTTTTTTGGATAGGATCTAAAAAAGAGCTTCGAAAATGATAGGCGATAGAACTATTACCGAAACACTTTCATCACTCAAACCACGCCTCAATGTTTCATGCCTTTCGTTGTTTTACTGATATTCTTATAATGTTCTGTCAAATTGGCCAGTCGCATTTCCCTCCTCAAACAATTCAACCTTAATACTCGTACTTATAGGAATGCTTATCCTTGAACTGTCAAGTAAAGAGATTTTTTATTTAACCGTACATCGAGAATGTGGAATGCTTTAGCCAACTCCATTTCTTCCCTACAATTTTAATATTCAAAATCTTATAACCAATGTGCACGAATATATCACCGATATGGATTCGAACAAAAATCAACTAACGGTTGTTTTATACATAAAAAAAGTAAAATTGGTATTTTTTTATAAGATATAAAAAAAATGTAAATAAAAATTGGTTTTCTGCTAAAATATCTCAGTAAACAAAACAAACACATTTTATCATGAGCAAAATATTTTTTTTTTTTTTTTTTTTTTTTTTTTTTTTTTTTTTTTATTAAAAGTACTTTCAAGTTGCCAAGTACGACGCCCAACTATATGTTACATCTTGAAACAGGAATAGGACCCCTCTTTTTAGACACACTTAAACTACATTTCAACTACGTGTCAAGAGTTTTGGCGATGGGTGACGAAAGAATTCCGCGAATAGTACTCACACAAGCTATCAGTTCTGAAGTTTCCTGTGTTAAAGAGTGGAAGAAACTGGCAGTTGAATGCTCAACTACTTTTTCAATATCAGCAGACGAAAGTATCGAGGTGCTTAAGTTAAATTTTGATGACTTGCTGAAAAAAGTCGGCAACATGATGTATGATAAGTTTATGAGTGAAGCTGAAGCATCAATTTACAGATCTTACTACAGTAAAGTTAACCATTTCTTGAACCACAACACCTACTTCTTGGCCAAAAACAGTACACAAAAAATCAGCTTGTTACTTAAAGTAAGAGGTGAACTCATCAATTTGAACTACATTCCTCACCGTCCAGAATTGCCAATATTGTGCGATTTATGCAATCGCAAAGAACGCGAAGATGTATTTCATTTCCTGGGAGTTTGTCCAATACTCAAGGAGTTCCGAAAGCGCTATTTTGGGATAGATATACTCGGTTTAGAAGAAACGATCAACATCTTGAATGGAGAACTAGGTTGGGACCTTCTGTATGAATATTCATTGAACGCTCTTCGCTACAGAACCAGAATAGTTGAGGAAAATTTTTAAGGTTTTAAAGTTATTTATTTGAATTGTATCTAATTAGCTTTTTTTCGTATATATAAATTTAAAAAAAATGTCAGTCTGGTAGACGGCCTTCGGCCAAACCATTTAAAGACTTGTGTAATCTTACAATTAAGAATATAATGTTTTGTTTTTGTATCTTTTGAAGTCAATAAACTAACTAACTAACTAACTAAACTAACTCATGAGCAAAATATTGTTGTTAACTTTTTAATTTTTTTCAATTCAATTCAATTTATTTATTAAGGATATTAAGAATAAGGAAAGATATTGTCTTCAAAAAATCCTACAAGAAATATTGTAATTAATATTTTGTAAATCTTTAAAAAATATCGACAGACTGGCAAAAATCGTAACTGTATCAGTGTGGGTTGCATTCCAGCTTCAAATTAAGGGCACATTTTAGGAAATGTTTGGGACACATGGTTGATTAAAAATGATAAACTGCACTTATCTTATACGAAAACTTTCATAGTCGGAAATATTTTACCCGTATTAAATAATACAGTCTCCTTTGACCTGAGGTTATCCTGTTATAAGTTCAATTAGTAGAACCACAATATGGAAAACATTAATAGTTAACTTCATCGGGACAATTTAAAACGCCTTGAAAACTTGGTTAGAAAGTTCGAGTTCTAAGAATCTACAAATATAAAACCTACATTAGGCAGGTGACTTAGCTCACATAAGCATAGACGAATTAGCTCCAAAATTCCTATGTTAGATGACAGCATGGCATACAAAACCTTAGTTGAAGCTTAGATGATTATTACTCTCGACCGTCATATGATTAGAGAGAGAGAGAGACACCTGCTGGAAATGGCGAGGTTTGAAATATAATATCAACAAGTTTTGATAGCTGGTTCAATAAAACAACAAACTTTTTACTGATAGTCCAGTCAATGAACGAAAAAAATTGCCTTCACCTCAAAAAAAAATCCAACAGTTTTGAAACTTGGCACACCGATAGTTATTTTACAAACTAAAACAAATTAATATCATATTTCTTTAGAAAATTTAATAAGCTTTAATTTTGTAAAAGATTATTTTTTGATACGACAAATAGTTTTCAAGATAAACCCGAAAAACCGAAAAAACCGTATATGTTTCTCTTCACTGCCGCTAGAGTTATTTTATAAACTATAAGAAATATGAAAAAATTCATCAAAGCTTTTTTTTTATAAAATTTAATGAGCTTTAATTTTGTGGAATAAAGTTTTTTGATACGACAAATAGTTTTCGAGATAAATGTGAAAAACTGAAACAAACTTCATGTTTCTCTTAACTGCCGCTGGAGCTCAAGTCGAATTCTTGGGGACTTTTTTTTGGGTCATCACCAGACATTCATTAGTAAGTGTGCCAAGTTTCAAAACTGTTGGATTTTTTTTAGGTGAAAACCTTTATTAACTGGACTATGACACGAAATTAACTTAAATTTAAGACCAATAAAAGCAGTTTAAATGTTATAAAGTAATTTAACTCAACAAAAACCCACAACCAGCTATAATTTGTGGGTTTTTCTCTTAATATTAAATATTTTATCGTACCAGTTTCAATGATGTCTTTGAAAGTTTAAATTTCTGTCTGTTAATTAAACATTCTGTGTGTAAATTAAAGAGAATATTATAATACACAACAACACATTAACTTGTCAAAGAAACTTATCTCAATGGGTATAAATAATGTTTCTATATATTTTATCCATTAATTCTGTCAGTCAGCTAACCAACCAGCCAGCTAGGCAACAAGCCATCCAAAAACAGCCATGTTTCTTTTGGAATCGAATTAAACTGCATTCTAATCGAATTTAAAACCAACGCACCGCAGAGCTGTTAGTATGGTGATACCAAAAATAACTTCACTTGTAATTGCATTAAAAACAAGGTTTCACCAAAAAACCATTTTAACCCATCCTAAACCCACCACCGCCGCCGTTTCTGTCACTAGCACCATTCCTATAGACCCACCTCTACATCTAGTCCATTCACCCTCTCAGTGAGTGAATGTTGAACAGAAATTAAAAAAAAAAAAAAACAGCACTCCCTATAGATCCTATAGAATCACATATATATACATACATACACATATATTCAGGTAAAGGCTTTTCAGCTATAGCAACAGTAACAGCAAAAACCGACAGAAACAGGCAAAAGTTGTTTTAATTGAATTAAAATCTCACCTCGCAACAATTTAAGTGAATTGTTCGAGCAACATACCATCCATTTATAAATTGATAGAGAGGCTTTTTCCAGCAAGCCCGAACTTTTCTAAACAGAAACAAAAACACCATATATACCAAAAACAACAAAAACAACAAGGACGATATTGAACAGCCCTTATAACTCCTCATCATAGGTTGATGTTTGCATTAGAAACTATAATTTCATAGAACCAACAAACTCAATTGAGTTATGAGCCGCTATATGAGTACATACATACATATACATATATTTTATATAGCAAAGTGATGTCTTTGTGTTATTACACACAAACATATTCGAACTCGAACTCGAACTCTCATATAAGTATTTTATGTTTATATGGTTGTTGTCCTGAAAATAGATACTTTAAAGTTTGTGGCATACCACGTCGTCACCTCTGTCTTTGCCGCATCATACAAGTATATGGCTTTGGATGGTTTGAGTAGTATTCAATAAACAACAGTATAACCATATATATATATAAACTCATAAAAGGCCAATTTGCGGGCTTAAATGCATCATAACTCGCTCTTGCACCAAACTGAACTGACTTTGACTCTTGGCAAAAACACAAAATACAAAACACACCCAGCGCCATCGCCATCGTCATAGCCATAGCCATAACTTTCATCAAAAGCGTGTGTATGGATATTTATTTAAAACTGCACCTTATTCACTTCAGCATAGGTGAAAGCTGAAAGAACGACTCAATTTAACAAGGACATAACTCATACGGTTAATTCACTTAAAGTTTGAATTAAATTCAAACTGAACACTCACCATATACATATACATATATGTATAGAGTGTAGCTATAATGGTGCATCAGGCATCAGGCGCACCATACCATATGTCTTGATCGCTGATGAAGGTGGAAGTCCCTACCTTCCCTTTTTCCCAATTCCATCAACTCATTCTTACACTCTTGCCTGTCCTGTCCTGTCTGTCTATCAAGGAAGTGCAAGAAGGAATTTATTGTTTTTGTTATCGATATCAAGGATATTTCATAAGAGGACTATCTACAGACATATATAAAGTATAGGTAGGTAAGGTACTAACATAGATATGAGTGTGGCAAGGATAACGAAGCGTTGTATTATTTTGAGAACAAAATGCTCGCGCGATGACAGCCGAATAAACAATCAGATATACTAAAGTGGTGGAGGTGTCTTGCTTTCGAGGAGTGCTTCTGAGGCAGTGAGGCAGTTCCCATAATAATGCGGTACTCGTATATTCGTACTCACTATTCCTGCTCTCATGATGGCGGTCGGAAAAGCATTTCATCCGTTTTATAGAAATGTATTTGAACAATGAAGTTTGGCGTGTAGAGAAACGAGAGGTGCAAAGTTATGATGCGAAGACACTTCCGAAAGGTGTCGTCTCTCAGGATATGTACATATATAGGATGTGTGTGCAGTGCAGGTGTATATCATATCCTTAGTTACAACTTTACATTCCTCCTTGAATCCCGCTTTAGATATTATAACGATGGATGGTGGGAATATTGTTTTTTAGTTATTATTATAGGAAGAAGCTCTTCACCACTCCCTCCACCCTCTTACTCGAACACACTTTCGATGTTTTCTATTAATTTCATTTAAGTATTTCGATGGAATGTGTTGGTTTTGTTTCAATACCGAAAAAGTTTATAGAGGTACCCACTCGTAGTTTTAGATAGAGTTTTCTTGTATACATAGTATGTATGTATATAGAAACATAACTGATGTACATTCAATTGCGAAAGTAACGATAAGGTTCGTCAACTCTATTATACGAGTATTTGTATTGTTTCGATATATTTTACGTATTGGTGGTGTTACAATAAATTTATACTAGATAAAAAAAAAAACACAGTTGGTAAAAGAACTATTAGATGGCATCACAATCTATAAAGGAAATTAAAATACTTTTGTCTTTTTATTTATATTAAAATGTACACAGGTGGTGTATAGGAACTTTGAAAGTGTTCGTGAGTTTGTTGTCTTAACACTCAAACGGGGTTTTGTAAAATACTGAATAATTTGATGTACACTGTATCATTCCAAGACTAAAATTTTAGATTCATGTTTTAAATTTTTTTTCAACAAAATACAAACATTGCTATATGTTGAAAATTGGTGTATTGGTCTATTATTGCAGGTATTTCCAACCCCTTGGATGATATCGTGAATAACATTTCTCGGGAATATTTTTCCTTTGATGAAAATCCAATAAACGGTTTTTTTATAGATAAAAAAAAAACTGAAAAAAAAATGTATCACCTCGAATAAAAGTTGGTAAAAATTGATTTTCGACTCAAATATCTTTTCAAAACTTTAAGATATTGGCTTAAAACAAATTTTATCTTCTAAAAAAAATATTGTTGTCAACATTCAGTAAAATTTTGAGAAAAATCTAATTGACAGATTTTTTACAAAAAATGAAAACCTAACAAAGAAACAATACTAAAACTTGGTAAAAATTTACTTGCGACTGAAATAGCTTTTTAATAATTAAAAATATTGTCTTCAAACTCTTTTTATTTCACCGAAAATATCGTTTTCGATATTCAGTAGTTTTTTTTTTTCTAAAAATCCAACAGTCCGTTTTTTTCATAAAAAAATAAAATCTACAAAAATAGTACGCAGATTTGGTAATAATTGATTGATATCACTCAAATTAATTTCATTCATCCAATTTGTAAAAATTTAATAAATGCTACTTAAATTGGTAAAAATTTGTTTTGGACTAAAAATCTATTTAATAAAACTAGATTTTCAAACTAAACTATTTCTTTATATGAAAAATATTGTTGGTTTAAGAATAATTCAACTAACAACTTTTTTAACCCAACACGAAAACCTACAAACTTTTAAGCAAGACAAATCGACAGACGGGATGTGAAGTTATCAATGTGGGTCGCATTCCAGCCTCTTTTTTGGATTAAATTTTATAAGCTTAAAGTTGGACTATTGGATTAAGAACCAAAGATTGGTAGAAAACTTAACTATGTACAGGAACTCTACAAAAGTAGAGGGACATGCACAGCAAACGACGCCATATTTCTTGCTGCTCTTTTCAAAATTTCTCTTCAGAAAAGTTTTCCATTTTATGATGGAAAGATATAAGAGTCAACAACGAGTCGAAATTTTTAAAATTTACTACTGAAATTCGGAGTCAGTGCCCGTTAAGAGCGCTACGTCCAATTTATGGTCATCATAATCGTCCTAGCAGATCAACAATTGAGCGTCTAGTGGAAAAATTTGAATCCACTTGTACAGTACAAAATGTTCCCGTTCCAGTGAAACAAAGAATTGCCTGTAGCGTAGAGAATATTGCTGCCGCTGAGTCTTCAGTTGCAGAAAACTCAAATGTGTCTCTTATACGTCGTTCTCAAGCTTTGGGCATCTCTGTGACGTCGTTGTGGTGAATTTTGCAAAAAGATCTTGGCCTACATCCCTACAAGATTAAATTGACGCAAGAACTGATTCGGATTTTCATCAAAAAGTCGTCTTCAGCGATGAGGCTCATTTCTGGCTGAATGGCTTCGCCAATAAACAAAATATGCAGTATTGGTCAGGCAACAATCCACACGTACTCCATGAGTCATCATTGCATTCCGAAAAAATTACGGTTTTGTGTGGTCTATGGGCCGGCCGGCCGGTGGTGTTATTGGGCCGTACTTCTTCCGTGATGATGAAGACCGGCACGTTACTGTGAATGGAGATCGCTACCGTTCAGTGATAACCGAATATTTTTGGCCCCAATTGGATATATAGACTTGGACGACATGTGGTTCCAACAGGGGAGAACGTGTTATCTCACGAAATGGTCCAGTCGCTTGGCCACCTCGGTCGTGCGATTTGACGACGTTAAAGCCAACAAGCCGACGATTTATGCTTGAAAACCGTCGAAAATTGGGTTCAGCGTCTGGATTTCTGCAAGCGTGCCCGTTGTGGCCATGCAAAAGAAATCGGGTTCCATACATAATGGCATCAAACGTTCTTTCACAGCAATAAAGAATTTCATTGATATCAAAAACCGTTTTTGTTTTATTTAAAAAAAAACTTTTGTAGCGCTCTTATTGAAAAACCCGATATTTGATAATTTTGATGACACTATTAGCGTTTGTCATTGTTAAAAGCGTTGGGTATAGGCCTGGAGACAAAGATGAAATAATTAAAGACAATTCTAACAAAATTACTAAAACGATGAAAACAAGACTTTTCATTCAGTTCCAAAATCTTTGATTTTGAATTTTAAAAAAATTAGAAAAAATAAATTCTATGGTACAAGGTGGGTATTTATTACTCCGTACCTAAACCAAAATTCTCAAATTAAATCTAAAATTCTTTTTAATGTGAGAAAATAAATCTACTTTGAGATACTGTTTTTTGAAAGTTCTTTCTAAATATTTTGGTGAAGTCTTTTAGACAAAATTGCGTCAACGAAATAAGGTATCCCGAACATTATATGGACATTTGGAACTACGTAAACACTTAAATCATCTCTCAAAAAATAAAGTATTCAAATTCTTGGTCCATGAAATGTTGAGAAATGTGAAAATTTTAAATTTGACAAATTAGACTGATAACAATAATTTGCAAAGGGAATTTAAAAAAAAAACTTTAGATCGAATTAGGCCCAGTTTTCAGTTATAGGTTAAAGTTGCACCCGATCTTAACTTTGTAAAATAATACTGCATTAATTACGCCATGAGTTTCAAAGATTTTACTAATATATATATATGTACATACAAACTTATCACTGAGCCGAGAAAACACTTGTTCTTTTTTAAAGTCTTTGGTCTTTGGTTGATAAGTAATTGTACCTTAGATTTTATTAATAAAGTTAACATTTTTCAAAAATTTATAAAAATTAAAAGTAATTTTTTTGTCAAATACATATTTACAATTTTTTAATGTTTTACTTGTTTCATGATTTTACTATTGCAAACGTTTTGTGTTCTAATGAAAAAAAAGCAGACATTTTTTGAAATGTCCTATTAAGTTTGATATACAAAGAGAGGAAGGTAAATCACTTTTTTGAAAATACAGAAGAATTTTTATGTTTTGATTATACTACACCAATATCATATAAATTACGAATGAAATTGCTTTTGAAATATATCAAAAAATTTGCATACGACACTAGACAGTATCAAGGAATTTTTGGAAGTTCAACGAGAATTTCTCCTTAAGTTCTCCAAATCAATTAATGTTAAGTGATATTTTAAACTTAAATTCTTCGATTTCGTAGAAAAACAATGTACAGACATTTTTGCTTTCGTTTTGTCAAAATCATGTGTTTCAAAATAAAGACCAACACCATATGTTGAAATAAAACTGACTGGTTTTTACCAAGAATTAATATTTCTTCTGTTTTATTTTAAACCAATAATTTCAAATTTGATGGAAACCGACAATTTTGTTTGTAAATAAGAAAAACGGTGAAACGTATACATCGTCTTCAGGATGAGATTTCTCAAAGTTCAAATTTTTGTACATTTTAAAATTCAAACAATAAACAGGTATATTCTTAAAGTTTTTAGCATCCAAAAAAGGTAAAATACTGAACAAAAACAATCTAAACTTGATTTCATCTAAATTAATCATTCAATCATTATCATTAAAAACCGCAAACATATATTTACTCGTAGGTAGGTAGGTACTCAATAAAAGAATAAATTGTTAATATAATTATTGTGCTTACACTTGGCACTTCTTAATGGATAGGTATGTTATGGCTAATAGCATACATCTTTCTATGTACATATGTAAATGTATTGTGCATGAATGTATTGTAAGTACTTTTACAATAAACACACAAATCGATGCACACCACTTAGTCATTCATGAGTTCACACATTGTCATGGTCTATTGACACGCTTTGTGAATATAATTTCTATTATTTAGTTTAGGTATGTTAAGAGCGCATTCATGCATTGCACCCTTGGACTTACCCTCTCATAAGTCATACCAAGGGAAGGGTTGTCATTCTTCAAATTTAATATATGTATGTGTGAATAAGGCGAGCAATATTGTATTTGCCATTTAGAAGATTTTTAAGTATTTAAATTGAACAGTACAAATTCAACAGTGTCCCACGGTCACTACAATAGAAGAAGAAAAGAGGTTTCTGTGGTCACTTGAGGTCGAGAAACTTTAAGTTTTCGAATTCTTTTGGATTTTTACCAGTTTTTGTGATTTTTGGTATCCTTTCTTTAACAAGCTGTAGGTAACTTTACTAAATTGCAAACTATTCTTGATTTAGTGGTTTTGTATTTGCTTGTTTTTATACCTTAAGTATTATATTTCTTTATTATGAGGGCCTAAAACCTTTTGCAGCAATTGTTAAATAGGTTATTTTTTATTCATACATTCTAATATACATATACACACAAAAAAAAAAACGGTTTAGTTCTTTTGTAATAACTCGAATACTCAATTAAGTAAATATTTTACTTTAAAGAATTTTCAAAGAAAATAAGATTTTCTCCCGATGACAGATCACGATCAATCTGAACTTGTGCCACCTTAAAGTTTTTTTTTTTTACAGGTGCTGCCTCTAGCAAGCTATTAACATTTTAATTTTTGTTATGAAAAAGTGTTTCTGAAATAAGACGTTCAGTTTGGTCATAAAACAAAAGGTCCTTTCTATTCCTATAAATAATCGCATAGAGGAATGGTTGAGAGATTTAAATGTATTTGTCTTATAATTAAAAACTAAACACACAACAAAAAATTAGTTTAATACCATTTTCAAATCATTGTGCACTATTTTATTAAATTGCCCGATAATTCCTTCCAAGACTTTAAAAAGTTGAAAAAAGGTAAGATAAGAGCCACTAATTCAGCAAGATACAAAATGGAAGAAAATAAATATATTTACTTCTGTTGAGACTTTTTTTTTGATAATTTGAGGAGCTGCATCTTTGTCAAAAACAATCGTATTGAGATAAATTCACAATCATTTCAAAGATTAATAATTCTCATTTTCAAAAATAAATTGTTAGAAGATTTCTAACAGAGTACAGAACAAGAAGAAGAAGGAGTCCAAAGTGTATATTTTTCGCTGACGAAGAAAAATGATTTCGAGTTTTGTTAGGGCCACACAAAATGTAGGATCAAATCAAAATTAATGTATCCCCAGGTTTCACTTGGTATTGAAAATTTTTCAAACTCCAGTTTTCTATTTCTATAGAAGTATTTAAATAAACATTAAATAGCATCAGATGTATTGAAATAATGTCAAGAGCTAATTTTTGTTAAATAAATTTTAACATGAGCCTGAAACAATATTTTTTTGCTAATCATTTGGAAAATATCAAGTACAAAATTTAAGTGAAATAGCCTGGGCCTATTTTGAGAAAATATTGGTGGAATTGGTCATAAAAAAATGCTCTGGACCTGAGAATTTCATGCAATCGTAGCTTTCTATTAAGACATCTGTATTAACGGTGGTTTTTCTAAAATTGATGAATGATTTCGGGTTTTGTTCGGGCCACACAAAATGTAGTATCAAATCGAAATTATTGTATCTCCATGTTTCAGCAAAAAATTTTAACACCAGTTTTCTATTTCTAGAAGTATTCAAATAAACATTATAGCATCAGATGTATTGAAATAATGTCAAGAGCATATTTTTGTTAAATATATTTTAACATGAGCCTTAAACATTATTTTCTTGCTAATCATTTAAAAAATATCAAGTACAAAATTTAAGTAAAATAACCTGAGCCGATTTTGAGAAAATATTGGTGAAATTGGTCATGGAATTTCATGCAATCGTAGCTTTCTGTTAAAACATCTGTATTACCGGTAGTTTGTCTAAAATTTAAAGGGCTTCTAGATTTAAATTTGTGTGTTGATTGTTTCAATAAGTTTTATGTTAAAAACATTCCAAGTCTAATTTTGGCACTCAAAATCGAATATTATGTTGTTAAATTTCAAATTTTGATTTTTTTGTAATTTCTTGATCATTTTCCATCAAACTATTTCGATAAAATATGTCAACTACAGGTACCGAGCTATTTTGCTTAAAATCATTATCAAATAATAATTAACAAAAGAATGTATTTGTATTGAAATAATACCTATATCAACAACATTAATTTAACAATCATCAAACGAATTAAATACATGAACTCAAAAATTCATTTAACCAATGTTTTACCTACCTTTAAATGTCAAACATATGTGTGTATGAATGTACTATAAATTAACTTATATCAAAAAACCTATACAATAAAAATCTCCTTAACATCCGACTTAATAACTGAACCTTGACCAAATGACAAACAGACCACTATTTCCGCAAGTTCCTAGTTATTTGTTCCTAAAACAATTAGTTCAACAGTGCGAAACATTCGAACCATATGGAACGAACAAACTACGAACAATATGCTTGATGATGGAAAATATACATATAACGCCCAACTCGTATAATTCTATATACAAAAAAGAGGGCTAAAAGGTATCAAATCATAGATAAAGGCGGATATAATGACATTTATTATAGTCTTATGAATGTTTTTTAGTATGGAAAAATGTATATAGACAGATTAGTTTAAGATAAGAATAAAGTTTTAAGAGCAATCTGCCACATTTTTGTAATCAAAATTTTTAAATTTTATTATTTAACTCACCTTTGTTAACGTCTTTTTTGTTTCTTTGTTCAGAACAGCATTTTGTTATCTTTATCAAAACCACACTTTATTGTCGAACCAGAAGTAACACAAAAGACGAATAAAAAGAAAAACACATCAACACCCTCCATTCCAATTAAATACACGATAAACAACCCCAAATGAAAAGGCATAAAGGTACAACCCCATTCATTGCCTCTTTCATCACATCAGGCACCTACATATATCGCCGCTTGTTCTCCTCTTCTTTTAAAGTAACCCTTAAAGTTCATTATTCACGTAGGTAACACAATTAGTTTTGATTTTAAGAGGTAAAAAATATCCAAGGGTGAATATTTTCCTAACAAGTTATTACTCACACTGTAGTACAACACCCGGTAAAATAGAAAATTTATATAAAATAACAAAAACAAAATATTTATTCGCCTCGAGCTAAAATAACATCACGAAATCAAATTATCTGCGAATAAGCGTTATTATCTAATCACCGTTTTATAAATCGACAAAAAATTACATTTTTCCACCAAACGCTTACGAACGAAGTATAACAGCTAACAGCTTTACAGCTCAGAGTTAGAGTCAGAATAGAATTCAGAATTCTGACTGCCGTACTTTTTTGTTGTTAATGTTGTTGCTGTTTATTTGTGCTCGTTGATGTTGAACGAAAAAGGTAAGTAGGAGTGTTAGATATTGGAATCCGTTGTCGTTGTCGTTTTGTTCCGGAAATTACTTTTCCATCAGCACCACAGAGCACACGGATGACGATGACGATGAAGATGACGAAAACCAAAAACCAAAAACGACAACGATGGAGGAGTATTTGTATTTCTATACACAGAACTGAACAGCACAGACCAGCAGAACCCAAGCCAGGCCAGGTTAGGCACACGACTAACTCTCCCGACACACATCGCGATACAACTGATTGTGATAGAAAATATTTCTGTATCAATATCCGATACTCGAGTTTTCAAATTATTATGAATTCCGAATAGATTTTTTGAAACAAAAACAACAAAATATTATGTAGATTTTGGATATGAAGGCGAAAAACCACCAGCACAGGCTGGTTTGAGTTCAACGAACGACAAACTGCGAATGACACAAGCTCTGCACTCGATCAAAAACGAAAACCTCGAGGTGTATAGGAAAAGTTAGAAGCTAGCAGCAACGATACGAGACTAATACGACAACGGTACGAACGTTTTCCGTTTTCCCGTCTGTGTCCGTTTTCAACCCCCAAAAAATAAAATTTCATCCGAGTATACGACAACCAGAACCATAGAAGAGCCAAGAAGAGCTTGTGCCTGGTTTTTGCGCATACCTCTAACTGTTGCGACGCGCAGCGATGTCCAATGAGCATGACACGGGAATGTAGATGTGACAGTTCATTCGTGAAAGAGGCCAGTAGTGAGGAGATTTTTGGGTGCTCAACATTGGGTTCTTGCTTCTGGGTTCGGGTTCGGGTTCTGGTTCAGCTTCTGGAGCTTTGGTCTTGTTGTTTTGATTTGCCTTGACTCATCCCCCCATACTTTATGCACATTGATAAAGAGTGAGGAAAAGAGGGCAGAAGAGAGAGAGAGAGAGAGAGACTGAGAGAAACCGAAAGCGGGAGAGAAAAGCAGTTGAGGTGGGGGTGAAGGTTTTGAGATGGACACACAATACTTTTCGCCAAAAGAGATGCTAAAATCTAAATGAGGAAGCAAAAAGGGTTAGGGATGTGATTTTGATGATGACGATGACGACGACGTCGACGACGATGATGATGACTATGATTATACTCCGGGAGTGGGTAGCCCAAACCGGCATACCTAGATGATTTCAACTGGAAGGGTATTCTAGGCTATAGGTACGTATTAGAAAATATCTTTGTTTAGCCCTTCCCTGTGATTTTGCTTTGGTTCACTTGTTAAGAAAACCACTCTATCGGATGATGAGCACATTGAAAATCAGTCAAAGCAGCCGTTTTTGAAGTGCTCCGATGGGTGGAAGACTTCGCTCTATACCCTTTTAGATGGTGTTGTGCCTTATTCTCCATCCATCCATCCATCCATCCGTCCACCATCGTAGTGCATTTTTATTGTACGAGCGAAAAGGAGAGAAGGGGGATGGGAAGTTCGTTGGTAGAAACAATTTACACTTCTTCTTTCTGAAGACCGGAAATATCCCACCTATCTTTTTTTCTAAATATCACTCACTCACTGTGTGTGTGCGTGTACACTTTGGAACCGGAAGTTTGTTGTGTACCTACTTGTGGAAAAGAGTTTTTGATGCTTTTGTGAGGTGTGCGCACCCGATCGTCACGTGGTTGAAAAATAGTGGGTGTGATTGTTTTTTGGAATTTTTGCTGCTTGATATTTCTACATAGCCACTTTGTCAGTTTTTCTACGACTTCGTTATAGTCTAATGAGTGTGGTAATTACATTGTCATTGAAAAATATGCACTAAGGCGCCAAACTTTTATTGTACTGACGAATAAGGTGCATCTCGATTGTAGCCCAACAAATCAGATGTAGACTTAACTCACATGATATGGTTTAATGTTTCCTGTTTAAAAATTCTTTTGGGTTGAAAACTTTTTGTCAACTTAAGACACTAAGACTTATTTATTTTTTCTACAGAAGTGGGTGGGTCATTAAGAGAAAATTGGAATCAGTTTTTAATGCTTTTGAAAAACGTCTAGCACAGCATCATTTTGGTGTTATGATGATGAAAAAATTAGTTAAATATATATACTTTACATTTAATATGGTCAGAGCAAGATATACATATAAAAAAAGAGGCTGAGATGAGACCCACACTGATAACTTCCCATCCCGTATGTCTTGCTTAAAACGTTTGTAGCTTTTCGTTTTTTGTTAAAAAAGTTGTCAGTTGAATTATTATTAAAAATTTAAAAATTACCAACAATATTTGATTTCGAAATCTATTTTTGTTGACGAGATTTTTAGTCGAATACCAATTTTTACTAATTTTAGTACCATTTCTTAAAAATTTTTATTTCTTATATAAATAAATACAAATTGGATGAATGAAATTAATTTGAAGTCAATATCTTCTATTGTTCACGAGATATCGAGAACCGAACATCAATTTTTACCAAATTTGCGTACTATTTTTAATTGATTTTATTTTTTTATGAAGAAACGGACTGTTGGATTCTTATAAAAAATTTGCTGAATGTCAAAAATAATATTTTCTGTGTGAAATATTTTTAATTTTTGAAAAGATATTTGAGTGGAATGTAAATTTTTACCATGTTTTAGTATTGTTTTTTTAGGTTTCTACTTTCTGTAAAAAAACTGTCAAGTCGATTTTTCTCAAAATTTTACTAAATGTTGACAACAGTATTTTTTAAAGGACAAAATTAGTTTTAAGCCAATATCTCAAAGTTTTGAAAAGATTTATAAGTCAAAAATCAATTTTTACCAACTTTTGTTAATTTAGTTTAGGTTTTTAATTTTTTTGTAAAAAAACTGTCAAGTCAATTTTTCTCAAAAATTTATCAAAAATTAAAAACAATAGTTTTTATAAAACAAAATTAATTTGAAGAATATATCTCAAATTTTTAAAAAGATGTTTGAGTCGAAAAACAATTTTTACGAACTTTTAGTAATGCTTTTTTTAGGTTTTTATTTTTTGTTAAAAAACTGTCAATTCGATTTTTCTTAAAATATTACTGAATGTTGACAACAATATTTTCTATGAGATAAAAGTAGTTACCAGCTAATATCTCAAAGTTTTAAAAAGATATTTGAGTCGAAAGTGATTTTTTACCAACTTTTATAAATTTCTTTTAGGTTTTTATTTTTTGTAGGAAAACTGTCAATTCGATTTTTCTCAAAATATTACTGAATGTTGAAAACAATATTTCTTATAAGATAAAATTAGTTGGAAACCATAATACAAAATTTTTGAAAAGATATTTGAGTGGAAAATCAATTTTTACCAACTTTGAGAAATGTTTTTTTTTGTAAGTTTTTATATAAAAAAAAAAACTGTTAATTCGGTTTTTCTTAAAATTTTACCAGATGTTAAAAACGTTATTCTTCGTTGCACAAAATTGCTTTGGAGATGAAATCATGTCTTTCTTGTTCATAAAATTTTCGAGGTGACAAATATTTTTTTTCAGTTTTTTGATTTATAAAAAAACGATAATTGCTTTTTTTTTCCAAAAATATATTTTTTTTGGTATCGCGTTACAATGTGTAATATATCAGGTGATTTTTTAAGAGCTTGAAAACTTTTTTTTAAAAAAAAACGCATAAAATTTGCAAAATCTCATCGATTCTTTATTTGAAACGTTAGATTGGTCCATGACATTTACTTTTTAAAGATAATTTCATTTAAATGTTGACCGCGGCTGCGTCTTAGGTGGTCCATTCGGAAAGTCCAATTTTGGGTAACTTTTTCGAGCATTTCGGCCGGAATAGCCCGAATTTCTTCGGAAATGTTGTCTTCCAAAGCTGGAATAGTTGCTGGCTTATTTGTGTAGACTTTAGACTTGACGTAGCCCCACAAAAAATAGTCTAAAGGCGTCAAATCGCATGATCTTGGTGGCCAACTTACCGGTCCATTCCTTGAGATGAATTGTTCTCCGAAGTTTTCCCTCAAAATGGCCATAGAATCGCGAGCTGTGTGGCATGTAGCGCCATCTTGTTGAAACCACATGTCAACCAAGTTCAGTTCTTCCATTTTTGGCAACAAAAAGTTTGTTAGCATTGAACGATAGCGATCGCCATTCACCGTAACGTTGCGTCCAACAGCATCTTTGAAAAAATACGGTCCAATGATTCCACCAGCGTACAAACCACACCAAACAGTGCATTTTTCGGGATGCATGGGCAGTTCTTGAACGGCTTCTGGTTGCTCTTCACTCCAAATGCGGCAATTTTGCTTATTTACGTAGCCATTCAACCAGAAATGAGCCTCATCGCTGAACAAAATTTGTCGATAAACACATTTCGAACCGAACACTGATTTTGGTAATAAAATTCAATGATTTGCAAGCGTTGCTCGTTAGTAAGTCTATTCATGATGAAATGTCAAAGCATACTGAGCATCTTTCTCTTTGACACCATGTCTGAAATCCCGCGTGATCTGTCAAATACTAATGCATGAAAATCCTAACCTCAAAAAAATCACCCATTAAAATTTAATTCAAGTCTCTAACGTAATTGGTTCGTGAGATATTTTGCGTTAACCAAAATTTTCACCTTTTTTTTAAATTGCTATGGTAAGAAACCACCCACTCAATTTTTTTGAGAGTCCTTTCTGCCCCTTTCTGCTTTATTATCGTATAACAAAATTTATTTGAAGTCAATATCTCTACTGGTTCTTGAGCTATTGACGAAGAAAAAAACGTCGCAAACGTACGGACGTACGAACGTACGTACACACGCACGCACACACATCTTTTTAAAAATCTTTTATTTCGATTCTATAGGGACCTTGAAACATCCGGAAATGTCAAAATGTTCAATTTGAAAAATAGGACCGATTACAATAACTTCCTATGGGAAGTTAATAAAGTATTGAATTTCAATTTTATAAATTGAAACAACTAGCTTTGGAAAAGAAATATGCAGGTTTGTTTGCTGAGCCATCTTTGATGTGCTCAAAAGCATTTGTTGCTAAATGGAGTAATGGTTACCCCAAAATATTTACAGTGGCAAATATATGTACCTAGGTATATACAAATAAAACCTTCTTAATTTTTCTAGAACGCTCGCACTGTTTTTCAACTTTAAAAAATTTGGGACAAGAGATACTTTTGCACATTGGTCTTAAAGTTTTGAATTTCATTATGTAAAGGAAAAACACAGTTGGGAAAGGAAAAACACAGTTGGGTAAAGGTGATGTCAAGCTAAGAAAAAATCTCTATTTTTGGCAGTACGCACTTTCCAAGTTAAGCTCAAAGGTAAACTGAAAAGCATTTCCCAAGGCAGGGTTATAAAGACTTAATTGTTTAACAAGAATATGGTAACTGACTATCTTGACATCTAGAAGCAATGTAAAAGTTTCAGTTATAGTTTTATCGGATATATAATCCAAAAAAAAGTAGTACCCGTCGCATGATGGTTAGTGCGTTGGACTGTCATGCTAGAGGTCTTGGGCTTGATCCCTGCCTGTGCCAATTTATTTTTTCACGGGTACTGCCTCTTGCGACGGATTGACAAATTCTCCAAGAGTAATTCTTGTCATGAAAAGTGCTTTTTCAAATTAGCCGTTTGTATTCGGCTTAAAACTGTAGGTCTCCTCCATCTCTGATAACAGTATTCGCATACAGGAATGGTTGGGCGTTGTGAGTCACTAGGCCCTAGTCCCAACGGACTATTTAGTTCTTCCGCTCAAATATGTGAGTTTTACTCAAGTTTTGTATGAACAAAGACTTTTTCGTATTTTCATAGATGATTCAGAATTGACTTAAATTGAATTTTGTTCTACTTATTATAACATCAAAATATTTCCACAAAGGACTTTTAAATAAATCCGTCGTGGCAACGGCCTAGTCACTGATAAAGCATCGGTTCCCATCGATCACTGAAATCAAGCATCTTATTTCTCCTTTGTGTTGTTATCACCTTATATAGTCTTGTCGCTCAAGGTGCTGTGTTCTCTACTCTGTACATTTATGTGCTGAGTAGTGTGAAATGTAATGTAATGTAATAAATCCGTCGTTTGGGTTTTACTGCGCATATTATGGTATTTTAAAGACTCAACAGAAAGTTTCTTATTGTTTTTGGGTTTAAGAGAACTTTTGTTAAACTTTAGTATTAAACAAATTAGATGATTTTGACAGTTCATATCACTCATTTTGGTTTATCTATTCTTGACTGTAGAAATGCAGTTATTTGTTTTCTTAAAATAAAAGACAAAACGCTGTGGCATGTTACTTCGTTGACGAAAACATTGTGCAAAAACAACACATTTAAGTGAAAAGTTGTTAACAAATGGATTTATGGAAATTTCTCACTTAAAAAAACGGAAAAAAAAACTTACTTTTTTGAAAACGATAATGACATTGGAATACCCCGAACAGTGGATGTGCTACGGGGTAAATAACTCATTTGAGACTATGGTTTTCTCATGAATATGTGCCATTAACTGACCCTCAAGACATTTCTACTTAAACACTTGATTTTGACTCCTCAGTTTACTCATGTTAAATGAAGGCATTGTTCGACTTATTCAAAAACCACTGATGCCTCCAAAGTAAGAACAAATCAGGCTTACGTGATAATGTATGTAAATAAAACCTGAATAATTATTCATAACATTTATGTTGCGATTAATAAATAATAATAATAATGAATAATGATTCATTGAATTTTAATAAACAAATCAATATATCAGAAGGATGCATTTTGCAATCCTGTTTCATATTTCTATTTAAGGCGCCAGTTATAGCTATCATTGAAATCGATCCTGAACAATTTTTGAATCGATATTTGACGGTGTTTCCCTTTGATTAGAAATGAAAATTATATACTGATCGATCGGAAATCACACAAAGAAAATTTTTTGAGAAAAAAAAGTTTACTTACGCATTTATTTTTTTTATTTTCCGGACGGAAATTCATTTTCCTGAACAGCTGATACTTTTATGTTCAAAAGTGAAACGATTCGTTCCACTGATTTTTGTTCCAATTTCACACAATTCCAATGACAGGTTTCTGTCAGTAAACATTTTTCGGTGGATTTCAATCAGGAAATTTTTTTCAATGACAGAAATTTATAATGATAGCTATTATAAACGACCTGCCAAAAAAATTCCAATGTTTGTTTTCAATGATGAAAACCAATGATAGCTATAACTGGCGCCTAAAGATATCATAATTCAAAGAAATAACAATGAATAGACGTGTTCAATGAAATTTAAAAAATAATCGATGAAACATGGTATAAAGGTTTTATTTAACTTAAACACCTACCCACATCTCACGACTGATAAAGACCTTTTGAAAATTAAAGAAAACTAACACAAGTTGACCTTTCTGCGTTTCCAGTTATGTTTGTATTTGATCTTCATAATTTTCAATAAAATACTGTGTATTTCTGAGAAATATTCTTGTCTACCGTCTCAGTTGAGCAATTAGCTCTTTACATACAATACATTCAAAGTATAAAAAGGGTGATTTTTTAAAAGCTATAGAAAAGTTTTTCAAAAAAAACACATACAATTCAGACAAAAGCATGAAATCTTTATTTGAATCGATACTACGGTCCATATAATTTAATGTTTGAAGATTATTTCATGTCCATCCGCTAAGTCCAACTTTGGCATACTCTTTCCAACATTTCGGCCGGTATCTCACGAATAAATGCTTCAATCTTGTCTTCCAATGTGTCATGTCTGTATAGACATGAGCTTTAACATAGCCACACAAAAAATAGTCTAAAGGCATTAAATCGCACGATCTAGGCGGCCAATTGACTAGTTCCGAACGTGAAATATAATGTACACCGAACTCGCCTCTCAATAAGTCTATTGTTGCGCGTGCTATGTGGCATGCGGCACCGTCTTGTTGAAACTAAATGTCATGCAAGTCAAGTTCTTGCATTTTGGGCAAAAAATTTGATATCATCTAACGGTAGCGCTCATCATTCACATTACGTTACGATTTGAATCATCTTTGAAGAAGTACGGTGCAATGATGCCACCAGCCCATTAACCGCACCAAACTGTGACTTTTTCTGGATGTATTGGTAGCTCTTGCAATGCTTCTGGCTGATATTCACTCCAAAATCGACAATTCTGCTTATTTACGTACCCATTGAGCCAAAAATGAGCTTCGTCGCTGAACAAAATTTTTCGGAAGAAGCGCGCGATGAACTTTCTTAACAGAGCACGCATTTTGATAATAAAATTCAATAACTTGCAAGCGTGTTGTTCGTTTTTAAGACGATTCATGGTTAAATTATAGACCAAACTGAAGATGTTTGACAGTGAAACATAACACGAAACGTGCGTCAGCTGTTTAAACCAGTGCCAGTGTTGCCAAAAAGATAATAGCTAAAAAATCACCCTTTACATATGTATTTGCTGTTTTGTGATTTTTGCAGGATTCTTAAACTATTTTTTCGATTGATTTTTAACTTTAACTTTTTTTTTAGAAAATTCATACTAATTTTAGTTAAAAATAATTCTTCGCAGTAAAATATTATTCTGAAAGTAATCACATTTTTTTTTCTTAAAATATTTGTTCCTGGGATATTACTTTCACATTTTACGATTTTCTATAACATTTTTTTCAAACATTCAAATACAAACATCTATTTAAATAAATGCGAAGTTAAAAATTAAAATAAACGTAAGTTATTACATTTTCGACCTTTCAATAAATGTTTATAAGTTATTAGAACGTTTGACTAGACATTTTGTATAAACGAACACAATTCTTCATCCAAAAACTTTAATTGATATTTCACTAGAATTTAAATTATTTTCAAGTTCCTTTACCTAACCTATACCTAGGTATAATACTATACTTATAAAAAGCAAACCCTCAGGCCCATCATAAAGCTTTTGTTATTCATCAAACAAAAATTCTTCTTACACCATAATTTCCGAAAACTTTTCACTGTTCTATACTATGTACAACTTTTTAGGTGTTACTTGGGAAATATTTGATTTTATATTGGCAAGAAGGCGAAATATAAAATGAAAATAACAACAACAAAAAACAAGAAAATAAGAAAAGAAAACACTGAAAACAAATAAAATTTTCTTTGGTTTAAAGAAATTCTAAATATTTTTGGGTAAACTTTGTGATGTTCAATTTTTAAAGATGATTGAAAGAGAGAGAGAGAGAGAGAGAGAGAGGGAGAGTGAGTAAATTGCTGATGTTTCAGTAAGATGATGATAGCTCAATTTGATTCAGTAGAGTAAATAAAATAAATTTATAAAATAGATATATAGAAGGCTTTAAAATGATGATGGTTAGAAAATGGGAAGGTTTCATTTGAAGTTTCAATAATTAAGAAACACTTCATTTGGAAATTTGAAGATGATATTTAATTTGGTTTTTTTTTTGTTTATGAACGAATTTCTTGAGTTCAAATTAAAAATCCTGGGTTAAATTTACAGGAATTTAAAGTTTTGACCAAGAAGTAGAAGACGCAGATATACATATGTAAAAATTCGAAAAATTTATAATAATAGTATAAAAATAGTGCGTATACGCCAGAGTGTTACATTTGAAGATAAAGTACAATAAAGTACAATATAAAAATATTACGTATACGCCAGAGTGTTACATTCCAAGATAAACTACAAGAAGGAAAAATCTTCATGAATCGCATGAAGAATATTGTTCTATTCACCAACCCTCCACTCTGTAGGCATTTCATCCTTCCAAACTCTTTTTTGAACTTTCGAAACCTCGGTCTCACTCAACAACACCATCCTCCCTTACAACGAATCTTCTTTTCAAAATGCGATTCAACAAAAACGCACAAACAAAAAAACATCTGCTATCAACAATGAAAGAGTTGAAATTTCCTCAAAAAAATATTCAAAAAGCTATTTTATAACCTCGACAATACAATGAACCCATTTTACTTTGAATACCAGCGGGGAATAAAGAACTAGTACATACCTTCACTCTTACAGGTATAGAGCTACAAAGACAGGGTGGTATAGATATACATAACTACTGTTACCTGCAGAAAGTCTAGATAGGTTGGTAAGGAAATCACAGTCACAATGCTGTTGTGACTACTATCATCGTATAGATGTTCAGTTCATCTCACATTGTCACCCAACCCAATTCACGTTGACCACTCGTCCATGGCAAGCCAAGGCAGTTAAGGTGGGACAGCAATGCAAAGGGATTCAACATGGAAACACAAAACGATTCAGAGTGTTTCAAAACTCTACCGCTGCTGCTGCCAATGTACATCGCCATCGCCGGCCGGCCGCCGCGCCGCGCCGCTTCCTTACCAACGATCTATTTTCCCCATTCTTATACGGGGAGGAGGGATGGGGGGCGTGTGTATTATGTTGTATTGTGAATAAATGTCCAAGTCCATCGGTACACTGTTGCTTTAATATGAAATGCACTGCTCCGTTTAATTCGTTCCATTACAGTTCAGTGAATATTTGGGTTCCATAACAATCGGTTATCAATGAATTGTGCCTAATGCTGTATCCAGAGGCTGCTATATGGCAAGGGAAGGCGGCTGTATCTCTCTCTCTCTCTTCATAAAGGTATGCTATACCTTCTGCAGCTAAAGCAGCGGAAGCACCCAGGCATTGCCATGTGTATAGGAACGAGTTGAATATATCTCACTCTCTACATATTCAACTCGTTGGAAGTTCGTTTTTCGAAAAATATGTGTACACACTGCGTCGTGCCTGATTGCTTTCGAGCAAGCAGCCCTTCTATGATGGGGTTGTGTTGTGATATTTTCGATATGGAAGGGGAAGAAAGTGGCAGAACCATCAGATCAGATGGGGTGCTCCAGCCCAATCGAACGGACGGAAACGACTACGACGAGAGAAGTTTTGAAAATTGGAAAAGATTTGTTGAAAACTTCATTCATTCGTCCAACATCATTGGTCTTGTTTTTCCTTATGCTCAATGCTGCTGTACCTGGATCATGGTTGCCAACTTTCGTAATACTTTTTTAGAAAAATATTTATTCTTAAAAAAAAAATAACTACAAACTAGAAAAACTTAAAATCTATAAAATTTGTTTGGAAATCTTTTTAGGTTTCAATTAAAACACAATTGTGGCTAGTGTCTTAAAAAACAAGTTCGATTTCTCTGACCATAAGGTTACATAGGGTTTGAAGTGTATGACGGATGTTGGTTCCGGTCGATTGTGACTTTCATTGAATTACACAACTCTTTCCCATTTAAAAGTCAAACAGTGTTTTAAGCACATTTAACAGAGGTTGCAATAGTTTTCTTGATGTTGTTATCCTTGTTTTCAGAGAAAACAAAAAGGTGGCATTCATAGGTTTTACATTCATCCCCATACTCCTGGAACTTGTGTTGTTTGTTTTTGCCCCATTGGACAGATGTTGTGTACACATGCATTCCATCGGTGGTGCTGGAAGAAATGGATGAGATTTCCGTTTATTTTTCTTTTTTTTTATCATCACTTTTATTGAACCCAACAACCCCTCCTCCAAAAAATCATCATCCCCATTGAGTCTAGTAGGGTTTTCGTATGCAAATTGTGCATGGTTGTATCGAATGGTGGTGTAGCATAGAGAGATATTCATACTATATATGTATAGGGAGGTATAGAGCCGCGGTAAAAGAACCAAGGACATTCAGTAGCCCAACAACGGGAAATGGTTTATATGACTAGGTATGTATATAAACATCTATTAGATATTCAAAGAGCTATCGTCATCGGCGGGCGGCTTCGTTGTGATCGTCGTCGTCGGTTGTTGGTCGTCGTTCATCGTTGTCGATGGGAAATCGATTTATTGCACACTTTCTCGCATTTAATTGGCACTCACTACGGGTGAGTGGAAAATTATGTGAGTGAGATTGAGTTTTATGAGGTAAGCCTATAGATATGGACTTGGACATCACTGGATCTCACTTTGTTTTTACCTTACTTATGTATGTACAGAAACAGAAGGTGCAGCTCAGCTAAAGGTTTGGTACGGGGTATAAGACTTAAATGCCTATGTCAATTTATATTTACCATTTACCTATAGCAATATACTCTTGTAGTAGCAAAAGGTAGTGTATAGTTCGGATGTAAATCAGCACGACTTCTGTACAATCAGGTTAATTAGTTTTGTTGTGAAAAAAAAGAAACAATACCTAAACTCCGCATGTCTCCATGTCTATTGAGGAAAAATGCTTTGCAGGCATAAGGAATATGTATAGATAGAAGTTAGAGGTAGTTCCTTAACACTCTTGAGGCTAGACAAGGTGGCGAGAAGCAATGCGATATAGTAAGATAAATTGTAATCGTATTGCTTAGGCTTATGGGTTAAGGCTTTTAATATGTACGTACATACATAGTACATATAGATATGTGAGTATGTTAATTTATCGTGTGGATAAAAAAAAAGAGAAGGAAATGCTACCTAGAATTGATACCATCATTTAGTTTTGAAAATGATTGACTAAAAGACCAGAAAATCAACTATTAATTATTTCATATTAAAATCAGCAGGTCAAAAGAATTTAAAATTATTCACATATTTACTAACCAAACTCAATGGTATTTTCCTAATGAAGTTTTAAATTTTTAACTTCCCATAGGAAGTTGTCGGTCGTATTTGTAGAACTGTAAATTTTGACATTTCTCATAGTTTTAAGGTCTTTGGAATCTAAATTAATATTCTGAAAGGGTCGGTCTGTAAGAATACCTTTTTTCGGCAGAGATATCAACTTTAAATAAATTTTGTCTTACAGATAATAACATCAAAAGATGCAGAAAGGTTGACCCCGAATAACTTTTGAGCTAATAACGATAGCAACTTCAAATAAATTATGTCCTGGATACGAAGTGGTTATAATTTTCAAAAAAGTTCTAAAAACGGTTCTTTTATATATCAAAATGTTTGTCACCTCAAATATTTTGCGGACAAAAACTAATATCGACTCCAAAAATTTGCATTTGAATTGAAAACAAAAGAAGCTGGAATGCGACCCACATAATAACTTCCCATCCCGTCTGTCGATTTGTCTTGCTTAAAAGGTTTGCAGGTTTTCGTGTTTTGTTAAAAAAGTTCTCACTTGAATTATTCTTAAAAATTTTAAAATTAGAAATAATATTTTGCATATGAGATTTTTAGTTGAAACCAATTTTTACCAATTTTAGTAGCATTTCTTAAAAAAATGTATTTCTTATATAAACAAATACAAATTGGATGAATGAAATTAATTTGAAGTCAATATCTTCTATTGTTCACGAGACATCGAGAACCGAACATCAATTTTTACCAATTTTGCGTTCTATTTTTTGTAGATTTTATTTTTTTATAAAAAAAACGGACTGTTGGATTTTTATAAAAAATTTGATGAATGCCAAAAACAATATTTTCTGTGAGAAAATATTAGTTTGAAGCCAATGTTTTTAATTTTTGAAAAGATATTTGTGTCGAAAGTAATTTTTTACCAAGTTTTAAAGGTTTTTATTTTTTGTAAGAAATCTGTCAATTTGATATTGACCTCAGTATTTTTTAAAAGATAAAAATAGTTTCAAGCCAATATCTTAAAGCTTTGGAAACATATTTCAGTCGAAAATCAATTTTTACCAACTTTTGTTAATTCTTGTTTAGGTTTTTAATTTTTTGTAGAAAAAAACTGTCAATTCGATTTTTCTAAAAATATTTTTTCAAAGGTTGATAACAATAATTCTAAAAAGATAAAATTAGTTTAAAACTAATATCTGAAAGTTTTGAAAAGATATTTGAGTTGAAAATAAATGTTTACAAACTTTTGTTAATTTTTTTAAGGTTTTTATTTTTTGAAAGAAAACTGTCAATTCGATTTTTCTCAAAATATTTTTGAATGTTTTAAACAATATTTCTTATAAAAAAAAATTAGTTGGAAGCCGTAATCTCAAATTTTCGAAAAGATATTTAAGTCTAAATTCAATTTTTACGAACTTTAAGTAATGATTTTTGTTATGTTTTTATTTTTTATTAAAAACACTGCCAATTCGTTTTTTTTCAAAATTTTACCAGATGTTAAAAATGTTAGTCTTCGTTGCACAAAATTGTTTTGGAGATAAAATCATTGGTTTCATTTTCTTTGGAGGTGACAAATATTTTTTTTTTGCAGTTTTTTGATTTATAAAAAAAAACCGTTTGAATTTTTTCCAAAAATATATTTATTTGGTATCCACGTCATAATATATAATATACAATTTAATCAAACTCGCTATCGTTATTGGTTCGAGAGATATTTTGGGTTAACCAAAATTGTCACCTTTTTTTTAAACTGCTATGGTAAAAAAACCACTCACGCAATTTTGGGAGCCCTTTCTGCATATTTCTGCCTTATTATCTGTAGAACAAAATTGATTTGAAGTCGATATCTTTACTGGTTCTTGAGCTATGGACGACGAAAAAAACGTCGCGAACGTACGGACGTACGAAGTATTTACACACGCACGCACAGACATCTTTCTTAAAATCTTTTATTTTTGCTCTAGGGGAGAAATGTCAAAATTTTCAATTCGACAAATCGGACCGATTACAATAACTTCCTATGGGAAGTTAATAACGATTGTGAAATTTCAATCCAAATCGGTATTTTTACTTGCGACATAAAGTAACTATATGTCAAGTTTTGTAATCGCACAAAATTTCAAACTCGAGCTTTAATCAAACATAACATTGTAGTAGCATGATGGTTAGTACGTTGGACTGTCATGCTAGAGGCCTTTGGGTTCAATCCCTGTCTATGCGTTCTAAGGTTTTTTTCACTGGTACTGCCTCTTGCGAGGAATTGACAAATCCTCCAAGAGTAATTCTTGTTATGAAAAGTGCTTTCTCAAATTAGCCGTTCGATTTCGGCTTAAAATTGCAGGTCTCCTCCATCCTTGATAACAGTACTCGTGCACAGGAATGGTTGGCAGTTGTTAGTCACTAGGCCTTAGTTTTCAACGGACTGTTGCCCCACTTAATTTATTTATGACATTATGGTAGAGAAGTCTAAAAAATAGGTACCTCGATTCCGTTCGTCTGTCTGTCTGTCTGGACCCTGCAGCCCAAAGCATTGGGTCGATTCAAAATAGAAAATTAAGGTTTTGAACCGATTGGCGTTTTTTCATTTTTTTAAAGACTTAAAATGACAGTAATTCGAATTTAAAATTAAACTTTTTCAAACATGTCATTGTTTTTATTCATTATTTTTTAAAAAATATTACAATTTTTTTTTCGAAATTCGATATCTTGAAAATGGGTCATAATTTTTTTACGAAATTCAAACGTAGAACCTATTTTAATAAGCTTTAAATAACTGCATACCAAAAATATTTTTAAACTTAAATTGAAAAATTTTATATACCTATACAAAATTGATTAAAAAAAAAAACATTCTAACGATATTCAAATAAAAATTAATTTTACTATGAGAAATCAAATGGCGTTTAAATTTTTGAAAACAAAACTTTTTTGATACATTTCTAAATCTTAAAATACTGAAAAATATTTTTAAACAGATTCCTTGGATATATGATCAAGTTCATACGACCCAGTCATGCATTTTATTTTATTAGAAATAAAAAACATCAAAAAATTGCAATTAAAAATTGTTAAACATTAGTAGTAGTAGTAGAAATGGTGGTGCCCTTCATAGCACCAAGAGGAATGTTGACTCTTTACGCGAGTGAGCTATGAAGGGCTGATCCTTGCCTAGCCAGCTCGTCAGCTCGTTCATTGCCCTCAAAGCCTCTATGACCCGGAATCCAGATGAGAGTGACCCTGAGTCCAATGTTCATGCCCGCTAACTCACTTCGGCATTGTTGAACATTAGTTTTCTACTAAATTGCCACAGAAACAAAACCGATGTTGAAAACAAACTTACTTTACCACTTGGAAAATGTTGTTGTTAGCTTTTAGTTAATTTTTTAGAAACTCACATCTTTTCTTACAACAAAACGAAACCTTAAAAAACAACTATAAACTGATTCAACACGGTTTTGTGACGTAAGTATCTTGAGAACAAAATTGTTGGTATTAATATTTTGAAAAAATAAAATAAATATAATGGCGCAACAGTCCGTGGAGAACTAGGGCCAAGTGACTTACAACTGATGAAGGGGACCTACAGCTTAAGCGAATCCGAACGGGTAATTTAAGAAAGCACTTTTCGTGGCAACAATTACTCTTGGAGAATTTGTCAATTCTTCGCAAGAGGCAATACCAGTGAAAAAAACTTTAGATAGCTGAGGCAGGGATTGCACCCAGGTCCTCTGGCATGGCAGTCCAAGCACTAACCATCATGCCACGGTTAATACAAAAATATTTTGTAAAACTTTTTGAAATATCCATAGACGGTTACAAATGGGAAGCTATCTATTCTGGGTCCCAGCCAATTTTAAAATAATTATGGAACCGAATATGGGCAAAATGTGGTTTAGACTTGTCTAGTTCCAATGAGTGTTATTGAAAAATATAAGGGGTAGTTCGAAAGAAGATTTTGAATTTCTTAATATTGCAATTAAGAGAAAATACAGAGGGTGGTTAAGCATTCAACATTCATGTAGTATGGCTAAAGAACGAAATCCTATACTTGGCACTACAGCCAAAATAGAGGTCTAGGGTGTACTCATGAACATTGGTAGAGGAGCATGTATTACTATTAAAATGTAGTATTATGAGGAGAAATGCCACTGGCTCTTTCACTCAAGTAGAATTCTTTTAAATAAAGGTGGACAGTAATGAGATAAAAGACATTCATTCATTGTTCAAGCGAAGAATCGACATTGTTATTGTTAATAATAATTTGTCACGCTCCTCTTTGAATACTATGTCCAAGAGATATAAGTGAGTAAGTTAATCCCCAGCCCAGATCTTGGAGTTATTCCCAAACTTAAGACATACAAAAATTGTCAGTAAAATAGTAAGTATACGCCATAATGTACAATTTAAGTTTGCATAATTTGTCAAAAGAATGTATTGAACTAATTAGAAGTGCTTGAGGAAAAAGTATGGATGTCATGACAGTGAGCGTAGAAAAAAAACGAGTTGCTTTAAAATTTTAGAAAATTAAGTTTTGATTAACATTAGGATCAATTTTGCATTGTTAACAAAAATTAAATTCAACGTTAAGAAATATTTAAAATTTTTTCAAATCCTTTCATTCGTGCACGTACAACTTGAAATATATTTTTGTTATAACGATAACTGTATGAAATATGTCTTGCACACAAAACTTGAGTTTTTTTTTAAGTCCAATACTGTTTCAAATTCTTAAGTTTAAGTCCCTCTAAGTTGCGTAAAATTACTTAAAAATTATTTTTAATCCCGAACATTTTTATTTTGTATTTAAAATATTTTGTATAAAACATGTATTCTCAAAATCCGATTTAATATTTTTTTTCAAAAAATAAATATGAATTAAAATGCTACCTACCCACTACAGTCCTTTTTCTTATCTTTCTAAATTGTAATTATATTTTTTTAATTTCTGAATAAAAAAAAAATATATTAAAACGGAAATGACCCCCAATTTAAAAATCGTTTGAAACTTTATTAATTGACTCAATTAAAATGCAAATGTTTTTCCAGTATAGAAGTTATGAACAAAAGCTACATAAGTATACGAGAAAAAAAAAACCTTAAATATCTTAATGTCCTTGTAGTACCTATACAACCCACAGGTGAACACATAGCCTGTGAAGTTCAGTTGGAATGAAATTGATCTTAACAAAGACTTAGAAAATATTTTTAAGTAAACATTTTATTTTAAATTGCTAGAAAATGTGGAACGCTGACTCAAATTTAAATATAAATACAAACAAATCGTGTAGCACTTTAATGTAGCTTCCAAATGAATCTCCCTAACTTAACATAAGAAGTAAAAATAATTAATTTAAGAAATGTCTTAACTGCACAGACTATGTCGACATAAAACAACAAAATATACTCTACTTCTTTCTTGTCCAAAAAAATTACTTAGTACCTAAAGTCCTAAATAAAAGAAATCCCAAGAATGGATAAGGTAAACACATACATTTATGAAGATAGATACACATAAAAATAATTTTTGTTAACAAAAATCTAATTTCGTGACAATTACGAGGACGATTTTCGTATATATGTAACACCCCCAAGTCACTGAGTCAAGTTTCTTGCCACAACAAAAATACCAACAACAACAGCAACGAAAGTTGACGACGAGCGACGACAGCGATGATATAAATTAAGTGAGATAAAAATAAGAAAGAAAGAAAAAAATAAAAAGGAGAAGGAGAAGAAGACAGGAAGATAAGGAATATGAAGACGACAACGACTAAAAGAAGAAAATAATAATTAATTTTTCCTCTGCAATTTTCTCATTTCTCCAAAAGTCGCATTTAATAAATTCCATCAAGGGTGGTAAATACTCATTGGGTTGGGGGTGGGGGTTGAAGGATGGATGAAAATCCTCATAATAATATAACCACACTGGCCAGCTCATCAGCCTCAGGACCAGGATGACCAAGAGGTTGCGCCGCTTAAGGATAACAGCTTAAGAAAATATTTTTGCTTCACCTTGGCATTTATAGTTTGTTCAAAGAAGACCGACAACGATGATGACGACAACGACGACTACGATACGGACGCATTCTTTGTTGTCGCAGCTTGAGTCTGGGGCATGACTTCTTGGCTTTGGCTACAAAGTGCACAGCTTTACTGCTTTCATACGTGTTCTGCGTTTCCTACTCGACAAAATAAAAACATACACATATCCCAGGTAGGTTTACCTATCTACGACTTATCATCAGACTATCACCATCATCATCATCATTGTGATCATCCTTGGGGCAGATTGTTTACCTTAACACGCAGCGACGACGAAGGAGACGATGACAACGGACTGGGTGGATGGAAGTGCTAGAAAATTTCTTGAAGGGAATTTATAACGCCTTAGACCATTACCAGCCAAGCGGTCGGTCGTTAAAATGAATTGGCACGTTTTTATGCCACCCCTTTGCCGGTGGACCGGTTACGGTGTGGTGGTGTTCCTCTGTAAGGAGAGTCGTCAGATGAAATGTGGTCCGTAATTAAGCCGGTAAAATTGCAAAATTATAACTAACGCTATTGCCGCGATGGTCTCGCCATCACCAAACGCTGGCCGCTGCCACCGCAGCTCCGTCACTGATACCATCCATTGCCATGACGGTAATAGTGTGGTAGGTAGCAGGTACTATAATGGGTTAAAGCTCTATGATAGACGCGTTAGGGGAATTCCCCTAGCGACGAGTTAAGGTAATGAGGCGCGAAAAAGATGCTCGCTATCCGCATTGGCAGCATCCCTTGGTTTTTATTGCCATTTGGTGAATCTGGTATTTTAGACCATATTTTTTTCCCAAACTTAGTTGGGGCTTAACTTATTTGATTTTTTTCAGCTTCTTCTTTTTTGTTGTTGTACCTTTAATGGGATACAATCGCAAAGTTAAGGGAAATTGCACCTGGTGCACCTCTACCTAGAAGGTAGAAGTGTATATATGCACCTGATGCGAATTCAGTTGGATTAATGACGGAAATATTAAAACTGTAATTATTGCAACACAACGCAAAACACCATTTAATGGCGGCGGCTGCAGCGCATAGTTAAAAATTGTCGTTTTTGTTGATTACGAGTATAATGGGGTGGAACTTTTTTTTAAAGAGAATTTTCTAAAATAAAAACCAGTTTAAAGGATTAAAATGTTTTGTGGTCCTATTATTAAATGTGACGTGTGGCACTTTTGAGGGTAGGTAAGTAGGTAGGTATTCAATATTGAAAATGCGACACGTGACTGTGTTCTTTAAGTGGAACCGGTATTTTGGTCATCTGATGTACGTTTAAGTTCTTTGTCAACTTAATGATGCAAATAATTGCTTATGTTTTTTTAAAGAGTGCCATTAATGAGAAGATGTTTCATCTGAGAAAATATATTTTTTTTATTTTCACAGTGTGTTTTAACAATACCTCCATATCCTTATCTTTAAAAAGAACTTTATATGTTTAGTTGTTCTTCACTCTACATAATGGTCTTTAGATGAAAATACTTATTTAAAGTTTTTTTTTAATTGAAACCATTTAAAACCATTTAATTTAAGATTTTTGAGATATCAGTGAACCACTTTTTTAAAGTAGAAAAACAGAAAAATACTGAATTATGTTTTTTATTTTCGGTCATTAGAGTCATGTTTTTAAAACATTTGATTTTTTTAAATTTTTTATAAACTTAGAGTATTAAATAAAAAACGTAAGTCAAAAACATTTCAAAAAAGGGGCTGGGATGTGACCCACACTGATAACTTCCCATCCCGTCTGTTGATTTGTCTTGCTTAAAAGGTTGTAGATTTTCGTGTTTTCAAAAAAGTTGTCAGTTGAATTATTCTTAAAAAATTAAAAATTACCAACAATATTTTGCATATAAGGAAATAGTTTGATTTCAAAATCTGTTTTTGCTAACGAGATTTGTAGTCTAAACCAGTAACAATTTTAATAGCATTTCTTAAAAGTTTTTATTTCTTTTAAGAACAAATAAAAATTGAATGAATGAAATTAATTTGAAGTCAATATCTTCTATTGTTCACGAGATATCGAGAACCGAAAGTTGATTTTTACCAAATTAGCGTACTATTTTTTGTAGCTTTTTATTCGTTAATTCGATTTCTCTCAAAATTTTACCGAATTTTGAAAACAATATTTCTTATAAACAAAATCAGTTCGAAGCCATAATTTTAAATATTTGAAAAGATATTTGAGTCGAAAATCAATTTTTATCAACCTTTAATACTGTTTTTTTCAGGATTTTATTTTTCGTAAAAAAAAATGTCAATTCGATTTTTCTCAAAATTTTACTACTATATCGGGATAAGTTCACTTTTGCATGGTTTATAATTTAGACTAGGCATTTTGGGTCTTGCTTTAAAATTGATACTAATTTTATTAAAGGAAAGTTTTTTATTAAAGTAATTACTTTGGAACAATATTTGGTTTAAATCTTTGTAAAACAGGCTTGTTAAAGATATAGCTGTTCATCTAAATAACAGCACGTCTAAATGATTAAACTTTATTATCAACATGAGTGTTCGTTAACGCAAACGTTTTACGGTGGACGTGATGGTCTTTCACAGTCGATTCTTCAACGTACAATATCCAACTGACCTAGGAGCTCAATGTTCATGACCATAGACAACGCCGTTTGTTCGCTGACTGGGCTTCGAATCGTTTGGAAGAAGCCCCCAATTTTGGCCGGAAAATCATCTTAAGTGACGAGGTGCATTTTTGGATGAATGGCTGTGTTAACAAGCAAAATTGCCATATATGGGTTGACACCAACCCACGCAAGGTTCACCAGGTGATAATGCATCCTCAAAAAGTTACCGTTTGGTGTGGATTTTGGGCCGGCGGGCGGCGTAATTCGTACTTTTTTGAAAACGACGTTAGTGAGGCGGTCACCGTCAACAGCGAGTGCTACATAACGATGATAACTAATTTCTTATGTCCCAAATTGAACCATATGGACCTAGATGACATGCGGGTTCAGCAGGACTGGTGGCGCTACATGCTAAACGATTTGAGGGTAAGGTTATCTCTCGCAGGGTTGATGTAAATTGGCCACCAAGATCATGCGATTTGACCCCACTAGACTTTTTCCTGTGGGGTTTCTTGAAGTCGCAGGTCTAGCAAATAAACCACCATCGACCGATGTCATCGCTCAAATTCAGCCGGATCTATGCGGAAGAGTCATTGAAAATTGGACCACTCGGATCCATGCCACCGTAAGAAGCCGAGGCGGGCATTTGAATGATGTCATATTACACACTTAATGGAATACATGCGCTTTTCAAATACAAAATGATTTTGTTAATACCTCACACACAGCCTCTTTTATTCCATTTCAACATCTACCCGCCCTTATTGAAAAACCCTTTTAGTATAGTGGATTCAACGTGGATACTGAAAAGAAACATTAGGTGAAGAACTGGCAAGTTTAAAAATGCGCTTGAAAAAAAAAACGTTGAATTACTTCAAAACTATTAAGTTAGTTAGTTAGTTTTTTTTAGTTTTATTGACTTCAAAGTTTTAATGTTGTTCACAATTTTCTTTGTAAGCTTATCTTAAGCCTTTAAAAGGTTTGACCGATGGCCGTCTACCAGACTGACATTTACATTTAAATTTTTTTTAATAAGAATACTAAAGACAAATCTAATATTTATAACGTTTTCAAAAATTAAATTTAACAATTTTGCAAATAATTTTGTATACATTGAAAACTTTCATTGATTTATACATGTATCGTAAGGCCCTCAAAAAATATTGGTATAAGACTTCCCACCCTCGTTCTCCATTCAACAATTTTATGGTTTCCTCTAGACTGAGTACATCAATTCCAAACTACCACTTGGGGAATTCTTTTAGAATTGGAAAAACTCCCAAAAAATGGAACACTTCTTCACGTTCTCTTCGATTGCATAGATCACACTATAGAAGATCTATGGACGGTGAGGAATAAAGTTTAAGCTGAGGAGTTCACCTCTGACTTTAAAGATTGTACTGATTTTGGGCATGGTGTGATCGGCCAAGAAGTAGGTCTTTTTTTTTTTTTTTTTTTTCAAAAAGTGGTTAACTTTACTGTAGTCAGCTCTATATAATGATGATTCCGCTTCCTCAGTTAACTGATCGTACATCCTGTTTCCGATTTTCACCAACAAATTATCAAATTTCGAATTAAGCCAAGATAGGTTATCTTCTGTTGATATTGAAAAAGTTGTTGAGCAATCGTTCGCCATTTTATACCACTCACCTACGCATGCTCCTCTAGAATTAATAATGTGACTTAGCACAAACCTTGGAATCCTGTTTTCTCCCATCTCCATAATTCTTGACACATAATTAAAGTGTTATTTGAGAGTATCCAAGAACCGACACCCAATTCGGCAGCCTAAACGTGCTTTTGATGAAAAAACGGATTAACTTTTCCACTGCATCGAATGACATGCATCCCCACACTTACGCTCCGTAAAAAGAATTGTAGTTGCAGTTGCTCGGAACACTTTGTATTTAGCAATATGTGAAACGTAATTTCTCCATTTCTGTTTTGATAGTCAAATACCCGATTTACATAGCAAAGGCATGTACTGAAGATCGCCTCAAAAATTCTAAACTTGGTAGGTCCATTAACACATTTCTTCCACATAAGATTTAATGCTGTTTTACCTGCAACACATTTTTCTTTAACATGTGGTCGAAGATAAAGTTTGTATGTTGCTAGGAAACTTAAGTATTTATACTCGCTGACAATTTCTAATGGCTCACGCTCAAAGAACCACCTTTCTTGGGAAAGTCTTTTTAGCTTTCAAAAATCATTAGTTTTGACTGTGTGATATTAATTGAGAGCTCAAATAAGTCACAAATTTGATTGTGCTTATTTATTTGAAGTTGCAGAGTTATGGGAGTTTCTTCCAATATAACAATATAGTCCGCATATAGAAGCATTTAAATTTAAGTCTCACCACACTTAATTCCAACAGGGAAATCTTTGGAAACAACATCAATAAACAAAGCAAACATAATTGGTCTTAACTCACAAACTTGAGGGACACCAGCTCTTGTATATTAAAAAGTTCAAACATTGATATTTCATTCCAAATAGCAGCAGAAGTATCGGTAAGAAGTAGCTTATATATTTTAAGGAACTTTGTCGATAAACCTAAAGTTGAAAACTTATAGATCAGCGAAGCTATGTTCACAGTGTTAAAAACCGCCCTAAAAATATTTTGACTACACTTGTGAACGCAAATATATGATACACCGTGGATAGTCCTGATCAAAAACCAGCTTGAAATATATTTAGAAGTTTTTTCTCTTCAACCCATTTGCAATTGTTGCTATAGAAGATAGGTTCATATTTTTCTAAGACACGGTAGGATCAATAAAATACCATGTTTTGATAAATTCACTGCCCATATTTCTTTCAATACTTGAAACATTTTCATGGAGTTGTTAGTAAGAATAAAATATTCAAAGTGTTTGTCTTTTTTTTTTTTCCAAAAGCAATGCAAACAATGCAAAAATTATATTTTTCAATTTTTGTTACTTAAATTTTGAAACATTCTTTACAAAATTAACAAATTTTCTCCATAATTACATTCAAAAACTTAAAGAAATTTGCTTTTGTTTAAATCTCTATTTGAGTAAAATAAAATCCCATCAACTTTGGTAATAATATTCAAATTTAAAAATCTCTCAGTTCACTCAAAATTTTGGCTATACCCAACGATTTTAACAAAGTTACCATCAGAAATCAAATAACTACAATACCTATCCCCAAAATAAAAAAATTCGAAACTCTCTTTTTTGAAATAAATTGAAAAACAAGAAAAAACACAATGAATCTAATTTAAATACGACCCGATCTGAATTAATTATACCGATATTCTGAAGTCCTTTTGGTGAGTATGGCCATTGTGAAAATAAAAAATAAAACAAAACAAAAAAAAGAAAAAAATAAATAGAAACAAATTATATTCGAAAAACTGGAACAAAGCAAAAATTTGCATAAACATACAAAAATATCCATAAATCGGTATGTGATCCAGGAACATGATGAACTGGCGAGGGGAAAACAAAAAAAAAAGAAAACTAAAAAATCTTTCTCTCTTTATATCAAAATCGGTATTTGATAGAAAAAGGAAAATATGGCCAATGTCAACAGTCGAACATTTTGCTGTTATCGCTGTCGCATTGAATCCTGCCAACGGACAATATGTACACATAGCGTACATAGGGCTGTAGGTATAGAAAAGCAAAGAGCCATCATTCCTGGCAAACGACAGCGACTGCGACTGCGACGCGACGATGACGATGACAGCCAACTAATCTCAGCTCGTGCCAATATCGCTTACCAATTTAATCCCGACACGAACTCCTCTCCTGAATGGACCCCACTCAGCGCGATGAGTGAAAGGCACACCCAGCAGCGATTGTTTGTAACCGTATCGTATCCGTGTACTCCTATATCCCTGATGCTGTCCTGCTGGACGATGAAAGATTCATTTTTTTCCCTCAAATAGGATGGGTGAAGTAAAAGGGAGAGGAAGGTGTTTCAGTACATCAGTACACCGGGAAGTTTCGTCATCCATCAGTGGTTCTGTGATGTGTTTTCATTATTTTGCAAGTGGCGCTGGTTCTATCGCTGGGCACAAAAACAAAAATCAGAGTTGGGTCAACCACTTTAAACGATTTTCCACATCAGTCCATAGGACTTTTCGCACGAACTAACGATCACACACGTTTTTCGTCTCTTCTAACTACAACAACAACAAAAAAACAACAAAAATATCGCTCATCCATCCTTTGGTAAGGAACACAACTTTGACGCGGTGAATTGGGCGTTTAGGGGTTTCTTTTTTGACACCTTTGTTCGTCCTGATACAACCAACCACCAGAGAGACCATCAGAGACATACGAATACGAGTAGACCGGGAACCCTTTCTCTGGCATTAAAACCCACTAAAAGAGTAGGATACTCGTATTTCTACCTGTCCAGATAAAATGGTGGATTTGTTTTGACTCTCTACCCCAAAATCAGTGTGCTGCACAAACTTGCTTCATTGCCAGGATTTTGGCGTTAAACTATGAACCATTCAATTTGATTAAGGGAAGAGCCACTCGGGACACATGTGATGCTTTACAAGCGACGACGATGTATCCTTGTAGGTATATGATGTATACCATGTGTTGTATACGTACCTATATTTGCGTGCTTAAATGCTTCAGAGTTTTGGTAGCTCTCCACAAGGATTTAAGTTGTGGAACAAGATTAAGTGGCGTCAGAACTAGGCACTTGTTAAACAGCTTACATCGAGATTGGTGAGTTGTTGTGTTTTATTTTCTTTTCTTTTATTATTTGTTGTTGTGTCTAAGGAGTTAGATTTGGTTTGTGTTTGAGACTTTTGGGGGCAAGGTGAAACTTTTACTATGAGATATGAGGAAAAGATATAAGGATTATTAAAATGAGATTTTCCGAACGAGAAACTCGATGCATATTTCGGAGAAGACGAAATAAAAACTTTCCTATTTAAGTTCGGTATAGGAATATCCTGCTATGCTCTGGAGTTAACATTATACGGAAGGGTTTTGAAGACGCTATATACGCTACTTGCCAGGGAGAAAAAAGTTAACTCCTTTAAAGAAGAAGTTCAAGAGTTTATAAGGATGTACATGTGTATGTACGAGTATGTACCTACAAGCGAATATAGAGACGTATTTGAAGGATAAAGTTTCGATTTTGAAATTCTCTCGCACATGCGGTACTAATTATGATGTAGAATTTTGTGTTAATTTTCCGAAGATTGAGTGCGAATTTCGTTAAGTGGAAAAGTATTGAGTTTGTGTTTCTTGTTTTTTCTTTCGTTTCAAACGTAATGTATGTGTATTTGAGTTTTTAAAATGATATATGTACGTATCGATATGTGTTTAGTATCTACATACATATATACGTGCATGATGTACCTTAACATAAGATGGGAATCGGGTTACCTAGTGATTTAATTAGGTTGTATTAAATAACCATTAATGATTTGGAGTTTAGGGTAGCTAATTAAGAGATTTGTTTCGAGAGAAAGAAATTCAAATATATTTCGAAGAGGTTATGCCTAATTAAGTGTAGACGTTTACAATTTAGTTTTATTTTTCAAAATGTGTTTTTATCAATAAATTTAAACTTAAACACTTAAAAACATAGTATAATTAGACAAAATGCTTCTCAAATTGTACAGAATTTTCTTTTAATCTAAAATCGATTGGATATTGTTCAAAATAATTTCTTATTCATTTTCCAATTGTTAAATTTTAGTAGACGCATAATTTTATACCAAAATCCGACCAAATATTTTGGAGACATGACTTGGTTTGATGGATTTAATGAGCTTTTAACTATAAGGCTGATTTAAGTACAAGAGTAAAAATGTTCCAGGAAACATTCATATATGAAATTTAAAACGTTTGTTTATTATCAGAAATATTCTGACGAAAATGTTTCTTCCATTGAAATTGAGAATATATTAAAGTACGTATCAGCGACAATGCCTCCATTTCTTAATATTTAACCGGAGATAGCTAAGACTTCCTACTGTCAACATGTTTAAAATTTTCTAAACCATCTCGTGGTGTGAATCCTAGTACTTAAAATTCTTCGTAGACCTCTTAAAAGACATCATTAAGAACTCATTTTCAGGTATTAGTACGTGCACTTAAACATTTTTGAAGTTTCAGCGATGATATGGACTCTTTTTTAATATAATTTTTAGAACAACTTGAAGCCATCCAATCTTTTGAAATGAATTTAGTTAAGCTGCTTTAATTCAGGAAGTGGTATTTTTTACTACAATTTAAAAAAAGTCAAGATTTTGGTTGACCCAAAATAACGGGTTATCCGAGTGAGTGAAGTTAGCCCCCCTTTTTTCGATTTTCCGATTTTAGAAAGTTGTTCCAGGTTGTTCTCGGTTTGTTCCGCATTGGTCCAAAGTTTTTTTGAAAAATATCCAAAAATGGGGTTTTAGACCCCAAAAAACTGTTTTTGACCTACCCCGCCCCCTTTTTCGAAAATTGTTCTAGTTGTTCTGAACATTGTTCCAAATTTTTGGACCTCTATGATCATAATTTTAAAAGATATGAAAAAAATGTAGCCCCATCTATTTCGAAATTCCAAATGTATATTTTAAAAGATATTGCCCCCGAATTTTTTTTCAAAAATGCAAGATACGTCTCCCCCTTTTTTTTTAAGCCTACATTTTAATAAAACGTGATTAAGCACATGTACAGCAACCAAAACTTGGCTTATAACCTATTATTTTCGCTGATGATCGATCTTTCAAAAAAATCTCGATGTCTTTTAATTTTGTAAAATTATTTTAGCTCCCCCTTTTCAAAAATTCAAAAAATGTTCCAAGTCAAACCATACTTTCTCCAGTTCGTGTTCAAATTTCGTCCGAAACCATAAGCAAATATGAGCCGTTTATTTTGAAAGTGGCATAAGTCACTTTTTTTTTGAGTCGAGATATTTAAGATATTTGTTATACCGTTAATTACCAATACTTCTCTCGAAGAAATCTCAATAGTTCTCAATTTATTGAGTGAAAATTTTTTAAAAATGAAAAGATACCGTTCAATTGTATTTAGTGTTGCCATTAACTCGATTTTTTTTTTGAAAAAGTGACTTATGCCACTTTCAAAATAAACGGCTCATATATCTAAAGGCGCACAAAAACGAAAAAAAAACTTAACAGTGTACCATTCTGTTAACCATATTCTGGCCCCCATTTTTTGAAATTCAAAATTCCAAAACTTGTTCCCAATTGTTTCGGGGTTTTTCTAAATTGTTCCAGAGATTTGTTTCTTAAAATTGATTTTTAGTATGAAACATTTACAAAAAATGCTCCCCCGCCCCCCGTTTTCCAAAATCGAAAATCTAAAACTTGTTTCCTATCCAAAATCACTGAAATCAAATTGTTCCAAAGATTCATTCAAAAATATTCAAAAATGAAGATTTTAAGACAAAAAAACACTTAAGTCGAAAAATCATGTTATCCTTGTTCTGGCCCCCCTTTTCCGAAATTCAAAATTCCAAAACTTGTTCCCAATTATAATTGTAACGGGTTCTTTTATTATAACGGGTTATCCATTTTACCGTTTCAAAAGTATAGAGCTGGAATTCGACATCTGTTAAGGGGGTATTCTAGTGTAGAGACATGAATTTCGCGGTTTTTGAAGCGTTGTATAAAGGAAACAAAAAATATTTTTAGTATCAATTTTTTTATCATTTGTTTATTGATTTGTTGTTCATGCATAAAAAATTAATAAAAAAAAAATTAAAATTAACAAAGTTACAAGCAGTCAAAGTGGGGGGTCTAAATAAAAGAGGGTGTCCTGGCGTGCATCCTACCAACCCTTCTGGTGATCTGAAAAACAAAAACCAGACGGATTCTTAATTATTATAGATGTCGCTATTGTTTCACCCTTGGATAAGTTAAAAAAAAAACTTTTTAACAAAATGGCAGCAGTTTGAAAAAAAAATGTTCTTGTTGCATATTTTTCAACAATTCCGAATTTTTTTAAAATGCTAAATGAGAAGTTATATTTTTGGGCAAGAACCACACAATAAAGAGATGTATAAAGAACATCCTCTCCAAATTTGAAGTAAATATTAGAACTCGATATATCCTTACCGCCAGCTCGAAAAAAGTAGTTTTGAGAAAAACGCGTTCAGAGTTTTGAGACAAGTTTTCGACAATTTTACCTATAGAATGATACAGAATACGTATGTGCATATTTTTAATCAGCGATTCCTGCTGACACGTTGTTAGAGCTAGCACTTCCACTCAGTATAAAGGTTGCCACAAAAGTAACTTAAAATGAAACTAAAAGGACAAAACAGTTTCTATGACCTTCAAAACCAGTTTCTATGACCTTCAATTAACTTGTGAAATAATAGGAATATTAAAAAATCCTTTTAAACGCATATTCTTGAATGTCTAAACTTTGGATATATGAAAAAAAATTTTTTTGATTTTTTCAAAATTCTACACTAGAATACCCCCTTAAACTAAGTTGTTAGACCAATTTTTTTGTCAGTTGAAAGTCTAACATTTACGAAAATGGATCGCTTAACTATCGCACAACGCATAAAATTGTTAAAACCTACTACATAAATGGTTATTTTGCTACACGATATGTACCTATACTTAGTCCAAAAAGTCTCCGTACAGCAGCCTAAATTTAGTGTTTTTTTTGAAAAAAAAGTACTAGGAATAAATGTAAAAACCGAACAAAATTTTCTTCAAAATTATTGAATTTTATTATCCAAATGCGTGCTCTGTTAAGAAAGTTCATCGCGCTCTTCTTCTATTTTTTAGTCAGTTTTATCGACCCACTGAAGCGGCTATTTGGGTTACTGTGACTAAATTTGGCACCAAATTTACATTGTTAGACATTAAACCACCAACACGCTTACGTAGAGTGCGAACTGAAGAAAATATCGCTGCTGTATCGGCCAGTGTTAATGATGAGTGATGACCATCAATTATCGATTCGTCGTCGTACGCAGCAACTGGGCCTCTGTTACTCAACAACGTGGAAAATTTGCGGAAGGATGTGTGATGCCTTTCAAAATACAGTAAAATTTTTGGTGAATGGGCTCTTGGAAAGTTGGCCGAAGATCCACTTTCTTACCGAAAAATTGTGTTCAGCGACGTAGCTCATTTTTGTTTGAATAAATAAGCAGAATTGTCGATTTTGGAGTGAATATCAGCCAGAAGCATTGCAAGAGCTACCAATGCATCCAGAAAAAGTCACAGTTTGGTGCGGTTTATTGGCTGGTGGCATCATTGGACCGTACTTCTTCAAAGATGATGCGAATCGTAATGTAACTGTGAATGGTGAGCGCTACCGTGAGATGATATCCAATTTTGTTTTGCCCAAAATGCCAAAGCTTGACTTGCATGACATGTGGTTTTAACAAGACGGTGTCACCTGCCACACAGCACGCGCAACAATAGACTTATTAGGAGGCGAGTTCGGTGAACATTTTATTTCACGTTCGGTACCGGTCAATTGGCCGCCTAGATCGTGCGATTTAACGCCCTTAGACTATTGCTTGTGGGGATATGTTAAAGCTTATGTCTATACAGACAATCCCGCTTCAATTGACGCATTGGAAGACAACATTGAAGCATTTATTCGTGAGATACCGGCCGAAATGTTGGAAAGATTATGGCCAAAATTGGACTAAGCGTAGTAAGTTTTTTTTGACCTTTCAAAGTGCTGTATAGTTTATTTATTTATTTAAATAGTTGCAAATAGAAACAGCGCAAGAATGTTGGACAAAAATTTCAAGACCATACAACTATATTTAAACAACAATTTTCAACATTGAAAACACCACAAATTCAGTTCTTGCTTAATTTTTTAATACTTCCATATTTCTAAAGCAATAAATATAAAACATAGAAAAGAGTGCAATGATCTCGTATGTTTATTTAATTAAGGCAAATTAAATTTCTTTGGAATTAGTAATTATCGACGTTACAATATTTGGTTGAAATTATTTCAACGTGATTTGACTGCCTTTGGCAATAGAATGTACATATATCTATTGTTGATTAATGAATTCATAACCTTTCAATATTGCACATAATTAACCTTATGATTCAAGGTTATTCAAAGTAATAATTCTTTGAAAATTTCTGATATCTATATGCAATATGTAATATTGGTGCAAAATATCAATATTCCAAAAACTCACATGAAAACAAAACTACCTTTACAAAATTGTATTAGGTATACGATAACCTTGCTTTCTTCGAAAAATGATTATCCATACAAATTTACGCAATTACGTTTTCTGACGAAAAAAAAATAACTTGCACTTCTTTCAAGCTTCTCGTTTTTTTAACTGTAAGCATTCCTTACCTACTCTCTACAACTTTAACTTGGAACGTAACGTATGTATGTATAGTATATGCTACACTTAAAATGGTCAAAGGATACTACAAAGCCGTCTGACATCATTCAAATGTCTGAAGGAGGACATGACGACGACGACGACGAGACGATGACGATGACGATGACGACGCGACGCCGGCATTATGATTGACAACTCTTTTTGGTATTGACACTTTTGACAGCTTTTGGTCACCAAGCAACATTCTTATGTGTGTTGAAAGTACCAAATACCTAGAAGCTTGTATGTTTCTCATACTCACTTATGACGGATATGAATGATGTGAGTGTCAACGGAAGTGAAATGCCTGAAGCTTCCTGTAACTGTTCCTGATATGTTGGAAATTTGTTGGAAGGTATGAGTAAGACCAAGTTATGTGTCGAAACGAAAATTCTTCGTTATAAATTCAAACGTCTGTATGATGTATAGACGAAAGGCAACCGTAACCTTCGTTCAATGGAATAAATTTTGTAACGGACAATCAGTTATGTAACAAAGTATAAAATGTATCCACTCACACGCCTCCAGTACAGGGATGAACAGAACATCCACACAAACAAAAGACATTTTTCGTTTCTGGTTACCAAAAAATCGTAAGGATAAGAAGTAAAATTTATCGATTTTCATTCACCAAAGAGTGAAGACCGGTAGAGAACGGTATTTTGACGAAAAAGTCAAAATTGCAAAAACGAAATTGATTTCTCATCAGCTCACCATGATGCCGAATTTGAGTCGAATGTTGAGCCAGAAAAATAAAACACACAAAAATTCTTTTTCTTATTTTATTTATTTGAATTGTCGTTGCGTGTGTTGCAGGGATATATGGAGGAAATAAAACCTCGTATCAAATGTTAGATTGATTAGGCAACTAAGCCTATTCCGGACAAAAAGTGAATTCATAAGTAAAATTGAATAGAATCTATAGTGGACGGGAGCGCTCTGATTTTTCGTTTGAGGCAGATTTAAGGTTGATTGAATTTGATTCTGCAAGGAAGTAAATCAATTGACTTAAAAGAAAGGGAAACCCTAAAATATTAAAATGTCGATGTCCTGCCCAACCCAATTGATAAATTGCAAATTTGAAATATTTACTGAACTAGTGAAGGACATAAATATTTTTAAATTTTATCTTGAAAAATAAGGAGGTAATGAAATACGACATTTCAAAATACGTCAAAACTGTAACTAGCATTACATTTTATTTCAGTTTAAAATTGGATGCCAAAAATCTGTCATTATTAAGAAATTTAATTTCATCATTATAAAGAAATAATCTATTACTATTACTAATTACTTTACTTACTTTACTAATTACTAATATTATAAATGCGAAAGTAACTCTGTCTGTCTGTCTGTTACTCAATCACGCCTAAACTACTGAACCAATTTGCATGAAATTTGGTATGGAGATATTTTGATACCCGAGAAAGGACATAGGCTACTTTTTACACCGAGAAAATGACGCATTCCCATAGGAAAATTCAGGTGGCCGATCGCTTTTACGCCTAAACTACTGAACAGATTTTAATGAAATTCGGTAAGGAGATAGTTTGAGACTTAAGAAAGGACATGAATTACTTTTGACCTCGTGAAAACAACGCATTCCCATGGGAAAAATTACTTTCCGGGGAATTTGATCGCTTTCACTCCTAAATTACCAAAAATTTGAATAATATTTAAATAAAATTGGTATTACGGGAAAACAACGCATTCCCAACCCTTATGAAATAAGTACACAGAGTTCAAGAACAAAATCCGACTGATATAATTTACAATGAGGCGTTAACTTTTGTAGAAGATCACGTTATAAATATTACTGGGAAAGATTTGTCTGAATTTGGGATGACCAGACCACAGAGAATCGGGGAAGTGAGCAGTGATTTAGTTCGAGAATTAAATTATGATACTGTCGCTCTAGATCAGAGAATAACAGAGGATGTTCCACTTTTAAATTCAGAAGAAAAAATAGTTTTTGACACAATTATACACAAAATTTCCAGCGGAGAAGGTGGTTTGCTATTTTTAGATGCTCCAGGAGGCACAGGCAAAACTTTTCTTTTGAATCTATTGTTAGCTCAAATTCGAAAAAACAACTGAGTTCCTTTAGCAGTAGCTTCCTCAGGAATAGCAGCTACGCTGCTTAGTGGTGGACGGACAGCGCACTCGGTTCTGAAACTGCCGTTGGACTTAGCTTATAAGGAAACGCAAGTATATAATATCAGCAAAAGTAGTGAGCGTGGAAGAATGTTGCAGCAGTGTAAATTGTTGGTTTGGGATGAATGTACAATGTCCCACAAAAAAGCAGTTGAAGCACTAGATTGTACACTGAAAGACATCAAAATTAACCGGGCTATCATGGGAGGGATGGTGGTTCTCTTAGCTGGCGACTTTAGACAGACCCTGCCGGTAATTACTAGAGGTACACCGGCAGATGAAATAAACGCATGTTTGAGAGCATCTGTGTTATGGGTACATGTAAAAAAGTTTTGTCTGACTGAGAATATGCGAGTACAGCTACACAATGATTTTCAAGCAGGACAATATGCCGCTGCTCTTCTAAAAATCGGAGAAGATTGTATGCCAACAGACTGTAACGGCTCGATTACGTTGAGTCATGAATTCTGTCAAATTGTCTGTAGAACACATGAATTATAAATATGCATATAAATATGGGCCATTGGGAGTGATTGTGTAAGAGGGCAATTTTAGCTCCAACTAATGAGATAGTTAGCCAGATAAACGAACAAATTATGTCGGACGTGGAAGGAGATATCTTCGAGTACCTCTCAGTAGACAACGTTAGGAACACGGAGCAAGTAACATCATAAATCATAGAGTTTCTTTGGAATTATCAGGGGTGCCTTCTCATAAGTTTAGATTGAAGGTTGGTGTTCCAGTCCTGTTAATGAGAAATCTTGACGCACCAAAGTTATGTAATGGTACACGGCTACAGATTACTCACTTAGGACGAAATATTATAAAAGCTATAATCATGACTAGAATAGCAAAAGGAAAAAATGTTTTAATTCCTCGCATTCCGATAATTCTAATTGCCGTTTCAGTTTAAAAGAGTGCAATAACAATAAATAAAGCTCAGGGGTAAACGCTGAAAGTTGCAGGTGTTAATTTGGAAAAAAAATGTTTTTCCATGGACAATTATATGTAGCGTGGTCACGAGTTTCAAACCCACAAAATCTTTACGTTCTGGCCGAGGAAGAAAAAACAAAAAACGTCGTTTAAAAAAATTTATTGCAGTAACCTATCTTCTTCTTAAAATGTATTAACCTAACCTAACCTAACCTATGACAATCCCATCTCGGCACAATTCAAACATACGTACAAAAAAAGTACAGCTCAGGTTTTTTATACTACTATCCAAAAAAACTATCTAATGCTAAATGCTATCTAATGCTAAAAGCTAGTAATGATTATAAATTAAGGACTTGAAATATCCTTAGAAATTATAACTATGCACTAACACTTTTTACTCAGCACTCAGGTTTTTGTATACACCACAACTTGGCTTATTTTTAGCTTCTTTGTTTTTGGTATGCTACATTTTTCCAAAACTTGACATTTTGTTTGTAATAGTTTATGATCTATTGAACAGGATAAAGATAAAGCTCAAGAATAGCCACAAGTGATTTAAATGTGTGCTCGGGGCGTATACTCACTTTTTTTTTTTATTCCATTGATAGTTTAAGCAAACTGCCTCAATTTTTGTTTGGACAAATTAAGTTGGAATTCTAATTGTACAATCAATGTCCATACATGAAAACGGCAGAGTAGAAAGTATAGCCAGCTGTCTTTTGAGCTCATTTTCATACCTTAGTTGTATATTACCAAAAAGTAAAAGTAAAAATCAGTGCTTACTGTCTCACAATTTAAAGGCTAAATAATATAAAAATCAAATTAAGATTATTGTAGGCCTCGGCTGTTGAGTCTTCCAATTTCAAATAAAGAACAAATCCACCCCTGTCGATTTGTGGGAATATACTTTCCTGCCAAAGAATCTTCTCAATCGCAGTTTAGTGTTGTAAAAAAGGACAAGATTATTATTATTATAAGGATATGTCTTTTCTTTTCATCACATCTATATTTGTACCTACCTCTTTTCTTTTCTGGTTTTCTTATTTTTTTGTGTGTGTTGATATCACATCATATCCTCTCCTTGATGTAGATTTGTAAGTGAGCCTGTGACATCATCATTGGATCTAAGAAAAGCTCATACAACCTCCTTAGATCTGTAAAAGAAAAAAAAGAAAAAAAAAAACATAAGTTGTACAATGTACTGTACATAATACATCCTTGTACATAGATACAGACATATATATATACATATATTGAGTACAGAGGAAATCGAAGGAAGGATGAAATAATAAGTGAACATAGCTCGTCATTTCCAGAAGATATGTGTTCAAATTGGCCTTTTGTGTAAAAATCCAATGAAAGAAAATTGCCAGGATTAAATTAAAGGATTTCGTCCATACACACCATACACACTATACAAAATACACACACACACTCAGAAACACAAACACATATCAAATGGAGTTATATCATCCTAGATTTCAATTTCAGTTATATCTTTCTTGTTTTTTTTTTTCCTTGTTGATTTTCTTTTTTGTTTGTTGCTCTAGGTTCTTTTTCTGCTTTAACTTATAGCGCTTCCTTTTCACTTTCGTTGCAAGTGCAATACTCAAACTTAACTCAGTTGCATTTGTTGGCAATTTTAATTCAGGAAATTGGTAGGGTTTTGGGTTGGAAAGGTCTTTGATGATGGTGATGGTAATATAACAAGTCAGGCATCTTTTCTCAAACCGATTTTCTATTCCTTATAGAATTCAATATGTTCGAAGTAAAGACGTTTGTGATTTTCTTCAGTATGTTTTTTTGTTGGTCTCATAAAACGGCTGTCAAAAAATAAGCATCAGCTAGTTATGAGAGATCTTTAAGAGCTGGTAATTCTATCTTTGCTGATGCAACAGATGGAGATGTTCGGTAATTTGTTTGATTGCGGTTTGCTTTGTTTATGTGATTTTTAACTTCCCATAGGAAGTTATTGTAATGGGTCCGATTTGTCAAATTGAAAATTTTGACATTTCTCCACGTTTCAAGGTACCTAGAGTCGATAAAAGATTTTTAGAAAGATGCCTGTGCGTGCGTGTGTACGTACGTTCGTACGTCCGTACGTTCGCGACGTTTTTTTCGTCGTCCATAGCTCAAGAGCCAGAAGAAATATCGACTTCAAATACATTTTTTTATACAGATAATAATGCAGAAAGATGCAAAAAGGACACTCAAACAAATTGCGTTCGTTGTTTTTTACCATGTCAATTTAAAAAAGGTGAAAATTTCGGTAAACCCTAAATATCTTACTAACCAATGACGTTAGAGACTTGAATTAAATTTTATATTATATATTGTACCGCGATACCAAATAAATATATTTTTGGAAAGAAATCCAATTATCGGTTTTTTCTATAAATACAAAAAAACTGAAAAAAAAATATTTGTCACCTCAAAATATTTATGACAATAATCGCCACAATGCTTCATTAGTACTGACGTATCTGCCCATTTGGAAGTTGCTGATTTCGTCATTCGCATTTTCCGACGCAATACCAAACACAGCCATATCGCTGCCTAACACACTAATTTTTTTACTTGCGACATATAGGAACTATATGGCAAGTTTTGCATTCGTGCAAAATTTTGTCTGTCTGTCCACGCTCCTACAGCCTAAACCATTGGGTCGATTGAGTTCAAACTTGGAAGTTAAGGTTTTGAGCAGATTTGCGTTAGGCGTTTTTTAAATTTTTTTTTTAAGATCAAAATAAACAGTGGCCCCCATACAATTTTTTTGGTCAAAAAACGATAATTCGAATTTTCTCAAAAACAAACCGATAGATTTTTTTTTAATTTTCTCTAAAATTTTATTTTTTAACTTGGCTTCTTTTAATAAGAAAAAAATATTTTTGTGTTGCTCACGAAAGGTACCGCTCATAGAACCATTATTTTATTTTTTAATTTTCTCAGCAACTTATGTACTGATTTCAATAATTTTTTTTGTGAATAAGCTCTTATATTGCTTTAACAATATTTGATTTTCAAAAGTGCAATTTTTTTTTGTTTGGATTTTTAAAAAAAGATTGAATTTTTTTTTTCAAAATTCTATATCTCAAAAACGGGGTAATATTTTTTTACGAAATTCAAATATAGAGCGTATATTTACAATCACTAAACAACTGCATACCAAAAATATTTTTAGAACAAAATTGAAAAATTTTATATATAAGAAATTAATTAAAAAAAAAACCGCTCTAACGATTTTCAAAAAAAAAAATTGAAAAATCAAGGGTTTTTTAATTTATAAAATGGCATTTAAATTTTTGAAGACAAACTTATTTTTCAGGTAAAATTTTGAATCTTAAAATATTTTTTTTTTAATTATTTTAACTGTATTAAATGTAACCTCCTCCCATCTCACCAGATCAAATCCTATGCATGAGCCCGAAAGAGCGCATTATTTTGACAAAATTTTAATTACATTTCTATCATTTATCCAAATTAATGCATTTGGTACATATTTATGTATTTTATACTTTATATTGTAAATACCAACGATGGCCGTGTAGCGCCACTGCATCGGATTAACGAATATGATATATTTAATCAACAATCTATTTTTAAGAGTCTATCAAAAAGTAATATCTTGGTACCTTTGTATATATGATTTTAAAATATTATTCTTTTACTTGCCTTCGACTAAATAGAAGAATAAATACTAAGTACAAGTTAAAGAAACGGGGCAGAAAGAGTATATGTATTTTTTAAACAGACTCTTTGCATATAGGAGCAAGTTCGTGCGACCCAGTCGTGCATTTTATTTAAAAGTCGTTTTTGCATTTTTTTCTTATTATCTTTAAAACAAACGTTATTTGAAGTGGATATCCCTGACGTTTCCAGAAATATGGTTGACTAAAAAAGGTTCCCAAAAGTAAGCTTTGGCTTACTTCTACCCTGAACGTCGAACTTGTCGAGTTGTAGAAGCTGAGTAGGGTCAATGATTCTCGAGAATTTTCTCCAGATGAGTCCTGAAACTAAAGGACGTTCTTATCCCTCTACCTTTCCCAGAATCATCATCCATTCCCACATAAACAAGGCATACCAGCCTACGTTTATGTCACCAACTCCCATCCCACCTCCCACGTTGTAATGGCGAAAAAGCTAGACAGCGCTCCTATCTCCTATACTCCTTCCCACTCTAGGTAAATTAGCTGTATTGCTGTTACCGAATCCCAATCTTTTCCTCCCGTATCAGAATGATGAATTGACATCAACTGATTCCTCACCCTATCTCTTCCTTCCCTACCACCTCTTATCTTTATTGGGCTGGATCTAAGGTGTTAAACGACCCGTGCCGATGATCAGCCTGGCTGGGGGCCCAATTCAAAAATAGCCCAGTCTCTAACGGAGTATCCGGATACCTGGCGACCTCCGGATTAACTAGCCTTATCTGTACATGCGAATCTCTGTGCAGACGGACCTCTTTTCTTCGCAACTCGTGGGATTAAGATGGAAAAAACAAAAAACAAAAACAAAAACTTAAAGGATGATGAGACCGGTATCTCTTCAGGACCGGGCGGCAACTTGGTGTCAAAGCCTGTTGCCGTATCTCTTGCGGCCAGCACAGAGAAGGGAGTAGTGGCTAACCATGGACCCTCCTCTGCAGCTGGCAGCAACGAGGATAGGAAGGTAGTGATACCTAATTTCAGTAGTGGCAGGGTTGTGAAAAATGGCCCTACCACTACTAATGAGAGTAAGGGGAAACTCTCGAAAAGCCAATATAGGCAAAGGCGGCAAGCGGCGAAAATCCTGAAGGCCTCTGGTGCATCATCGGGGGCTGAAAGGACACCGCAGCAAACCGCTGACGTCGAATGGGCTAAAAGCATATTTGCTACAGCTAAGACCAGTAAGGACTCTACGTCCAAACGTGAAAGGTCTCTCGAGGGGGCCGTACCGACACCAAAACGGCCTCGGGTGCACAACACCAGCACTCCCCTCAATCCCATCAAGAAAGCCAGTTTCAGTGACGTCACGAAGGGCAAAGTCGTGGTTGCGGTCATTGACAGGAGTGATGATGATGGAACAATATCGGCTGATCGTTGGCAGTTGGTCAAGGTTAAGCTCTCGGGTGGCTTTTTAAGCATTTTGAGGGAGCTTCCAGGACCACTTCCTTCCATAAGCGATGGGGGTTGGCATCAAGGCCACGTAAAACTCATGGTTTGTGGCGATCAGAGGTCTTGTGACTTGTATAAGCTCGCTGTCAGCCGGTTAGGTGAAGTTTGGCCAGGTGCGAAGCTCGAGGTTGTCGCTAAGGAAGACATTCCTAGCAGACCTAGAGCCCGCATTTGGATCCCAATGGAACCTGCCGGTATCGATGAAATTCTCGAGATGGTCAGAGTTTGTAACCCGTCCCTTCCGACTCACAACTGGAAGATAGCCAAGCTAGAGGAGGTAAAGAATCTTTATAGGAGCGCCATTTTGGTACTCAATAAGGAATCTTTGGCTCCTCTAGCCTTAAACGAGGGCTCGATAAACTATGGCTTCGAAACCATTAAAATTCGAGTCTATAAAAAAGATGAGGTTAACGCGGAAAGCGGGCCTCCAAAAACAACCGAGGTTAACGCGGAAAGCGGGCCTCCAAAAACAACCGAAGGTGGACTAGCGGTTGGTGAGCCTGGGACATCGTCTTCTCTCTTAACCGAGGGTGACGATGCACCCATGCCCTCTCCAATAGCTACCCAACCCTCTACAAAAGTCGTAGACAGTCCATCCTTAATGGAGACTGAGGACGACCTCAACATGATCCTTTTGAGCGAGGACGAACTCTTGGCTTCATCCTCAGACTCAGAGGATCAGAACAAAACCGTGGTGGAGGTTGATCTGCCTAATTGTAGCCAAAATGCTGCAGTTAGTACAGATTAATCTCCAGCACTCCGTAAAGGCCTCGGCCTCACTTCTTCTCCGGCTGGCAAGAAACGGGGAGGACATTGTCCTGATCCAAGAGCCATGGATTGTGAGATCCGTTGTTCGTGGACTCAGGACTCCTGGTTACTACACACTGTGTGTGACAGATAAAGGTGAACCTAGATCTTGCATACTAGTGAAACGTAGCATTAATGTATTTTTACTCCATCATTTCAGTGACAAAGATACCACCGCAGCTAGGCTGGAAACATCCAAGGGAAGTTTCTGGATAGTGTCGGCGTATCTTGGCCATGACCACCTTGGCCCTCTCCCTGGAAAAACCCTGGAGAAGATCGTCGCTGAAGCGGAAAGGCAAAGGATCCGCCTAATTATTGGGAGCGATGTCAACGCTCATCATACGGTATGGGGAAGTACCAATATCAACGACAGAGGTGAGTCTCTTTTTGATTATATTCTTGGTACTAACCTCCTTGTAAGTAATGTTGGAAATGAACCAACCTTCATAACTAAAACTCGACAAGAAGTCCTAGACATAACTCTTGTCTCAGATACTGTACACCATATGATCTTGGACTGGAAAGTATCCAAAGAACACTCGTTCTCTGATCATAGATATATCCAGTTCAATATCAATGTGGATGATAACTCGAGTCCATTGACTTTTCGAAATTATCGGAAAACTGATTGGGCCTCATACAGGAACTCATTACAGAGTTTACTAAAACCTGGACTATCTTGTCCTTCCTCTAACGCTAATGAACTTGACAACAAAGTCAATGACCTTACCTCAGCTATGAACAGATCGCTAGAAATTGCTTGACCACTTATACACATAAGAGGAAAGAGGAAACCACAATGGTGGGCCTCAGAGCTTAACTCGCTCAGGAAAGAATGCAGGAAACTGTTCAACCGAGCCAAAGCCGCAAGACTAGCCTCACACTGGGATTCTTACAAAGAATCCTTAAGAATTTACAAGAAGGCACTAAGGAAATCTAAACGATCTTCTTGGCGATCCTTCTGTGGCACGATAGAAGAAACTTCTGAAGCCTCTAGGTTACGGAAAATTCTTTCAACTAATCCAGCGATGCCAAGCTGCTTGAAAAATGCAGACGGCTCCTGGACAAATTCGAGTAATTAATCGCTGAACTTACTATTGGATACTCATTTTCCTGGAAGTTCTCTTACCGGGACTTGCAACGGTTATATACGTTCAAGTCCCAATACAACATATCCACAAGGTCTGATTACAAGGGACAAGCTACAATGGGCTCTCAACAGCTTCAAACCATTTAAATCTGCAGGACCAGATGGAATAACACCAGCCGAGCTACAAAAGACTTCTGATATAATTGCACCAATCCTTGAGGCAATTTTTACCAGCTGTCTTTACCTGGTCCATGTTCCCTCGGCTTGGCGAGAAGTTAAAGTTGTTTTTATACCCAAAGCAGGTAAATGCTCGCAAGTCAACCCTAAAGATCTACGACCTATAAGTCTATCATCATTCCTTCTTAAGACCTTCGAAAGATTGATTGATATCCATTTAAGGGCAAGTATTGATACAAGACTTCTGTCTTCGTCTCAACATGCCTACTGTAAAGGTAAATCGGTGGAAACAGCGTTACACACCTTAGTACGCACCGTCGAATATTCCCTCCATCATAAAGAGTTCACTATGGTTGCTTTCCTTGACATCGAAGGGGCCTTTAACAACGTGGACACATCTGCAATCACATCTGCACTAACATCTCTAAATGTAGAGAGTTCGCTTCGGGAGTTAATTCATTTGATGCTTACTAGCAGGATAATTAACTCAAAACTGGGCAACTCTTCTTGCAGACGATTCGTTAGTAGAGGGACACCGCAAGGTGGTGTTCTATCCCCTCTCCTCTGGAACCTAGTGGTAAATGAAATCCTAACTAGTCTGGATGCGGAGGGTTTCAGAGTGATAGCCCATGCGGACGACGTTGCTATAGCAGTTTCAGGAAAGCATCTTAACACGTTAAAAGAACTCTTACAAAATGCCTTAGACAGACTAATACTTTGGGCTGATCGGTGTGGACTGGGTGTCAACCCACACAAAACCGATTTGGTTTTATTTTCGAGGAGATACAAAATTCCATTTGTCAACCCTCCCCATATTAAAGGAATCCAATTAAAATTCTCAGACGAGGCTAAATACCTGGGTCTTGTCTTAGATAAAAAACTAAATTGGAAACGCAACGTAGAGGAAAGAGTCAAAAAAGCTACTGTAGCTCTCTTTTCTTGCAAAAAAGCCATTGGTAATAAATGGGGCTTACAACCCAGAATCACGCATTGGCTATACACATCGGTAATCAGACCGATTCTAATGTACGGTGTGGCAGTATGGTGGACTGCTTTAGAAAAAGGTATAAACCGAGATAAATTAAATAAAGTCCAACGTTCAGCTTGCCTATGTATAAGCGGATCGCTTCGCACGACCCCATCTGCGGCACTGGACACCTTACTCTACCTAACACCTCTTGACATTCTTAGCAAACAAATAGCTGCAAGCTCTGCTATTCGCCTCAAAGCTTCGTCGCAGTGGACTAACAACAACATTGGCCACTCCGTTATTCTTACATATTTAGAATCAATCCCAAAGCACACAGACTACACCATCCCCCAACTACAATTCGATAGAAACTTCCAGATTTCTATACCTCCCAGATCTTTTTGGGAAGATAGGACATTCCTGGAAGACGAGTCAATCCACTTCTATACAGATGGGTCAAAAACAAAAGAAGGGGTTGGTGGAGGTGTGTACTCTGAACGACTGAAATTAAGTCTCTCATTCCGCCTTCCCGATCATTGTAGCGTGTTCCAGGCGGAACTTTTGGCGATAAAAGAAGTCCTGTCCTGGCTTAAAGAAAACGTGATATCGATATCTGATATCCGTATTTTCTCAGACAGTCAGGCCGCTATTAAATCTCTGGATTCTGTCTCTACAAACTCTATAACAGTCCAGAACTGTCGATCATCTCTAATGGAGATGGCACAACAGTTTAATATTCACCTTTGCTGGGTGCCGGGCCATAGAGACATTCCAGGTAACTGTAAGGCAGATGAACTCGCCAGGAACGGTACAGTACAACCCATTCTACCACGTTTGGCACGTACTGGCATACCAATCGCTACTTGTAAACTGTTGCTAATGCAAGACGCTGTGAGGAGGGCAGGCACCAGGTGGAACAACATCACCACGTGTCAAGTCACAAAAAACATCTGGCCAACACTGGATTTAAAACGTTCAAGGTGCTTGCTCTCTCTAAGCAGATCGCATATAAGCTCGATAATAGGTGTCATAACCGGGCACTGTCTAATAGGAAAGCACGCCACGAGATTAGGCGTATTCTCAAATGACTTCTGCAGAAGCTGTATGGACGAGGAAGAGGAAGAAACAGTTCTTCATCTTCTCTGCACATGCCCTGCTCTGGCTCGAAAACGCAAGAATTACCTAGGAGAATTCTTCTTTAACGATCTAAACGATCTAAATCATATCGGCATAAGCAGCCTCTCACGTTTCGTAAGAGACTCAAACTGGTTCCATTGAGCTTAGGAAGAAACCTCAAGATTCATGTGGTATCACAATGGGCCATTAAACTGGCCTAAGTGTGTCCGTTTCCATCTTGGACAGCCACTTCAACCTAACCTAAGCTTTGGCTTAGAATATAGGGCCCTTGAAACGTCAAAAAATTTTAAAGTTTTCAATTCCACAAATCGAAACAGAGTTCACCGCTTTTCTGTTGAAATTTTTCCTGAATGTTGTCTGCTATAAACCTCACTGAGCCCGAGACCTTTCTAACAAATGCAAAACATTGGAAATCGGTTCGTGCGTTCTGGAGTTATAGCGTCAGGAAGGAAAACCCGACTTATTTTTATATAGTAGAAAATATTGTTTTCAACATTTCATAAAATTTTGAGAAAAGTCAAATTGACAGTTTTTTATCAAAAAATAAAAACCGAAAAACAACATTACCAAAAGTTGGTAATCATTGATTTTCGACTCAAATATCTTTTCAAAGATTTAAAATATTGCGCTTCAAACTTATTTTATCTCACAGAAAATATTGTTTTCGACATACAGTAATTTTTTTTTATAAAAATTCAACAGTCAGTTTTTTCATAAAAAAATAAAATCTAAAAAAATAGTACGTTAAGTTGGTGAAACTTTATGTTCGGTTCTCGATATCTCGTGAATAATAGAATACATTTACTTCAAATTAATTTCATTCATCCAATTTGTATTTGTTAATATAAGAAATAAAAACTTTTAAGAAATGCTACTAAAATTGACAAATGTTTTGGTTTTCGACTAAAAATCTCGTTAAAAGTCTCGTTACCAAAAATAGTTTTTGAAATCAAACTATTTATTTCATTTTATGCAAAATATTGTTGGTAATTTTTAATTTTTTAAGAATATTTCAACTGAAAACTTTTTTAACGACACACCAAAATCTACAAACCTTTTAAGCAAGACAAATCGACAGACGGGATGGGAAGTTATCAGTGTATGTCGTATCCCAGCCTCTTTTTTACTTTTTAACTCGACCTTGTAGCGCGTATATATCTGTCAGCTGTAATATTGCTTGTAGATTAAATAAATAAATAAATAAATAAGAAAATAACTAAAAAAATTAAAAAAAAACTCTTTGTCTCACTGACACGACAACATCATAGAACGAATTAGTAGACCCATATTTTTTCACTAAACTTGGGCGAGAGTTTCGACTGAAAGTTGGAGTTAACGCTCTTAAAGTTGTTTCACAGTTTTCTGTTGTTGATCGTTTATGTACGCTTCTATGATAAAAATGTTAAAATCAACAAAAAGGGTGCGTTGACAAATTAAATTCATACTCATGAAGTCCTTATCTGATCTTCTTTTCTTAGGCATTTACTGATGGCCTTTAAAATGTCTCAAATCACAGACTTAGCTGAGTTTAAAATAAAATTCAGCTTTTCTTACATTTTCATCATAAGTTATGTGAACTTTGTTTATCTTAATCCAAAATAAACCCAATATTGTTTTCCGAATGAATTAATTTTCGTAATAAAAGTAAATAAACATCCAAAATTTACATAAATCAAATGAAAAAATCTTATTAACCAATATACATACATATACATATGTATGTTCAGCCACTGTCACGCATGCATTTATGTATGTATGTATATGCAAAGTATAGAAACAAGGACCTTGTCTTATGATGGAAATTCACAAGGAATGGAAAAAACCGCCTTAACGCCAACGCAACACAACAAACAAACAAACAAAACAAAAATTCACTATAATAAAAGAAAGGAGCACAACAAGAACGACACAATTCTACTTCCCAATCATACGAATATACACACACACACACATAATATTTATGCACAAAGCGCGACGATGAACCCAGCTTATCCCTGTTATTATCCTCGTATGTCATGCAAGTAGCAACGCTCGCTGCTTCTTTTGTGGCGGACTCACTGAATAATAATACGAAAAAATTATATGTATGAAAAGAAATGAACACAACAAAAAGAAGCAAATAAAACAGGATATTGAAACGACGGAAAAGCAGCAACGGCAACAACAACAACACCACCTCTGTTTTATTTCGAAGAAGTTAAAAAATAAACCAAAGCTGGAAAAAAAAGGGAATTATTTCATAACTGAATTAGAATTGAAAAATGTTGTTAACTTTCATTTCGCGCGAAATTGAAAAGGATGTCGCGTTTGGTCCTTTCAGTTTTTTTTTTTTTTATTTTTTCATTTTTTCGTTTTTGCCACTTCATCTTAGTTTTTCTTTATTTCATAAAATACACTCTCTTACTCTTACTCCATCACCAAAAAGGAAAAAGGACGAACAGGAACACGATAAACACACATGAAAGTGTGTAGCTATAGCAAATAAACACTAACACACATCATGTTATCCTGATTCATGTGTGTATACCGTATAGTGTCGTTCTGCCTGCTGGTATATCGCATGATAATTTGTGAATCAACTTGCAAATTGAGAATGAAACAGACAAAAGAAAGAAAAAATCACACTCGTAACGTACATATATATATTATATTCCCCGCACTTGCAAAGTATGAAAAATAAAACCATACATACATACATATGGGGAACAAGGAATGAATGGAGCACTTAAAGTAAGGGAATAAATTATTATATGCGTGTCCTGATTTCAGACAAAATTCCATTTTGAATATTATTGTGTTAACAAGGCAAGGGGAGGGACCTAATGTCATTGAAATTAGCTTACTTCCAGGGATTTAGTTAAAGGTTAACATAACACAGCAACGTCTTCAAGGGGATTACGTTATAACTGACTCTCATTACTTAATGGTTACGAAGCATATTGAAACTTAAGTTTAAGAAATTCAAGGTCTCAGTAAGTGAAATTTTAGTGCCTGATATGAACTAAATTCTAGGACAGGAAATATCAAAATTTGTTTTAAATATTTTCTAATACATTGCAAAAAAGAGGCTACAAACAATATTTTGCATATGATGAAATAGTTTGATTTCAAAATTTATTTTTGCTAACGAGATTTTTAGTAGAAAACCAATTTTTAACAATTTTTGAAGCATTTCGTAAAAGTTTTTATTTCTTATATAAACAAATACAAATTGGATAATTGAAAGTAATTTAAAGTCAATATCTTCTATTGTTCACGAGATATCGAGAACCGAACATCAATTTTTACCAATTTTGGGTACTATTTTTTTGTAGATTTTAATTTTTTATGAAAAAACTAACTGTTGGATTTTTATAAATGTCTGAATGTCAAAAACAATATTTTCTGTGAGATAAAATAAATTTGAAGTCAATATTTTTAATTTTTGAAAAGATATTTGATTCGACATTAAATTTTTACCAACTTTGAGTAATATTTTTTTTTATTTTTTATCAAAAAAATATGTCAATTCGATTTTACTCAAAATTTTAACAGATGTTAAAAACGTTATTCTTCGTTGCACAAAATTGTTTTGGAGATAAAATCATTTTTTGTTTGTAAAATTTTCGAGGTGACAAATTTTTTTTTTTCAGTTTTTTGGTTTATAAAAAAAACCGTTAATTGGAATTTTTTCCAAAAATATATTTGTTTGGTATCACGTTACAATATATAATTTAAAATTTAATTCAAGTCTCTAGCGTTATTGGTTCGTGAGATATTTGTGGTTAACCAAAATTTTCACCTCTTTTTTAAATTGCTATGGTAAAAAAACCACAAACACAATTTTTTTGAGAGTCCTTTCAGCATCTTTCTGCATTATTACATGTATAAAAAATTTTTTTTGAAGTCGATATCTCTACTGATTCTTGAGTTATGGACGAGCTATAATAAGTCGAAATTATTAAAATTTACTACCGAAATTCGGGGTCAGTGGCCTCAACGTTAAGAGCGCTACGTGTCGTCGTCATAATCGTCCTAGCAGATCAACAATTGAGCGTCTAGTGGAAAAATATGAATCCACAGGCACAGTACAAAATGTTCCCGTGCCAGTGACACAAAGAAGTGCCCGTAGTGTCGAGAATATTGCTGCCGCTGAGGCTTCAGTTGTAGAAAGCCCAAATGTGTTTCTTACACGACGTTCTCAAGCCTTGGGCATATCTGTGACGTTGTTATGGCGAATTTTGCGAAAAGATCTTGGCCTTCATCCTTACAAGATTAAATTGACGCAAGAACTGAACCCACTTGAACACCAGAAGCGTCTTATGTTCGTGATTTGGGCTGAGCAACAACTTTAATGATTCGGATTTCATCATCTTCAGCGATGAGGCTCATTTCTGGCTGAATGGGCTTTGTCAATAAACAAAATATGTGGTATTGGTCAGGCAGCAATCCGCACGTACTCTATGAGTCATCATTGCATTCCAAAAAAATTACGGCTTGGTGTGGTTTATGGGCCGGCAGCGTACTTCTTCCGTAATGATCAAGACCGGCACGTTACTGTGAATGGGAATCGCTTCCGTTCAATGATAACTGAATATTTTTGGCCTCAATGGGATGATATGGACTTGGAGGACATGTGGTTCAAAGAGGACGGCGGGGCGGCGGTGCCACAAGCCACACAGCGAATGTCACAATCAATTTATTGGAAACCAAGTTTGGAGAACGTGTTATCTCACGAAATGGTTCAGTCGCTTGGCAGTCTCGGTCGTGCGATTTGACGCCATCGTTAGGGTATTTCCTGTAGAGCTACGTCAAGTCTATGGTCTATACCAACAAGCCAGCGACGATGGATGAACTTCGTACGAATATCGAACGTGAAATTGCAGCAGTATCGGCCGGATTTATACTTGAAAACCGTCGAAAATTTGGTTCAGCATCTGGACTTCTGCAAGTGTGCCCGTGGTGGCCATGAAAAAGAAATCAAGTTCCATACATAATGGCATTGAACGTATTTTCACAAGAATAAAGAATTTCATTGATATCCAAAACCGTTATTGTTTTATTTAAAAAAAACTTTTGTAGCGCCCTTATTGAAAAACCCGATAATACCAAAATGGGTAAATAGAATTTTCGACTCAAATATCTCTGTATTAAGTGAAAGTACATATTGACTTCAAAATTAGTTTCTGCACAAAATATTGCTGATAACAAAGAGTAATTCTCTTAGAAGAATCCAATCGGTATTTTTACTTGCGACATATAGCTGAGGTCATACTTTTTTATGGATCGCAGGTATGGGGATGTAAAATGTACAATTCTGTTGAAAAACTCATTTATGCACTTTATAAAAATAATATTTTATCAGCCAAAAAATACCCAAACTACGTCTACGTGCTGGAAACGGGTCTCTTTTCTTTGTTTATAAAAACATTGAAGCTACAAGCTGGCTTCTTGCTTAACGTTTTTAAAATGAATGATTCACAGGTCGTGAACAGAGAGGCAATAAAAGCGATACAAAATAAATTAGGTGGCACAACAGTCCGTTGAGAACTAGGGCCTAGGGCCTAGTGACTTACAACTCTCAACCATTTCTATGTGCGAGTAATGTTGTCAGGGATTGAAGGGACCTACAGTTTAAACCCGAATCCGAACGGCTTATTTGAGAAAGCAAGACCTCTGGCATGACAGTCCAACGCACTAACCATCATGCCACAGGTACTCTCCATAAAAGCGATACAAGGTCAAAATAGTTAGTATCGAGAGTTGCAAGATCTTGCTGAGGAATGTCAAATTAATTCACTCGTCGAGGATTTATCAGCCGCTAAAAACATCTTGTAATTTTAAAGGTTGATGAGAAATGTTAAGCTGAATATATTGCTGAAGCATCTTATTCCGTGTACAGAACAACTCACATCAGATTAAATCATAACCTTGCAGAGAAGAACTATTTTAAGGATTTCAATAATGTCCTTGTGAATTATACGATGGTCAGAATACTTAGTGAACTAATATATTCAAATTACATTCCACACATACCTAATTTACCCCTAGAATGTAATACGTGCAACCTATCAAAAAGAAAGGATACTGTCCACTTCTCGGGAATATTCCCCATTCTCAGAGAAATCAGAAGGAATGTATTTAGAAATAAATTGAATAAAATTAATGTTGCCAAACTTTACGAATTTTGGAAAATTGCACTCATATATAGAACTGCTATAATGAACGAAGATTTCTGATTGTGTTTTTTTTAATTTTTTTTTTAATTATTTTTAATTTATCATGAACTTTATATTGTTAAAAAATTACAAATCCCTTTTTTAATACTGAAAAGTAATTACATATATCAAGATCTTTTTACATTCATTGTGTTTTATTGTCAATCTGGCAGACAGCAGTCGCCATGATGATTTCTGTAAACATTTTTATTGTTTAGATACAAAATAACAGTATTGCTTGGTCAAGAATCGAAATTTGAATATTGTAAGAAACGAACCCGTGGCATGATGGTTAGTGCGTTGGACTGTCATGCCAGAGGTCTTGGGTTCGATCCCTGCCTATGCCATCTAAAGTTTTTGTCACGGGTACTGCCTCTTGCGAGGAATTGACAAATTCTCCAATAGTAATTCTTGTCATAAAAAGTGCTTTCTCAAATTGGCCGTTCGGATTCGGCTTAAAACTGTAGGTCCCCTCCATCCCTGACAACAGTACTCGCACACAGGAATGGTTGAGAGTTGTAAGTCACTAGGCCCTAGTTCTCAACGGACTGTTGCGCCACCCGATTTTTTTTTATTTTAAGAAACGAACCAATAGATTTTTATGAACTTTTCTGCATTTTTGTTTACTATATTTTTGTATTGCTCCAGAAGACTGGAACTATAAAACCTTTATTTTGTTTGTAAGTGTTCTCACGAACTAATAAACATTTTTTTTTGGAAGTTCTATGCCTCGGAAACCGGTCAATATTTGAATACAAATATCAAATATAAGATGTATATTAATATGTTCCAAATAACTGAAAATTTTGCATACCTGTTTCTTGAAGAAACTTTTAATTGTTAGTTTTCAAATAATTTGTCATTTATACAAGTAATTTACATGAAGCTTAAACATCAGTAAATTAATTTCAAATTTAGTTCAACTTTAATCCCGAATAGCTTAAAGCACCTAATAAACCTTAAAATATTGATTTTACAATAAAATTCATAACCCATAAAAAACCGCAAGATATTTTCTTATACTTTCATAATAATACATCTTCTTTCCAATCCATAAATCTCATATACATGTGACAAATAATATATGTTATGAAGTTCAAGGTATATTTATCTCTTCTCTATACCTTTATGTTATTATATACGAATTGTTTCTGTAATCATTTTAAGAAATGTCCTTAGGATATTTTTATACAAAAACCAGTATAAGTATAAATAAAGGATAATACGAATGTATGTGTGTAACATACACATACTTTTGTTCGTAGAAAGAAGATTTTTGTTTATCATTTGACCAAAAAGGTTAAATAACACAAAATTATTATCCAAAAATAAAGTTAACATGACCCAAAAAAAAAAGAAGATAGAAAAATGGAAATAATTATTTGATTTGGCTAAAAGCGATTATACACAGCAAAACTTTTTTTGGCCAAATGATTATATAATTATATTGATTTTTTGAAATGTTGTTTTTTTTTTTATTTAGTTCCAATAAAATTTGTAATCTAAGTCACAAGAATGATGTCAGTTTTAAGAATCTCGGGTTTTGCTTTCATGTTTTTCCGCTAAAATGACTGTTTCGGAAGGTTTTAAAATTGAAGCAAGGGGTATTAGATATGGATATTTAGGGACTATTTATTATTTACAATTTCAAAAAAATATTACATTTAATGTTTAAATTTTAATTTGTGGAGAGTTGGGTGAACAAAATTTTAATTTATTTTTTCCAACATTTCTTAAGTTTTCTGAAGTCAGGTGAATGAAATGCATACAGGGTGCCGTTGAACATGTAAATTTTATTTTAAAATCAGCTAATATTAGTCACCAAGTCATTATTAATCGTACTTAATAGTGCCCTAACTTCAATGACAACATTTACTATGTTTTTAGGGACTTCTTCGAAGTTATATCTTCTATTTCTTTCTATTAAGTACTGATTTGAATAGTTTTCGAAAGAATTACTTTTGCTAAGTTATTTTCTATTACATTTAATAGTTCATCAACTTGATTTTCTTAATTTTGACTGATTTTGAACACTTCTTCCAGATTTTAGATTTTCTTCGTTGCTAATTAATTTAGAGTTGTCATTAACTAACTTCTGATAATATTATTGCACTTTGTATGTTTGGATGCAGCATTTAAAATTATTATTAATGCAGAAATTATTGCCTGAAACTAAAACTAAAATTGTTTCGAAATTAGGTTTCAGTTAAATGTAAGGATTATTAAAATTATTGCGGGGGTATAAGTCAGTTTAGTCATGAAAAGTGCTTTCTCAAATTATCCGTTCGGAATCAGCTAAAAACTGTAGGTCTCCTCCATCCCTGACAATATTACTCGCACACAGAAATGGTTGAGAGTTGTAAGTCACTAGGCCCTAGTTTTCAAAGGACTGTTGTGCCACATAATTTATTTATTTATTTATTAGTCAGTTTATTTTATTTTAAGGCAAATAGACATTCAATTCCTTAAAGAACTCCATCAGCGCGTAATTTAATCTTGAAGAAGAAAATAGTTTTCATAAATTTCATTCAAAATATTTACCATACCCCAAAAAATGTTAAAGTAATACAAATTATATTTTCTGCTATTACAATTTATTTCTGGGAACTTCGTGATAATAAGGCTGCTGGGTGATATTTTTGCTTTAATTTGCTGTTAACCTTAACCAAGTTACACGGAGTGTATTTGTCATTCGTTATACATAAAGCTATGAATTTTCTGTTCGTTTTTCAAGAGTATTACATTGCGTTAGCTCGAGGTTTATCTAAGCACAAACATTTCATGTAACACCTCTCACTTCTATATGCCACTGCAAAGCATAGCAATAATTCTGCCCCCCCACATATGCCTTTTGAAAATTGAGTTGAAATTATCAGAATTTTCCTGCTTTTATGAGATCCTTCCGGAGGTGGTTAACAAATTATTATAGCTACATGGATATGTGTGCTCGTACTCTTGTATTTACTTGCCTCAAAAACAAAAACAAATGAAATATAAAAAAGTAATATTTTTTGATTTGGAGTTTTTTTTTTGGGGTACACTGAAACCATACTCAAAGGTTAGGTTATTAGAGTCGTTATTCGTTTTTATGTGAGAGGTTTCCATGGTTTGTTTTTTTTTTTCAAGAGGAGATTTTGAAATTTCTCCAAAAAAATTATTTTAAAATTGATTCGTTATTAAAATGTATTTTTTTATATTGGTTATTAATGTTTAAAAAAAAACAGCTTTATGCACTTTTTTTAAACAACATTAAAAACAACAAAATAAAAGGAAGACAACAAAATATTATTATACCCCATCAAAAAATAACACATAATAAATATTATATACTTCATCTGAAATGTTGTTGATGGTTCTACGTATTTTCTAAAAAATATTTTAATTACAAAAGAAGAAACACAAATTTATATATAAAACGAAATTACCTAAACACTCCATTTCCTTATGTGGGGGTGAAATGAAATTTAATATAACATATTTAAAGGGGAAAAATATTATGTGACATTTGAAGACAAGGACAAAATTCAGGAAAGCACAAGAAATATTTGAAGAAGGGTTTATGCCTAAGGGGAGACTGCATCAAGTACTACCTACCTAAGATTGTAATTATGAAAGCTATATGCGAGAAGGTAATGAGTTTTATTTCGAATTGACTTATGCCAAGTGCTAAGAATTTCCAAATGACAGTGTAGTAAGTCATAAGGACAACATCATAACAAGTGTTGACTATAATTGTTAGTATAATCAATTTTTTTTGAGGCAACTCTATTTTTCTCAAATGGACTCTTCAAGGGCCAAAGAAGTGGAACTAAAATTGCTAGTTTTATAGGAAAAGCATTCTTCAGAAATGTACTTACAAAATAAGAACAAAAATGTCTTTGAAATGAACATTTCAAAATCTGATCATTGCTCTTTACGGTTCTATGACATTTAATCTCATAGTCAATTATAACTCTTGTCGATTTTAAATCTTAATATCTTGAAATCTTTTTTAAGTGGCTTCGTAAGCGAGTTTCTTCTAACCTCTGAAAACGCGGTTCGAAGGTGACTTTATAGAAGAGAAATTAAATTTTTAAGCTCAAGCTGTTTGGACATTCCCCGTTAGTCAATGAAAATGAAGGAAGTCGTAAGTTTGGGGTATGCTGAAGAGAGAAAAATTAATATAACGTTTTCTAAAGTAATAAAAATGAACTCCTATGCTTTTGAAGCAAGAAAGGGTCAAGTTCGAAAAAAATTACAAAAACAGTTGACTTAAGTACTTCATTCTATGTTCAGGAGAGATAATGGCCCCTCTTGCTATTCTCGTAAAAGTCTTACGGATTGCAATCACAAGGTTTTGAATTTCGTTAAAAATTAAAATTCAATAATGTAAAAAATATTTTAGGAAAAATTGTGTCCGCCAAAATTCCAACAAGGATATTAAATTTAAAATCTCCTGAATTACCATTTTAAGTCCTTAAAGAAAATCCATCGTATGAAAACTTTTTTTTAATAATAATATAGGTCATAAAAAAGGGGTTCTTAATTGAAATCTTCCCCTAACTCGTCCTAACCAAATTGGTGGACTTCAAACATTAATCTTCAATGGACTTTGAAATTATTGAAACCTTCTATATTTGACTTCTACAAACATATGTATGGGTAGGTATGCCTATGTATGTACGTTCATATATAATATATTGCTCTTTATACATATATCACACATCATTTACCCTATGGAATTTAATTGAATTTGATTAACTTATGAAATTGAATCACGTTTACCTGAGCTAAATTTAAATCCACTCAATCCCAATTCTCTAAATGCCAATACCCTCGAATTTTGTACGTGTTGGTGTCAGAGTTCCAATACACACGCACCGCACATATGCTCTGTTTCCTGTTCCTTGTATCATATCGCATCGAGTGTGTTCAAATGATAGGATACTATATTCACCTTGTATCTTTGTATTTCCCGAATTTTTAACCCGGGTTATGTTTCAATTAATATTATTTGTTTTCTAAATAGGTACGTATCCGTGTTCCTATACATGCACCGTAGATTGGTAAGAGAGTGCGGAAACATTTCTGAAGGCATCACAGCTTCTGATCCTGAGATATCAGCCAAGTAGTGGCATCACCTTTTAAAATATAATTACAAATTCCAAAGGGACGACACGAGTTGTCACGGAATTAATCCCAAGTGTCCCTACGGCTAAATTGAAAGGAAAGTCATCTTCATCCTGGATGATGACTCTCGCATTGCATCGCACCGCACCGCACCATATCGTTTTGGTTCTCTAAATTCTCGTCTCACAGTGATGCGATGGTTGGTTGTTCCAATCAAAAATTGCTTTAAATTTAAATTCTTACCAAAAAGGAAACTCATTACTATATCCCCCTAAGCTACCACTATATATGTATGTACGTACCATTTCTCCAAAGCCAGGATTTGTCTTATTTTGTCTGCGATGCTTTTGGCGACTATAACAATATACACATGTACATCCATAGTGTATCTATATATGTATGTAGAAGTAGATGTAGCAAGGGAGCAATGTATATTCAACCCTATCGCAGCATTCAAATGGAAAAACACCTTAAATCTCCCATCAACCAACCCTGCACCTTTTTTGGAGCACATATCCGTACATCAATAAATCTTAAAGTCCTATGCAAACAAAAACCTTTGATCTCAATCAATTTGCGTTCGGATAAAATCCTTTTATTTTCGATTACGAGGATTTGTTGTTTTGTTATTTTCTTGTCTTCCATACGGAAAAAGGATTTTGAATTCTACTCCAAGGATACACGTATAGATAAACATTCACAAACACACACACACACAAAAACACACTCACTGGAGAGTTGGATATGTGTTTTGTTGTTGCTGTTTTTATGTTCCTTTATTTTTTTTTTTTTTTTTGAATATCTATTTTGTATTTTCTCTTCATTTTATACCAATGCCAATAGCTTAGGAGAAGATACCATAATTTTTTGAACTAATTTTATTGTATTTACCCTTTTATGGGGATACACAATACACATATAAATAAAAACAGAAATATCATGGGAAACGGAAATTAAACAGAACAAGAGGGGCGAGGGTAAAAATGCTTTAAGTTTAAAAATAAAACAGAGGTATTTTTAAGATTTAAAAACCAGACTCTGTCTGTTGAAGGTTTTTGGGGAAATAAAATTAAATTTTCATTATGGCTTTAAAGTTTCTTATAACTGCCTCAATGCGATATTGAAAAAAAAATTTTAAAATTGGTTACTCCTACGTATCTGTTCAAAATTTTCAAGAATTTTTTTAAAATTCAAACAGAAAAATTTTGAGTGTTCGTTAAAGCAAACGTTGCGCGCATTTCGACCATTTTACTTTAGACTTGGTGGCCCTTCACAGTCGACTCTTCAACGTTTTATGGCCAAATTTGAGACGACCGGTTCAGTAAACAAAATTGCCGTATATAGGACGACACCAATCCACGCGATGTTCACCAGGTGATAATGCATTCTCAAAAAGTTACTGTTTGGTGTGGATTTTGGGCCGGCGGAGTAGTTGGTCCGTACTTTTTTGAAAACGACGTTAGTGAGGCGGTCACTGTCAATAGCGAGCGCTACATAACGATGATAACTAATTTCTTATGTCCCAAATTGAACCATATGGACCTAGACGACATGTGGTTCCAGCAGGACGGGCGGCGGGCGGCTCTACGTGAAGAGAAATCTATTAATAGTATTTCTTTGACAATTATTGAGAAAGAAGATATCTCAAATGCACAAACTTGATTTAAACCAATTCTATGGAACTTGAATGACACGAAATTTCAAAATTCCAAGTTTGACGGCAAAATAAGAAAACAATCATTAAAAACTTTAATAGCTTTCAATATTGTCTTATTAAGTTTTTTACTTGCGACGTATAGGCACTTTAAAGTAAGTTTTGCATTCGTAAACAATTTTGAACTCGAGATTTTAATCAAACATGACATAACGATAGCAGAGAAGTCGAAAAAAGTGGGTCCCTTGATTCCCTCCGTGCGTCGCGTCGGTCGTCTGTCTGTAAGTAAGTATTGGGAGGATTGAGTTAAAACTTGAAAATAATGATCTTGATTTGCGTTAGGATTTTTTTTTTATTTTTGTTTAAGATAAAAAAAACAGTAGACCAAATACAAATTTTTATGTAAAAAATCGAAAATTCGAATTTTCTCAAAAATTAACCGATAGATTTTATGTTTCAATTTCTTTAAAAAATGTGTTTTTAGCTTTTTTCAATAGAGTACAAAATTTTACTTTTTGAATTTTTAAAAAAAATTAAATTTTTTCTTTTTCAAAACTTAATATCTCGAAAAGAGGTCAAGATTTTTTTACTAAAATCAAATGTAAGATGCATTTTAAAAATATTTTTAAACAAAAACTGAAAAAATTTGAATATAAAAATTGAATTTAAAAAATACAGCTCTAACGATTTTCAAAAGAATTTCTGCGAGAAATTAAGTTTTTTTTTAAGAAATCAAATACCATTTACATTTAAAGACAAACTTATTTTGAAGGTATGTTTTAAAATCTTAAATTACAGATACTCTTTTTAAACAGACGTGCATAGAAGTAGACATTTTTTTAAAGGTTAAAGATTACAAGTTATCATAGCTTGTTAAAGTCAAATTTTTCATAAAAGAATTTTTAAATTTAAATAAGTTTATTTGGTTAACGCACATGATTTTGTTGGTGTTACTAAAATTTTTAAATTTTGTGGAAAATTGTTAAATACTGTAGAAAAAGTACCAAATAATTTTTAAAAAATATGCAAAAAGGTTTTGATGCTTACACAATGTTTCAAGATCGTCAATTAATAACTTCCTATAGGAAGTTATTGTAATTGGTCCGATTTGTCGAATTGAAAATTTTGACATTTCTCTACGTTTCAAGGTCCCTAGAGTCGAAATAAAAGATTTTTAGAGAGATGTCTGTGCGGGCGTGTGTTGTGTACGTACGTTCGTACGTCCGTATGTTCGTGACATTTTTTTCGTCGTCCATAGCTGAATAGCCAGTAGAGATATCGACTTCAAATAAATATTGTTATACAGATAATAATGCAGAAAGATGCAGAAAGGACTCTCAAAAAAATTGTGTGGGAGGTTTTTTTTACCATACCAATTTGAAAAAAAATCAGTAATGCTAGAGACTTCAATTAAATTGTATATTATATATTGTAACGCAATATCAAACAAGTATATTTTTGGAAAAAATTCCATTTAACTTTTTTTTTTATAAATTAAAAAAAACTGAAAAAAAAATATTTGTCACCTCGAAAATTTTATGAACAAAATATGGTTTTATCTCCAAAACAAATTTGTGCAACGAAACATAACGTTTTAAACATTTGGTAAAATTTTGAGATAAACCGAATTGACAGTTTTTTTTTTATAAAAAATAAGAACCAAAATAACATTACTCAAAGTTGGTAAAAATTGATTTTCTTCACAAATATCTTTTCAAAAATTTAAGATTATGCCTTCCAAATAATTTTTTCTTATAAGAAATATTGTTTTCAATATTCAGTACAATTTTGAGAAAAATTTAATTGACAGTTTTTTAACAAAAAATAACAACCTAAAAAAAGCATTACTTAGAGTTCATAAAAATTGATTTTCGACTTAAATATCTTTTCAAAAATTTAAGATATTGGCTTCAAACTAATTTTATCTCACAGAAAATATTGTTTTCGACATTCAAATTTTTTTTTTTAAGTCCAATAGTCCGTTTTTTTCATAAAAAAATAAAATCTACAAAAAATAGTACGCAAAATTGGTAAATATTGATGTTCGGTTCTCAATATCTCGTGAACAATAGAAGATATTGACTTCAAATTAATTTCATTCATCCAATTCGTATTTGTTTATATAAGAAATAAAAACTTTTAAGAAATGCTACTAAAATTGTTAAAAATTGGCTTTCGACTAAAAATCTCGTTAACAAAAATAGATTTCGAAATCAAACTATTTCATTATATGCTAAATATTGTATATATTCAACTGACAACTCTTTTAACAAAACCCTAAAACCTACAAATTTTTAAGCAGACAAACCGGCAGACGGGATGGGAAGTTATCAGTGTGGGTCGCATCCTAGCCTCTTTTTTGCAATTATTATGCAATAGCCATTTGTCATACGAGTATCTTAAAAATTCATGACATTCTTTATAAAATCAAAGAAATTCCTATCTCATTTGTAGTAAATAAAAAAACTTTTTCTTAAATGACTTTTAACAAGTTTTAGGAATTATTGGGCATTGGAATGAATTTCAAATTCTTTAATGATTCTTTTCTTAATTTTTATAAAAGTGGAAGTCTAGAATTCTTCATAGAGTCTTGTAGTTATTCCAAAATTCTTAAAATATTTTCAATATTGCTATAACCAAACACAATCAGGGAAGTAGTAAGATTAAACATTTTCCTTAAAATTAATATTTTCATATTAATCATTTATAAGAGTGAGTTCTTTATAAAAGTTGATTATTTGAACTGAAAAATATTGCAATATTGCTAACAAATTTTTAAATACATAAATTATCTTGATCACATAGAAGGATTTTTGAGAATCACAAATACGTTTCAAGGATAAATACTCATTCTATGTGTTAAGTTTGAACTAAACGCCTGAACTTTCGTTTATCTCATGTATGTACATTTTACCAAATTTCACTAGCTGCTTGTCAAAGGACCAAAACATATGGACTCCCAAAGTAGTAAAAGTAGCCTACACTTGTTGAAGTTATTGAAGCCATATTTTCAGGAATATGTACGAGTATACCTTAAAGTCGTTAAATGTTCACCCTGGTTTTTGAATTTGAATTATTATTATTTGAATTATTAATGAATAGGAATTATATAGTTTTATTCTTAAAACATACAAAAAAAAATAAAATAACAAAACGCTTAGCTTCGAAATACCGGAAGAAACCTTAAAGTTTTAAAACTGATTTAAATCTCATAACAAAATAAAACTATCGGAGTACGAAAAAAAAAACAGAAAAGCGATTTAACAAAATTAATCTCCTTTGAAAAATCCCAACATTTATCAGGTAAAAACGTCATCTTTTCTTTTTGTCTAAGTTCTATCCCCCCATCATAGTTAAGTTTTATTCATAATTGAATTCTTCAGAAGGACTAAGAGAACAAAAAATAATAAAAAAAAAAAACAATGAAAAATACAAATATTCACTTTAAGTACAGCTTAAGAAATTTTTTAAAATAATCTTCGCCAATGAAGTTGAATTAGGTTATAGAGCGAACTTTTCTTGTTTAAACTTTTGTTCGCTCTTTACTCGTTCCTACCTTAAACAAGACACACAAAAAAAAATATATAAACAATTTTTGCATTTCGTCCTTCTTAAGAAATAAACTAAAAAATAAGATCCTAGTCTCTGACTGAACGTAAGGAGGAGTCAACAAAGGTGTATAGTGGTGCGGGGTACAGCCTCAGCTTTACAAGGATATATCAGTGCATACAAAAACAGAAGAAAAACAGCAGAAATTCACATTTATTAAGTGCAAAACTTTTCCAATACTCGTTTTTCTTCTCTTCTTCCACCAAGAAAGAGTTTATATTTCTTGAGTTTTGTGCTCCTTATACTCGTAACTTCAGTTCTCAGTTCCATCATCAAACATCTTTAAGAAAAATAAAAACGATAAAACTAAAACCAAACAGAAGGATAAAAAATCATTTCAAAATGTGATATTCGCGAGCAGATCCTTTTCTTGCCAAATTGCTACCGTTTTCCATTTCCTTTGTGAGTGTGTTTCCTTTTTGCGGTTTTTATATGAATAATTTTTGAATGTTTTTTTTATTTTTTATTTTTCTAACTGTACTTTAAGTCCTTCGTTTTCCATTGAACAATGAATTGGCGGATACGTCACACAATTGCCGCACATTTACTGCTCAAAAGTCATCGTTTATATGCAAATATTCAAATGTTTCGAGGAATTGTGCTTGCGTTTCAGAATAACAATCCATTTCGAGGAGCGAAGAGTGTGAGATTGGTGGGAGCAGATTGTTTGGAAAATTGAAACTATTGTTATACAATTTGGAATGATTTTTGTGTTTTTGTATTTTTTCTTGGAATTTGAATGAACAAAGTGATATTAAAGTGAAATTTTTGAAAGCGGTGGTGGTGAGTTGAAAATGTAAAGAGTTGTAGAAAGAATTGCACTGTCAGGGTTATCAATTCAATGGAAACAAAGGAATTTGATCAATTTTCGAATTGTTCGAGAAATGCGAGAAAACATTTTGGAATCATTTTTCTATTACGCCGAATAAAATTTAATTTTGTTAGGCTCTTTTTGTACAGTAGATCTGGAGGTGAGTCGAAATAGGAAAAAGTAAATTTTTAAGGAATTTTTCAAAATTTTGAATAGGTCATATGACCACTGTGATTTTGGAGAGTTTTAATTAATCATTTTTTTTCTTGTGACGGGCCACAAAACCAAATATAGGAAGAACAAAATCCAAATAACTTAATATAGAAGCATTCAATTTCAATGCTTCTGAAGTAATTTTCAACCACTTTTCCGCACTTTTCGGGTGGTATCTCGGCCTAAGCTTAAATAGTGTCCACTGGAAATCTGATGGTTTATCTTACGAAACAATCTAACAAATCGTTTTGGATAGAGTAAGATTATTTGCGATGGATATTTCAAAAGCATTTGATACAATTTGGTACCAGACTCCCTTATCAAAAATGAGTACCTTCGGTTTTGACGAATTCTAGCTTCATTGGGTTGTAAATTACCTTTCTAACTATTTGATACAAGAGGGTTCAAGTCTCATAAACACAAAATAAAGGTCTCCAATGCTCTATCTCATTTTTATCAATGATCTTTACTCTTAGGATATGGATCTTTAACGGCGATAATATCATTGTATTCTGACCTAAACAGCGTTGTTAAAAGGGGAATCAAAAATTGAGTAGAAATTAATTTGTCGAAAACTCAATGCCGTCTGCTGTCATAATTAAAACATAATTAAAGACCATTGCCACTATTACATTACATTACGCACTACTCAGCACATAAATGTACAGAGTAGAGAACACAGCACCTTGAGCGACTAGACTATATAAGGTGATAACAACACAAGACATTAATACAAGACAGAAGGACAGAAGAGAAAGAACACATGACAACAGCACGCGGTAGGTTTCGAGACGGTCCCCCATCTGACTACTAACCACGCTCACTGATGTTTGATTTCGGTGATCGATGGGAACCGATGCTTTATCAGTGACTAGGCCGTTGCCTCATTGCCACTATATACGAGTGGCACTGGCACAAGGAGGCTAATAACCTAGAAATCCTCAGAACGTGTATTTCGAACCACCACTTTTAGAAGGATTACATACGCGATATCTCCAAAAATGCTGCTATATATTTCAGTTTCCTAAGGTGATGCAAGTAGTTTGCTCTACCTCTAATCTGGTGTTCTAAGACTTATGTATTCTGGGCTGATACTTTTTCAACTTACTTAAGTCTCGTTCAATCATGTATATATGCCGTTTGAATGTTGAAAAGTTTCTTGTATTACCATTTTGTACCGTTATTTTAACTGATTACGGTTTAGAGATCATCAAATACATAGATTCGTTCTTTGGCCGTACTCCGCGAATAGAGAATTTTTTACTACACTCTGTATTACCCAGTCATTGCAATATTCAGGAATTAAAAACCCTTATACACCGACCGACACCTTCTTTTAAACCCTTTCCTATCGCTCACAGTATATCTTCGCATAAACATATTATAACAAAAATGTTGGCTTTTCATGCTTCCTGAGTATGGATATTGCTTAAACTTTTGCGTAGCTAAACATACAAAAACCTGGAATGTTGCCCCAACTTTTTATAGAACTACAATCATGGTCTACAATTGCAGACCAAAAAGAAGGTGTACATAACATATTCTACTGCTGCGAAAGCCAAACATTAATATATTCGGATCATCAGCAACTCTTCCACTCTCTTGAAATTTTAAATATGACAACCATAATCGGTGAAAAGTTGATACGTTTGATTGCTAAGCGATCCATAATCCATAAAGGGGTCGAATCAGGGCCGGATTTAGAGGTTCATAGGCCTCGGGGCAATAAACCTTGAATCATTTTCGGGTCTTGCAACATCTTGTTTGTAGCGTTCAATCGCTCCAAGATATCATTCCAAAATGTTGCAAACAAAGCGGTTTCGAGACCACTCATCTTCTGTAGAAGGTGCGTTTTCCCCACGATGTCTTTTTGCTCTTTATTGGAAGATATGCTGAATAGAGCTTCTTCGATTTCCGATTAGCCGTTGACTGAGGCTTTCGTAGCTTCAGCTCGACAAGACCAATGAGTGTCGCTGAGCTTTTTCAAGACTAAAAATTGGCCGCTTTTCTTCTCCGATAATTTCTCAATCAGAATTCGGTGCCGTTCTGTACTGGCTGTGAAAATAGTGTACAAATTCTGCATGAAATCAAAGAATTGAACAGCCGATGGACAAGAGTTAGCAGCTGCCTTTCCCACTAAATTTAGAGAATGACTACAACAAGGTATGAACGCCGATAAATGATTTTTCTCCAAAATAAGAGCCTGATTGGCCGCGGTAATCCATAATGTGTATTTGATGGCCACCTAAAAATTTGAGCAGAGCCTGTGCTGTGGCTTTACCGCTGTTTGGTAAAAAGGTTAGAAACCTTTCTTTATATATATCGAACAACTAAAGTTAGTTGATCGATGTGAGCTTCGTCGGGAGTAGAGTCCAGTGATACGGAATAATATTTCGATTTTTTAATGCTAGATACTATTTCATTTAGTACCTTACCACCCGTAGAACCGATCAGTTCTTCGCAAATCGTGGACGAAAGGTAACTGATGTGACCACTCCCTTTGTTTGCATGCTCTTTCAAATGGGTTGCCAAGATTGGTTCATACTCGGCTACCAATTCCAAAACGCCCAGGAAACTTTCATTTCTTGGTGAGCCAACAATTTCATTGTCACCTCGAAAGGCTAATCCGCGTTTAGCAATGAATTTAATGGTACTAACGATAATTCTCAGGATTTTTCGCCAATACTCGATTTGTTGAGCCTCTTGCATCGCTAGCTCTTGATTGATGAGTCGTGTGACTTTTCCCCGTAGCACTAAACTCATTACTGATTCCAAATGAGTTTTCGAAATCTCATGTTCATAGAGGCGATCGGATGCATGTTTCCAGTCACGGAAACCTTCTCCACTGAGTTTGTTGTTTTGAGGGGACATCAATTTGCACGCATAATAATATATTTTCCCCGTAGTCGGAGAAAAGCAAAGCCAGAATCGATAGACGATCCCTTAATTTTTATTGCGGCGTGTAAACATGTTCTTCGTACGTTTCCGAACCAAGTTGGAATTATCTAGCGGCTGATCTTGATGAACTGAATTTTGCAGAGATACTTGATCTCAGTTTTAAAGTTCTGTGGAACCTTTTTTCGCCCAATATTCGATCATTTCCTTTGTTATATTAGCAGGGTAGTGAATTGGAAGTGCTTCTTATCATGGCCATTTGAGATTTTGATATGTCACTGATTGCCTGATTGGAGTGAACAAATATAGATCAATGATTTCTGTTATTTAAGATAAATATAATTAAATAATCATGTATCTACAAAGTACTCTAGGCTGTAGGTAAAGGTAAAAGAGCAAAAAATACATATCAAAGGAAAAGATGTTTACTAGTTGGAATTTGAAACAAAAATTTTCCGCAGTCTCTATTGTGGGGGCCCCCCGTTTGTGGAGGTCCCGGGGCTTCTGCCCTGGTCGAATGCTAGCGTCATAAACTTGAATTTCTATTTTTTATTTATGACATTCCTTAAAATTAATTTTCAGTTTGAACATGAGTTATGTATTTCAAATTCAACAAATTGATAAATTCTCAAAGTTTGAAAAATCTCTGCAAGCAGCTACTTTATATTTTTCAAATTTAATTTCTGTTGCATTATGCAAGCTCAAAACACCACTTAACCAATTGAGTCTTACAATAGGAACTCTTATAGACGCATTCCATATTCATTTTATCCTTTTTTCAACATTAATATAGTCAGAATGTATCCCTTCCATGATGATGTACATTTTTATAAAGTATATTTCCAGACGGCTAGACGTCCAAAATTTGATCGGAAGTCTCTTAAATACACTTCGTTCCATATTACCATCATAGACTATACTTGCCACCATCAATAACTGTTCAAAGTACGACTATCTAAATGTGTATATAAATACATATATGTATATTCTACGATTGCTCACTCAAAAAGTGAGTTACAAAAAGGAAAAATACCAATTCGAAGCATTCCACAACCAATACGAGCAGCAATTCAATGTGTAAACCTAATGAAAACACAAATTACTTCCGCACATTGGCACGTCCTTGGTCCTTGTGCCACATCCACCCACTGCCACACCTACTTTCATTCAATACCCCCAAAAAGTATTAAGTTTACGTCTCCGTAGCATCGTGGGTACCAACGAGTATCCTATGAATCTCAGGAAAGTAAATAAAAACCAAGAGAAGTGAGATAAAATCGAAAAAAGGAGTAGGTATCACATCCTTTTATGTTTTTTTTTCTTCCACGTCTACGAAGGAAAAAAGAAAGACAAAACGACGAAGATGAGACATAGAGAAAACGACGACGGTAATAAACCCATAGAGATGCAATTATTAGATTTTCTTCCTCTCAGCCGAATATTTTTCTTTTATAGAGTTTTATTTTGACAAAATGGATTGAGCCCTACAAGCCCAAAAGACCACCCTTATAGCAATACAGCTGAGCTACAACACACCGTATATACACACCTTCAAGGATTTGAAAGGATTTCTCTTATTCACATTCTTTGGTTGGACTTTTGCGGCGGCTGACTGCGCTGTGTATATGGAGAGGCACACTTTGGCATCAGTTGTGAAGGATGACAAAAGATAGGTAAGGAAGGAAAAGGTGAAAGTTTGAATCATAAAAATGATTTTTATTTATTTTTACCGGTATTTCTTATAAAATTGTGTGTCAATATGATGAGCATAAGAAGAAAGACACATACATCCGTAGCATATAGTAAAGGAAAAGAACTTTTAAGGACTTTCCAGTGTTGGAAGGACAAAATGATGAAAAATAAAAACCTAAATCATAGGAATAAATAATAAAATCGGAAATAACTCATAAATAAATCGAAAAAGATAAATTGACATCATCCTATTATACATACATAAAGAATGTATAGTATAAAGAATCAGGACTCAGGACTCTAGACTCTAGAGTCAGAATTGATGGTTATCAAAAATCAAGATAGAAATACCTACCGACCGACGACGCACGATGTCAACCTTTTTACCATGTTTGTGAAATTTTGCTTGAGATTTTACAAACAAAATATGTATAAAAGAAAATAAGATAATCGCGTTAGTGTTGCAAAGTGAGATGATACCTATACATAGATTACCCATACTCGCACTTAAAGCACATTTGTACGAGTATGTGATGAGAAGGTTACCATAAAAATGATGGGCTATTATCTTATTCTTACCTTTTTGGCCCATTTGTTTTCATAAACGATGAACAAAAATTGTCTGATAAATTTAAATAAATGATGTTTTTGTTTTTTAGAAGTCGAGGGAAATTAGATGTGTGTTAGTAAGCATAAATGTATAAGTAAAGCAAGATAAACTTTCATTAAATGACGTTATTTTAGCAAAAAAGGTAAACGTTGATGAATCCTCTTTGTTTGAACGACATATGTATATGGCTTTTAAAATCATGCAATTTTATCGAAGGATTCGAGTTGCATCCTTGCAGAATTAAAAAGAAGGAATGAAGGACTTCTCAAATATCTTCCAGATCAACATCTGACAATTCAAACGTCTTCTTACAATGGCTGCCAATGAAGTTTATAGAGTTATTGTCAGATGAAATTGGAAGTTCACACGATGATTCCATATTTGGGAAAAAATGCTTGAAAGATTTGAGAATAACTGTTTTTAGTTTAATTAAGACTCATCTACTTCCATGCTCCTCAATTTAAGGTACTATAAGACAGTCAACTTAAACGGTCAACGCGTTGAATCCCTGACGTAAGAGTGATGTCAAAATCTATCCCAAGGGTGTGACGTCGGTCGTATCAACGAAAAATGCTGTCAAAGTTCACGAAAACATTGACGCTGTAGTTGACACATATTTTTGAGTCAACGCATTGACAATTTTCTGTGACCGTGTAATGTCTGAGTAAATTCTATAGGGAAGGATGACTCGTTTTTGGGACTGTCCGTAATCGTAATGACTGTGTACCAATATTTAACCGACTGAATTTAAGAGTGAGTCACAGAATATTTTTAATGTAATTCTATAACAGAGTACAATATAGAAATGACAGATAGTTTTTTTTTTAAGACATTAATTTACCTGCTTTTACAGCATCATTTCTTCTTAATAAAGGTTATAACTTTTGTTAGGCGCCAGTTATAGCTATCATTAGCGGCGTTTTATTATCACCATGATCTGATCCGGATCTTGAATTTACATGCATTACAACAACAACACAAGATCCTGCTTTGTGTATGGATCTCAATTTGAGATCCAAAATTTAATTCTTTTTTTTACAACAAGGAGCGCTTTATCATTGTAATTTCACATGTAAATGTTGGTATCATTGCAAACAAATTAAATAAAACTTGTATTGCCACATAAACATTTCCATTTGACTGAAATAAAATATTTTTTAAATAGAAAGCGAGAAGCTTTATATTTATTTATTTGGTATATAATCCATGAAATAATTAGATATTTTAACAAAACTAGATATTAATTGGTGAAATTAAAATAATTAAGTCCAAAAAAATTTATATTTGACATAATTTATGGGTACTATTTTCCCAAAAAAAAGGAGCAAAAAAAATCATTGAGCAAAATGTTCTTTGGGCAACCCTGCTTTAAATGTCAAAAAACATGAATAAAATCGAGAAAACTGCAGCACAAATGGGAGAAAAGATGTTCAAATAAATTGTAAGTAATCTCTAAATTAAATTATTTAAATGTCACATTTACTAAAAGGTCAAAAAGAATCTGGACTACATCTGAGACCAAAGCATTCCTGGATGCTTTGAGTTTGAGAGTGCAATGGTGATTTGCAGAAACATTTTCAAAAGTTGTAGAGCTTCCATTTTTGGTATATGTGTTTGTTTTTTTTTTGCTTCGAAATGTCACTTTTGAAAGAACGAATTTGACACTGCTACCAAACTTTAAATAATAAAAAATATGATGATCCAATGCTGTTTTATTATAATGATCTGATCCGGATCAGATAATAAAACGCGGCTATTGAAATCGATCCGGAAAAAAATTTGAATCGATATTTGACGGTGTTTCCCTTTGATTAGAAATTAAAATTATATACTGATCGATCGAAATTCACACAAAGAATTTTTTTTTGAGAAAAAAGTGTAATTACGCATTTATTTTTCTCTAAAAATGTATTTTTCTATTTTCCGAACAGAAATTCTTTTTCCTGAACAGCTGATACTTTTATGTTCAAAAGTGAAACGAATCGTTCCACTGATTTGTGTTCTAATTTCACACAATTCCAATGACAGATTTCTGTCAGTAAACATTTTTCGATAGCTTTTAATCAGAACATTTTTTTCAATGACAGAAATTTTTAATGAAAACTATAAACGACCTGCCAAAAAATTAAAATGTTTGTTTTCAAACGTCATGATAGCTATAACTGGCGCCTTAGAATACTTCTAGCCTTAATTTTTTATTTCAATATAGGTAAAATTAAAATCTACCAAACAATCATGTGTTCTATGATTATATTGTACCGATGTAAATATTCCTTTAACAGCCTAAAAATAATTACAAAAATGACGTTAACTCATATACTATACACTTTATTAAAGAAATGACTAAACGTCACGTTGACTCATAAACGCCAAAGAGTGACATATGTACGTGTCAAAGTTTTATGCATTAGCAGTGGGAACGTTGACGATGATTTGACAAAGAATATTTGATTTTTTTTTTAAGTCAGAGAGTCATGAGTTGGACCTTTATATGACCGTGTAATTGTGTCTTTAAATAAATAACATCTTAGAAAGAAATATTTCTCAATTATTGCTTATATGAAAAAAAGCGTTTCTGTAAAACGATCAATAAAATTATTTTATATTCTACTAGCTTTTACCCGCGACTTCGTCCGCATTAGATATGAAAAAACCTGAGCTGTACTTTTTTGTACGTATGTTTGAATTGTGCCGAGATGAGATCATACTAAGTGTGAGTGTCATAGGTTAGGTTAATACATTTTAAGAAGAAGATAGGTTACTACAATACATTTTTATATACGACGTTTTTTGTTTTTCCTTTCTTGGCCAGAACGTAAAAATTTTGTGGGTTTGAGACTCGTGAGCATGCTGCATATAATTTTCCATGGGAAAAAAGTTTTTTTTTCCAAATTTACACCTGCAACTTTCAGCGTTTGCCCCTGAGCTTTATTTATTGTTATTGCAAATGCTGCTTTCAGAGGAAACTGCACTCTTTTAAACTGAAACGGTAAATCGGTTGGAATTATCGGAATGCGGGGAATTAAAACATTTTTTCCTTTTGCTATTCCAGTCATGATTATAGCTTTTTTAATATTTCATCCTAGGTGAGTAATATGTAGCCGTGTACCATTATATAACTTTGGTGCGTCAAGATTTCTCATTAACAGGACTGGAACACCAACCTTCAATCTTAACTTATGAGAAGGCACCCCTGATAATTTTAAAGAATTACAAAACTATGGGGTATTCTACCGCGTGTGACCCCCGCCCGCGTACTCGCCCCGCGCCTCAGCCGAAATAGAATTATCAGAAGTAGAAGACAGACCCAGTGAATTATTTGTTGAACCTACATGGCTCGTGTTTGGCGATGAAAGGTTGAGCATAGCAAAGTTTAGGTTTAAAATTATTATTTGTGGAACTTGGTGGGAGCCACAGTTTGCGTCTAATGTTGAGGGCTTGAGGCAAGTGGCGCGCGAAGCCCGCGTTGATATACATACGTGTTTATTAAGTTTTACATGTTCAACAACTTATTTCATAAGGGTTGGGAATGCGTTGTTTTCCCGTAATACCAATTTTATCCAAATATTATTGAAATGTTTGTTAATTTAGGAGTGAAAGCGATCAGATTCCCCGGAAAGTAATTTTTCCCATGGGAATGCGTTGTTTTCCCGGAGTAAAAAGTAGCCTATGTCCTTTCTCGGGTATCAAAATATCTCCATACCAAATTTTATGCAAATTGGTTCAGTAGTTTAGGCGTGATTGAGTAACAGACAGACAGACAGAGTTACTTTCGAATTTATAATATTAGTAGGATTTTAATAAATTAAAAAATAAAAATAATAGATTGAATTCTTATGAAACGATATTTGTATGAAGTGATTTTTTTAATAAATCCAATTTTATAAATGTGTAAATACTGTATTTTGAAAATATAACAAGACTTTAAGCCGTCAGTATATTTTAAAGATTCTGAAAAAAGAAAATGAAATGCACGATTGGATCGGACGAACTTGCCCGGTTTGTTTAAAAATAGTACATATAATTTAAGACTTAAAAATATACCTGCAAAATAAGTTTGTCTTCAAAAATGTAAATGCCATTTGATTTCTCAAAAAAAGCATAATTTTTCAGAATTTATTTTAAAATCGATAGAGCAATTTTTGTTATTAAGAATTTATTAATATACATATAATTGGTTTTCGAAAAAAAATGTTGACCTGTTTTCGAGATATCAAATTTTGAAAAGAAAAATTTATTTTTTAAAAAATCCAAAACAAAAGTATAGACATTTTCGATCATTAAAACTTATTTAGAAAATATGAGAGGTTGTTCATACAAACAATTATTCATATCGATTCATAAGTTTCTGAGAAAATTAAAAAAAAAAGAGGCGAACCACACTTGATTTGTCTTGCTTAAAACGGTTGTAGGTTTTTGTGTTTTGTTAAAAAAGTTGTCAGTTGAATTACTTTAAGAAAATTTAAAATTATCAACAATATTTTGCACATGATGAAATAGTTTGATTTCAAAATCTATTTTTGTTAAGGAGATTTTTAGTCGAAAACCAATTTTTACCAATGTTAGTAACATTTCTTAAAAGTTTTTATTTCTTATATAAATAAATACCAATTAGACGAATGAAATTAATTTGAAGTCAATGTCTTCTTTTTATTTACGAGATATCGAGAACCGAACATCAATTTTTACCAAATTTGCGTACTATTTTTCGTAGATTGTTGAATATCTATAAAAAATGTACTGTATGTTGAAAACAATATTTTCTGTAAGATAAAATTAGTTTAAAGCTTATATTTTTATTTTTTGAAAAAATATTTGAGTCGAAAATCAATTTTTACCAACTTTTATTAATTTTTTTAGGTTTTCATTTTTTGTAAAAAAAAACTGTCGATTCGATTTTTCTCAAAATTGTACCAGATGTCAAAAACATTACTCTTCGTTGCACAAAATTATTTTTGAGGTAAAATCATTTTTTGTTCGTAAAATTTAAGAGGTGTCAAATATTTTTTATCAGTTTTTTTTTGATTTATACAAAAAAACGATAAGTGGATTTTTTCCCAAAAGTATATTTTTTTCCAAACAAAGATGTTCGACAAATCGGAACGATTACAATAAATTCCTATGGGAAGTTAATAAAACAACGGTTCTATGGGGGATATCGTTTTTGAGCAATACAAACACACAAATTAGTACTCTTAATAACTGTTATTTTTAGCCTTAAGAAAAAGAAAAAAATGCCTAACGCGAATCTGCTTCAAAATATTAATTTTTAATTTGGAACTAGGGGCGTAGGGGCGAGGTCAGAGACATTGTATTGCACCGTATTTTGCATAATTACCTAAAGCTTTTAAAGTCTTGTTAACTGTATAACTCAAACAGGTCGATCACCACCAACGTGCGTCGTATTTTTGCTAAGTAGGTCCTTGAAATACAACGAAATGATTTCTATTTTCATCGAAAAATCGTCTTCAATGATGAGTCCCGTTTTGACGCCTAAAGGCCCAACTATAAAAGACTTAACCGTAAGTAAGCTAATGTCAAAACCGAACGAAAAGTTATCAGAAGTTATCGTCAAAACAAAAAGTAACCATAATGGATTCAAGTAACTTAAGCAAAATTTGACATTTGCTTAAGCTCGAGCCATTTAAATGGCTCTTGCGTACTTGCGTGAAAGTTAGCGAAATTTAACGAAACTGAGCAGAACGTCTATTATGGTTAGTGACATATAAGGCTGCGTATTGGTTCGTTCCCTTAAGCTGGCTTAAGCTCGGTTAAGTCTATTATAGTTGGGCGTTAAGACTGTGTTAATAAGCAAAATCACTGTTTGGTATATTTTTTCGGCTGAGGTGATGTTGTGATTGGACATTATTTATTTGAAAATGAAACTGTTGTAACTGTTATGCGAGTGAATGTGCTACGAACAAGAAAGAAACAATAACAGTTTTTCAAAAAAAGTGTCTTCTTATTTCTCGAAGAGGCCACAATGGAGATCCACAATGGATCTAAGAACTTAAGATGGAATTCGCGAAGTTATCGAGTATATGAAATACAAACGGTCATGGACAATTTCATGAAAATTATATGTTCATTCATTCATTCCGTTATACAATATTGACATTCGTTAATTTCTTTTGAAAAAATAATCTTTTTTTTTCAAATATCAAAATGAAACTTCTTATTCGAAAACTCTGTATTTCTTATCGAAAAAATGTAACCTGCAATACCAAACCAAAATCCAAATTAATTAAACTTGCATGTGTCGAATCTAAAAGGTCCTTATCAAACTACGCCTTAATTGAACCTTCTAAATTAATTTCTCTAATTAAATTAAATAGAAACCATTTTAATTTCTGTTTGTAATGACTGTAGGTACAGAGAATTAATGATTACTGGTTACCTGCTTATTTTCTGTAGGGAAATAGTCATTTTACTCACTGATTTTCTTTGATTTTCTTAATCTAATCCTATTGAGAAAACTAAAAGTAAATAAATGTAGAAAGTTTCTTATATTCATCTGAGGTTGTGGGTGAATCTTATTAAAAGTCAATTAAAACACTCTCGCCCATCAGCCAAGCCCCACAACAACTCATTACGTTTAAAGGTCCCTTACGCAGCATCGTTATTTTTCTATCTCTCTCTCTTTCTGTTATACCTACCCTTTGAAATCTTGTAATTTGTCTCATTTGGATTAATTTCTAACCTCAAAGCCTGAAGATTCTTTTAGAATAAGAAAAATAAAAACAAAGTAAAGTAAGAAGGAAAAAACAAATCTGTGACTTAAATTTGATTTAGAATCCCACCTCTGTATCTATGCACAGTTCATTCTTCTCATAACAAGGACGAAAAAACAACACAACATCACAAATACACAAATAAAGTATACATAAAGTGATAACGAACTAAAGGATAAAAGATTGTGGAACAAAAATTAAAATCAAACACAATAAAAAAAAGAAGAGAAACAAAAATTAAACTCAATTCAGCTCATGTCCTGTAGATATATCCACCTTCAATACATACATACAAAACATATCTATTCAACCAATGTTACTCTATGCGGATGTTCTTCGGCAGCAACAAAAATACAAAATTTAAAAAAAAATATGGCAAAAAACCTAAGCAACGCGCCAGGCTAACAAAAACTAATTAAAAGTTCTGAGACGAATTTTTGCCATTTTATCATTTTCTTCATCTTCCTGGGAGCCTGACTCGGTGTGTTGTTGTAGTTGTGTGTTTTATATTAGTTTTACAGGTGATGGTGTGTACTTTTTGCCACATGACAAATCCGTTATTTTTTGTTTTACTTTTTGCAGTTACTTAAGCCCAAGACCCCAGTCCTCCCTGTGAAATCCACAGGAGCCTTCCAAAAATTGTGTTAAATCAAAAAGGAGATGTTGAACGCAGAACAAAAAATGTATATCCTTGCACACACCGTAGGAGATGCATCCCAGTCCCAGTAGCAGAACAAAAATCAAAAAAATCCGACAGGACGAAAAAAAACAACAGGAGGTTGGGTGGCCTGCTGCCATAGTGACAGGTAAAAAAAGCACCAATGTTGGGTTGGTGTGTAAGAAATGTATGGGAAATGTTCAGAAACTGATAACGTCAGTTCTTACTCGGTGAATTACGAATCCTGTTTTGTTGCACAGGAGGAATTTTGTATGCAACAGGATTTGGATTCCGCATCCACACTAAAACTGTTGGATGTGTCTTAATTCATAATCACTGGGAATCCCGATGTTTCGACAAGAGGACTAGTAGAAAGGACTATGATTTCGTATATACGACAAGGATACCAACGAAAAAGACGACGACGACGAGAACGAAGGAGACGATTTAAATTTCAAGTCGTCCTTTTTTTTTCGTCTTTGAATTTTGCAGTTGGCTGGATCTTGGGATATTCCAAGTTCTCTCTTCCTTTCTCTCTCTCTCTTTCTCTCTATGGAGGTCCTTTTGATCATCATAGCATAGCTTGCAGTAGTTGCAGGTATTAGATATATGAAACACAGAGGAGTTGTTTTACGGATTTCGAGGGCTTAGTTGGTTTTTGCTTCGTGTATTTATAGTTATTGTGGGTGTGGGTAAGTTGATTTAAGGATAGAAAACGGTACAGGAGAAAAAAAAATAACAAAAACAAAAACGAAAAACCTCAGGAGACTAGTTCTCTACGACTGTGGAAAATTACAATTCGCATTTCTGTAAAACGAATTATTACCTTTGTGGCTGAAGTATTTTAAGTTTGAGAAAGCAAAATATAAGCAAAAAGGGCATCAGACTGCTTGGTTAGTTTGAAATATCTTTTGACATTTATGCTGACAGAAGCAAGTTGATCATGGGGATTTTCTTAAAACACTTTCGCGAGGACACCTTTGAGAGAAATCAAATGATTTCGCATCTTTTTTCTTTGTTTTTCATTTGAAAAACTTTTGCTTTAGAATTTTTAAACATTTTCGTCCTTTTTTTTTTAAGTTGAGGAGTATTTTACAATCTTAAATTTCATGCAGAAATTTTACTAGTTTCCTTCTACTTCTCTACGTTAACTATTTAAATTGACGCATTATCTAATAAAATTAGTGGTACCAATTTAAATCTTATCTCCTCCAGCATCCATATTAAGCCTGATAAAACCTCCAAAAACAGTTTAACTCATTGAGAACTCATCTTATCTTATCGTTTAATTTTTATTTTGTTGCTCTATTATACGCACAAAAGCATCAACATCACCCTCATCTTTTAACCACTTTGTCAGCAAAACTCTTGAGGTGTATGCTTACAACAAACACGTCGTCCTCTTTTAACTTATAGAAAACTCTGCGGTGTAAATAAATCATTTTGGTTTAATTTAAATACAACCCTCCATTTCTAACTAATGCAAATTCCACGCGATAATTAATGGTAATTAACTTTTCTAACAACTCATTCCCTTTTAGGGTTTTGTCTTATGGATGAAATAGAATATAAGTATATGTATGTATAGAATAAATGTTGTCTCTATGTCAGGACTCACTCGGTGTTATATATGTATATTTCCCTATTTTGTATTTAAGGTATAGTACTTCAATTTGTACTTACAGGAGTCACTCCTATTTATATTTGTATAGTTCCCAAGATACTCCTTGAAAATGATGACGATATAAGTAAAATGAGTGTTATTATTAAATAACTTGTAGAAATGGTAATTGCGATTAACTCGTTTAATTTTAAAGACCGAGATGAAGTATTTTGTTTTTGCTTTATGTAGGCTTATTTTAGTAGGATGAATTAGATAAGCTTGTGAGCAAATAAAAATAATATAACTTTGAAATTGCAATGCGTTCCTGAAAATTGTAAGAAATTAGATGAAATCTATATATTACTAAAGGGTTTTTCAATAAGGACGGGTAGATGTTGAAATGGGATAATACAGGCTGTGTGTGAGGTATTAACAAAATTATTTTTTTGTTTGAAAGGCGCGTGTATGCCATTAAGTGTGGACCAGAGACCTGCGACTTCAAGAAACCCCACAGGAAAAAGTCTAGCAGGGTCAAATCGCAAATTACGCCGCCGGCCCAAAATCCACACCAAACGGTATCTTTTTAAGAATGCATTATCGCCTGGTGAACCTCGCGTGGATTGGTGTCGTCCGTACGGAAATTTTGCGTGTAAACACAGCCATTCATCTAAAAATCCGCTTCGTCACTTAAGATGATCTTTCGGCCAAAATTGGGGGCTTCTTCCAAACGATTCGAAGCCCAGTCAGCGAACAAACGGCGTTGCCTATGGTCATGAACTTTGAGCTTCTGGGTCAGTTGGATATTGTACGGGTGTAGGCCCAGGTCCCGATGCAAAATTCGCGAAGTTGAAGTCTGCGAAAGGCCGAGTTCTTGTGCACGGCGAGGAATAGACTTCCTCGGGTTTTGCTGTACACTTTCACGGACCGCGGCGATGTTCTCGGCCGATCTTGCGTTCCTTGAACTTGAGGATGTCGCCTCAAATTTGGCCACCAAACGTTGAAGAGTCAACTGTAAAGGGCCACCACGTCTACCGTAAATTGGGCGCAATGCGCGCAACGTTTGCGTTAACGAACACTCATTTTGATAATAAAGTTTTATAATTTGAACGTGATGTTCAAACGTTTAACTTGTCATGATGATTTGGCATAAACAAGTGAATAATAAACAAAAGATTTGACAGATTTCACCGAAACAAAATAGACGCCAGGGGGCGCCAAAATCTACCCGCGCAAATTGAAAACCCCTTATTTAGACTTATACTACTTCAAAAGCACAACTTCTTTATGGCAATTTAAAAATTTAAAGAATCAATACTAAGATTTATATGTACACTTGAATGTACGAGAATTCTACACAGATCTGGAATTAATTTCTCACAAATTTCAGTTGAATCTATTGAAGACGCATCCACTTCGTTATCGTTTAAGCTTAAGAGCAGCTTAGAGTAAACAACCATTTGACTGGAAAATGATCTTTTTTGACGAGGAGCATTTTCATCTTATTATTTATTCTTCTTCGAAAATGTGAACAATGTTTCAGCTTTTATTTAACTGAAATTAAAAATATGAGTTTGGAAGACTTTTATGGTTTTTGTGCCACATTTGATCTTTTGCACTTATAAATTCCAGTTCGTTTTATCGAACATCTCGGAGCTGAGATTTGACTCCTATAATTTTTGTTTATGTGAATTCAAGCACTTAAGGCCAATATCATCCAAGCAATTCGATAGATAAGGCCCAATACCATCAACAAGATCTTAAAAATTGGATATTTTGTATAATATTTTGAGATGGGTTGTTCCCAGTGAGCTGAATGTATAGTTCTTAAACGCACTCGCATACATTTTCTTATAACGAGTTGAAAATATTTGCATGTATCCGATCGTTTTCGAAAAGTTCCCGATTAAAAATCCACAACAAAGAGCATATTTCTTTTTTAATTTTTTGCCTTTCTTACCCAAAAGTACGCAGTAATTGAGAATGGTTATTATAATGGTAATAAAGATACAAATTTCCATAAATACAACTTATAAATTGCATTATTTAAGACTTTAATATTAGATTAAAAGGTTACAATTAGTCGAAATAATTTAGAAATAAAAATGGGATTACTTCGAAAAAATTCCGAAAAATAATTTTGGTGGGAAACTTGTAAATCACAGTCGAAAATGGTAAATCACAGCCGAAACTGGTAAATCACAGCCGAAACTGGTAAATCACAGCCGAAACTGGTAAATCACAGCCAAAACTGGTAAATCACAGCCGAAGCTGGTAAATCACAGCCGAAACTGGTAAATCACAGTCGAAGCTGGTAAATCAATTAAACTTGAATATTTCACAAGAAGTCCCTTACCTCTGGTGGGGGGAAGCCTCTGTTAATATCCAACTTACTTACCACTGATCCTTGCTTAGCGGCGATCGAAGTCCAACTGGTTTCTGCTCCGTGAGTTCAGGCGTATTTATAATATGGGCGGTCTGGTTCCCTGCTTCTACTTCCTTTTTGTTGGTCTTGTTCGGTTCTACTAGGCAACCTTTTGGTAACAACCTAGTGTGAATTATATCCTTGCGAATGACAAAATAACCTTTGCAAATTAATGTCACCGAGTTTTGGCCAAGTTGAACTGAGTGTGAACTAAATGCTCGGTGTAGTGATAGAACGCATATAATTTGTCAAGGGACTCAAGTACATATTGGCTTGCAAGTTACTCGCAAACTATAGGTATAGTACTTGGACTTTTTCAGGTACCACAGAATAAGTTGGAATCTTCCTTTTCACATCTTGACGAAAAAAAGAATTTTGGACCGTATTAATCTGCAGCTTGTCCTAAGGTAATTTTGTGAAAAAAAACCCTTTTTTGGTAAATTTCAAGATGGAGGTGTTCTCAAAGTGGCTTTAGGTTTTACTCTGAAACTTTATTTTCTCTTACAAAAATTTGTGTATTTATAAAACAAAATTCCAACGCACAAACATCAATCCATTAAATTTTTCACTTGCGGCATGTATAGGAACTATGTATATGGGAAGTATTGCACTCATAAAAAATTTCGAGATTTTAAGATTTTAAACATGACATAACGATGGTAGAGAAGTTGTCAAAAGTGGGTCCCCCGATTTCGTTCGTCTGTCTGTCCTCATCCCTACCACCGAAACTATTGGGTCGATTGAGTTCAAACTTGGAAATTAAGGTTTTATTCAGGTTCGTGTTAGGCTTTATTTTTTATTTTTAAGACTAAAATAACAGTAGTCCTCATAGAAATGTTTTGGTCAAAATTCGAAAATTCGGATTTTCTCAAAAAACTAACCGATACATTTTTATTAAACTTAATCTTAAATTTTTGTTCTTAAGCTGATTTCTTTCGATAAAAAAAAACGTATGACCGTTATTATGTTTTTAAGTTTTCTCAAGAACTAATGAACCGATTTCACTATTGTTTGTCACTGTTTTTCTCCAAATCTATCAACTTAACGAAAAAAAACTGTTTAAATTTAATTCGATGAGCTACAAAGTGTACATAGTGTAGCAACAATTTTTAACAATTTAAACTATATTTTTCTAGTAATTAACAAAAAAAAGTGAGCTTGATCCCCTTTCACCCCTCTTACAAAGTTTTCCTCAAGTCCAAAATAAGAGGTCTTTTTAAAGAATGTTAAGGGCGTATAAATAAAACTCTCTACTAAAATTCAGCTTTTTTTTTTAATTTTCAAGCAATTAAAGAATGCATTCTTGTGTTCTTTATATTGTTTGAATTTTGTGTTTTGAACTTCGTTTGTTTCAATAAATTTTCTTTACTTTAAAAGTTAAAAGAGGGTTAACAAATTTGAGAGGTTACAAAAATTCAAAATGACCTACAAAATAAAAAGAACGAATGAAATCCATAAGAGATTGCATTGAAATGATTATTTTAAAACAAATTGGGTATAAATTATTTTAATATTTTGAAATGTTTTAAAAATGATGTCCAAAATTGATGTCAATAAAATTAATAAGTTTATATTCTTAAATTATTTATTTTTCATTGGTGTTCACTCTAATGGGGAGCCCATGCAGAATGTTACTTAACCAAAACTTTAAGACCCAAATTTAATCAGTGTTAATAGTATTTTTGATTTAATAAAATAAACAAGTCCATATAGCATAGGGCATTATCCTCCCTATTTAAAAGACTATATATACGCAAGTGGTGTTATATTTTAGAAATATTTCTACACTGAATGAATGCTAAATGTTCTTTCGTATAAAAAAAAAGTAAATTATCTATGCAGATACATTTAATAAATATTTACATAATTCACCTTAAAAAAAATAAACTTCAACTTAAAGATTGAAAAATCTCATCCATAATTGGATGCCTAACCACAACTCAAATAGCAATTAAAATCATAATGTAACGTTTGTCCACAAAAATAATGGACAAAATAAAAAGATTTTTTTTTTATGGCATTCGAACTGGCCACAAGTTGCCTTCAGCATCAGTATCATCATTTTTACACAACAACAACAATGAACAATCAAAGTCAGATAAAAGATGTTTATTGCAAAATAAATCCCAAACGAAAATTTTATTTAATTTCCAAATATCCGTGTTGACATCGTCGTCGTCGTCGTATCTTCTGCCACTATATCTTTCATTTTATATCTATATGCCTCCTACTCCGACCCTGAACACCCATCGTCTACACCCTGCCCCTCCCCCATTTACCACACAAAATTTCACCTCCATTGCTTTTCGTTTTGTCAACTTTTATTTGATGTGGTGACAGATGATTTTTGTAATTTTCTTCCGCCTCTTAAACTGCTCCTCTCTGTTTGTACCGTCGCGTCCGCCCGCCATCGCACCGCATATTGTGCCATACCGTATGCCAAAGTGACAGTTGTTAGAAAGAAGAATCCCTACAACCACGCCAACGCTTAACTCCAGCCTATGTGGTGTTCCTTTATTACTATTGTAGTAATATCCAGGGAGGTTTTGAGGGTTGGGAATGGAATTGGGTTTTATTTTTCGAGAAGTCGAGTGTCGTGTCGGTTCGGTGGTGGGTGAGTTGGGAGATAATTTAAAAAATTTTATGAGACACTTTCCTTCCGTTTATTTTTTTTCTTTTATTTTCTCTCGAACGCACTCGAACACAGCCACACAAACACACACGCAAACGCACTCACACAGAACAAATGTGTAAAAGCCTGGTCTGGTGTGTATTGACATTCATCCTGGCACTTTAATTCATCGTTGGAGGAGTCATCGTTCGCGTGTTTATTTATGATTAATCGATTTTACGATTCAGCTTGAGAAATTCTTTTTAAACAGGGTGTTTCTTTTGACTCAAATGGCGTAATTCCAAGTTTGGTTTTTCTTTTTTAAATTTTTAGCTTGGATAAAGGACAACCGTAAAACATTGTACTTAATTTTTCAATAAAAACATAAACACCCTGTAAACATTAACCATCACATATCCTGCCAGTGAGTGGCAAGTTTTATTTAAAATTTCACGATATCCCCGTCGTATATAAAATAGTTAAACATCTCACTGCCGTGTGTGTACTCATATATCTTTAAAAATATGTATGGGCGATACACCTACGATAAGGATAATGTTATGATTGAGATATTATAGGTACGTATACATTACGAGGAGTGTGCTTAACATACTTATATTCATCATCAGGGGTTAAATTTATGATTCTTTTATACAGTATTTATTTTAATGAGATCTTTTGATTTTTATTGCTTACGGGTTTTTATATTGGAATACTTTATTTTATTATTATGTACATATGTCTAGGTGGTGAGTATATATTCTATTTTATTTCATCTTTTTTTTTTATTTATATATTTTACGAACCTCTTCCCACATGGAGTAAGAATATTATAAGAAATCCTAGGTTTTTAAGGAGTTTTATTACTTTAAGACACAATATCCAAGGTTTAAGAATATGGGATTCATTTAATACGTTAAATATGAAAAGTGTTCTTAAAATATCACAATAACACATTTTATGACTGTAAACATACATTTTTAGGTAGAATATTATACAAGTCGCAAGATTCATAATTTTGTTGAGTTTATATAAAATATATATATTTGTACTTCAAGCCCCAACCGAATTTCTATGCTATGCGTTTTAATTAAATGTTAAATATAATTATGTGGGTGGATACCACGCCCTATTGTGTACCTATTGCTATCAGCTACTTTTTACCTTTCATTTTTACTGAAATTGCAATGATATCGAATAGAAAGTGTGAATATGGCTTTATTGCAAGATACATTTCCTGGCCGCGTAATATCACGTCGTGGCCATATCAACTGGCCACCAAGATCATGCGATTTGACACCTCTGGAGTTTTTTTTTGTAGGGCTATGCGAAAGACCGTGTTTATGTAGATAAACCTTTAGATCTTGAGCACTTAAAAACCAACATTTGTCAAGTTACGGCTGAGTGGTAGAAAATTACGTCATAAGAATCGATGCTTGCAACAATTCGCGGGGTGGTGATTTAAATGACGTAGTATTTCACACATAATGTCAACGTTCAAAGTTTATAATAAAAAGAAATATCCTGAAATCAAATATTTTATATTTGTTTTATTTACGTTTACTTTTGAAACTGCAAAATGGATAGCCCTGTTTAATGAAGGCAAATTATAACAATAAACAGGATTTTTTACTAACTGATGTGATATAATTTCAACTCGACTTATAGAACCCTGAAAACAATTTCACTAAATTATTAATTTGAACAAAAAGATTATTTAATTTTGTGATCCTCTTATTTTGTATAAGCTTCAAATTTTATCATTCTATATAAATTTAGAAGTTCCTTAAATCGAAAACCACAACTTGCACCGTGAGAACAAACTTTTGGACGAAATTTTAAGATTCTACGATCAGTGTTACAATTCGTCGAGTTTTTGAAGTGTCTCAGAAACTGCTTTTGCTTTGAAGCTCAAATTTGATGAATTGCATTTCATCTCTTATGGAATGATCACATATTCGATATTGCCAAAAATGCTGATAGGTGCTAAGGATTTCTCCGACACGGTGCAAGAAATTTTTCAACCCTTCTGATCTGGCTGTAATTTACAAAGCCTTCATTCATCCAAAACTTGAATATAACTCGTATATTAAGGCAGGTGCCAATAAAATAAGTTTAAGTATTTTGGACAGGATCCAAAAAAGAGCTTTGCATTTTTAAAGCTATAGGCGATAGAAGTATAATCGAAACAATTACGTCACTCGAACAGAACACAGACGCAATGTTTCATGCCTTTCGTTGTTCTATCGATATTTTAATAAACAGTGTTCTGTCCAATTAGCCGGTTGCGTTCCCCCCTCAAACAATTCAGCCGTAATACTCAAACTTCGAGGAATGTACATAATTTTAACCTTGAGCTCAATTTCGGACGTACTGTCAAGTATAGAGATTTTTTTTTAAACCGCACCTCGAGAATGTGGAATACTTTACCCAACTCTGTTTTTCTCTATTATTTTGATATTCAAAACTTTAAGACCAATATGCATCGGTATCTCGTCTTTAATCCTTATCTGTTTTCCTAAAGCTCGCACTGTGTTTAAACTTTAAACATGTTAGGGGTATTAATAACACCTTGAGTGCCCGTTAATAATAAAAAAAAATCAAATAGCTTACTAAATGCTGAAACTGAAGTTAGTTTCGAAAATTACCTGAGTTTGTTCCCTTTAAAATAAATAAGAACTTGGCCGAGATTTACTTTGATGGTAGAATTAAAGTGTGTATACGCCCCTTGTGTCCTTTTTTGTAATGACGATTCTAACGTTAATAAAGGTACATCATTTTTTTGACAAATAAATACATTTCTGTTCTAAGATATGAATGCTAATTTATTAAGTTTAATTAGATTTGGGCTTTGAAACGTTCTCAAAATAAACAAAATTAGAGTCCGCGTTTTTTCCATATGAGTAAGAAGGGCAATCTTACAAAAAAGTAACGTGAAACAGAAAATTTTGATTCGAAGCCAACCAAAGGCTTACATTTTACTACTTAGCTCTTTTTTTCTTCAAAAATTGACCTTAATCAGAAATTTTTTATAGTAATGGGTCCGATTTGTCAAATTGAAAATGTTGACATTCCTCGAAGTTTCAAGGTCCCTAGAGTCGAAATAAAAGATTTTTAGAAAGATGTCTGTGCGTGCGTGTGTACGTACGTCCGTATGTCCGTACGTCCGTACGTTCGCGACGTTTTTTTCGTCGTCCATAGCTGAAAACCAGAAGAGTTATCGACTTCAAATAAATTTTGTTATACAGACGATAAGGCAGAAAGATGCAGAAAGGGCTCTCAAGTAAATTGCGTGGGTGGTTTTTTTACCATAGAAGTTTAAAAAAAGGTGAACATTTTGGTGAAACCTAAATATCTCATGAACTTATGATGCCAGAGACTTGAATTAAATTTTATATAATATACTGTAACGGGATACAAAACAATAACATTTTTGGAAAAAAATCCAATTAACGTTTTTTTTTTATAAATCAAAAAAAATTGAAAAAATAAATTTGTCACCTCGAAAATTTTACGACTAAAATAGGATTTCATCTCCAAGACAATTTGGGGAAACGAAGAATAATGTTTTTGACATCTGATAAAATTTTGAGAAAAATCTAATTGGCAGTTTTTTTTATAAAAATAAAAACCTAAAAAAACATTACTCAAAGTTGGTTAATATTGAATTTTGACTCAAATATCTTTTCAAAAACTTGAGATTAAGGCTTCAAACTTATTTTGTCTTATAAGAAATATTGTTTTCAACATTCTGAAAAATTTTGAGAAAAATCGAATTGACAGTTTTTTTTACAAAAAATAAAAACCTAAAAAAAAAATTAATAAAAGGTGGTAAAAATTGATTTTCAACTCAAATGTCTTTTCAAAACTTTGAGATATCGCCTTTAAACTACTTTAATTTTTCAAAAAATATTGTTGTCAACATTCAATAAAATTTTGAAAAAAACCGAATTGACAGTTTTTTTTACAAAAAATTAAAAACCGAAAAAAAATTTAACAAAAGTTGGTAAAAATTTACTTTCGACTCAAATAGCTTTTCAAAAATTAGAAATATTGGCTTCAAACTTATTTTATTTTCACAGAAAATATTGTTTTCGATATTCAGTATTTTTTTTATAACAATCCAACAGTCCGTTTTTTCATAAAAAAATAAAATCTACAAAAAATAGTACGCAAATTTGGTAAAAATTGATACATATAGGTAGACAAACTTTTAAGCAAAACAAATCGACAGACGGGATGGGAAGTTATCAGTGTGGGTCGCATCCCAGCCTCTTTTTTTTGTTTTTGGTTCCTACACATGTTTAAACAATCAAACTCTAAAAAACTGTGAAAATTACTCTATTTACCTCTTATTAGCAATCATTTTAACTTACTTAATTTTTAGCAATTTACGAAGGGTTAGTAACGTTTCCAGAAGACATAATTCCCAAACCAAAAATTTCCAAAGAGAAAATCTCCATCTCTAGACTTATAAACACCACAGATATTGGCAAACCTTTCATTGAATTTCGATTTTCAACATTTAGAAGGTCAATCATCGAATCGATACCTTTCATACAAATTTTCGTCATCTACATATTTCAAAGGGGTATGTTCTGGTTAGGTAGAGCTTTCGTTTTCTTTTGGGTCGTAGGATTCTCATATCAAGCAAAACATCAAAAAATTGATCGATGCTTGACTTTATTCACATTTTAATTATTGTTTTTACATTTTCAAATAAAATGTTCCGCAACGTAATTTTCTCAATTATTTTGATTATTTTTGACGCCTATTCCTCGCCGCCGTGCCCAAGAACTCGGCCTTTCCGTTTGTTCGCTGACTGGGTTTCAAATCGTTTGGAAGATGACCACAATTTTTGGCCGAAAAAACATCTTTAGCGACGAGGCGGATTTTTGGATGGACGACACCAAACCACGTAAGGTACACCAGGTGATAATGCATCCTCAAAAATTTATCGTTTGGTGTGTATTTTGGGCCGGCGGCGGAGTAGTTGGTCCGTACTTTTTCGAAAACGACGTTAGTGAGGCGGTCACTGTCAACACGTTAGCGCTACATAAAGATGATAACTAACGTGCCACACAGAAAACGCCACGATTGACATTTTGCATGAACTATTTGAGGGTAAGGTTATCTCTCGCAGAGGTGATGTGAATTGGCCACCAAGGTCATGCGATTTGACCCTGCTGGACTTTTTCCTGTGGGGTTTCTTGAAGTCGCAGGTAAATAAAAAAATAATTTTGTTAATACCTCACACACAGCTTGCTTTATTCCATTTCAACATCTACCCACCCTTATTGATAAACCCTTTGTAATACTTCTAAAAACTGAATAATATGATTGTCACTTACAAAGTTACAAGACCTTGTTCACCAATGTAAATAGAGTTAGAAGACACGAGATCAACTTTATGACTGTTTATCTATTTATCCCGTAGTACCCGTGTGGCATGAAGGTTAGTGCGTTGGACTGTCGTGCCAGAGGTCTTGGGTTCGATCCCTGCCTATGTCGTCTAAAGTTTTTTTTCACGGGTACTGCCTCTTGCGAGTGGACAAATTCTCCAAGAGTAATTCTTGTCATGAAAAGTGCTTTCTCAAATTAGTCGTTCGGATTCGGCTTAAAACTGTAGGTCCCCTCCGTCCCTGACAACAGTATACGCACACAGGAATGGTTGAGAGTTGTAAGTCACTAGGCCCTAGTTCTCAACGGACTGTTGCGCCACCCAATTCATTTATTTATCTATTTATCTATAATTTAATACAAATTTGGGTGCCGGGAAATAAGGCCAAGTGAAAAAGAACAACTTTTAAAAAATGGCCTTATTGCAATTTACAAAAGTTAAAATAAGACACTTTACAAAAGTAAAATAACGTCAGCAGTTGGTTATATGGCATATTGACAAAGTGATATAACGCCAAATTATTTTGAGAAACAATACCAACTTAATTTTACGGTGAGGTATGTAACCCCCCTGGTCGGGAACACTATAGGATTTGGGGTAGGTCCAAGGATGAGTGTATGCAAAGTTTCTTTGTATTTATGGCAAACCATACTGTTGAAAGTGAAATAAAACCAATTGGGCTTTATTTCACTTCGTTTAATAAGACCAAATGTAGGAAATTTGCTTTTTTACACTTTACAAAGTGAAAAAAGATCAATTCTTGAAATTTGGCCTTATTTCACGGCACCCTCTTCCTGTCTAACAGAAAAATATATATGGGGTATCTTTCTTAAACGTTGAACTTACAAAATTAAAAATGAGGTCAAGTAAAAGAAAATTAAATCGTCTTACAAAATTAACATAGTTCTAAAATCCAAATAAGCAGGTTTATTTAATCACTACAGATCAAACCTTAGTTCCCAAAAATTGTTAATTTGCATTAATTTCATCTGATACCTTCTACCTTCCAACCTTTCTTTTTTCTGGATCAATGTATTCTTCAAATTCAAATAATCGTACATATATATACCTTCCATTAAAATTGTGTTGCTGAAAAAATATATAATCAAAAATCAAAATTTTCTTCAATTAAATTGAAGGCCCTTTGAGGTTGACTTCAATAAATTTTGAATCTTGTAAGCACCAATAATTGTGTCTGTATTATACCACCATCGTATCTAACTTTGCAATACCCCAATATACCCAGTTACAGCTAGCATCAGCCCCAGTTTGGGAAGACACAACAAAAAAGGAAGGAAAATCTTTTGCGGGCTAAATATGTATATACGCCGCCGCCGCCAATAAATTTAACCAAATTTTCAGGCAGATACCCTTCGGTTATATGCTGTACGGCTGTGGCTGCTGCTGCTGCTGCTTCTGCTGTGTACCTTTCTGTCACTCGACCCTACCTCTTTTGTGCTCATAATCCAGGTGCTTATCTGCATAAATCAATAACAGAAACGCTCACTGTCATCGTCGTCATCCTCAAGTTGTCGAGCGGCAGGGCGGGAAAGGTGATGGTAAAAGCGGTTCGGGGAAAAGTGTGTCGTCTTCATCGTCATCGTCATCTATATACCTGGAGGAGAAACAATTTAATCGACATCCGTGTAGAGTGTACCCAAGACACAGAGAGGACTCATCCCATCAAGTCCTTTTCGGTTGCTTTATACGCGCCTTAACTTGCTTTTACCATCAATTGCCTTTAAGGATGCGTCCTCTTCATCTTTATATATGTATATCTGTATATTTACCGCCTACCCCCCTCCTCCTACTGTACTGAATATAGTACCTATGGTTGGTGGTGGATGTCAGCAGCCAAGCAAAAGGAAAATAAATTCCTTTTACACTGCCATCAATGTCATTATCCTTATTTTTCGAGGGGGCCCACAAAATAAGAGTGAAGATGCAATCCTCTGGCTCCACTCACACTCTGCTCCATCCTTCACCACCGCACATGATTTTCTCAAGGATGAGGGTTATATTTTCTCTTCTTTTTGTTTAAGAAAAAATAATAACACAAGTTGCGTGTGTCTTCAAAAGATATAGACATCGAAGAAGCACTTTAGTCTCTCTGGCTTCCAGCATATTCGCACAAAGAAGAAGCACCCCGCTTGCGGGTGTGCTGCAACAAGTATCCTTGCGTGTACGTAATTTGGAGCCATGTTGAGAAATCATGTAAACATGAGAAAATCCGCTTTACCGCTTTTATACCTTGCTCCATAACTCTGCTCTTGAAATTCCTCATATAGAACGGGAAGGGGTGTGGAGTGGTGGTCGAGGGGGGGTGTAACTTGAGGGCCTGAGGATATACAACCTGAACCTACAGAGCTTATTTCGTCCTTTTTTTTCTGTGTGTGTTGTATTATGTTTATTTTTTTTTATTCCAACTTTACCTACCTTCTTACCTACGAGTACCTTTCTATTTTGTTTTTTTCTGTGTATTTTCATATAAGCGAGAAAGTCAAAAATTCTTGAAAACAGGATCAAGAAAGTTTTAAATTTAAACTTTGTTATATATAAGAAACAATTTAAATCATTCAAAATTAGAATTTTTTGTGCCACCTAAACAAAAAAAAATGGTTGACAAGACTTAGCTTATAAATACTTAGGTTAGGCCTATGCAAACGACTGAATTCTCTTGATGTTTTTATTTTCTAATTTAATGTTTCAAATAAAATAAATTAAAAATAAATATAAACCTGTAAAATGCGGAGAGACGAAGTTTGAAATTTATGAAAATGCGATAAGGGAGGATAAGTGTAGGGAAATTTAACAAAATAATAGTATTTACATATTTTAATATTTATTTAGGAATTTTTAAAATTCTATGAAATTAAGAAATGCAATTATTTGTATCAACTTAATTGATGTGGGGATTATGTGTGTTTTATTAGCTAGAAATATATGAGAAAAATAAGAAAACGTTCTTTTTTCAAGTTGGCCATTTTAAATGGAGCTCAGCTATGAGTTTTGCAAAAACTGACTAAAACAGAAAACCATGTGTTGAAATGTTCTAAGGAAAAACAATTTTCTCTATAAAGAGAAAAGGACTTTAATACAAACAAATATTCGGGAGAGTTTCTGGCATTTTAAAAATCACTGAATATTCCTTTTGGTCAAAACTTCATGGACAAAACTTTTTGCCCAAGGTATGAATTAATCTATAGAAAACATAATTACTTGGAGTTTACATAGCAACTCATAATCAGTGATTTTCGTATTTCCGGTTTTTTGTGCCCAATATATTTTTATTCAAATTCAAGTTTTTGAAATTGACGAAGGTGTGCTGTGCATACATTGTATTCCTTTGGAACTTAATTTTCATTTAATTTTTGCAAACAATGTGTAAATAAATTTAAAAAAGAGGCTGGGATGCGACCCACACTGATAACTTCCCATCCCGTCTGTTGATTTGTCTTGCTTAATAGTTTGTAGGTTTTCGTGTTTTGTTAAAAAACTTGTCAGTTGAATTATTCTAAAAAAATTTTAAATTACCAAAAATATTTTGCAATAATAATGAAAAAGTTTGATTTCGGAAACTATTTTTGCTAACGAAATTTTTAGTCTAGAACCAATTTTTACCAATTTTAGAAGCATTTCTTAAACGTTTTTATTTCTTGTATAAACAAATATAAATTGGATGAATGAAATTAATTTGAAGTCAATATTTTCTACGGATCACGAGATATCAAGAACTGAACATCAATTTTTACCAAATTTGCTTACTATTTTTTGTAGATTTTAATTTTTATGAAAAAACTGACTGTTAAATTTGAAGCCAATATTTTTAGTTTTTGAAAAGATAATTGAGTCAAAAATCAATTTTCAAAAACTTTCTCAAAATGTTACCAGAGAAAATCGAATTGACAGTTTTTTTTACAAAAAATAAAAACCTAAAAAATTAATAAAAGTTGGTAAAAATTGATTTTCGACTCAAGTATCCTTTCGAAAATTTGAAATATTGGCTTCAAACTATTTTTATCTTAAAAAAAATATTGTTTTCAATATTCAATTAAATTTTGAGAAAAAATTACATTGATTGTTTTTTTTACAAAACATAGGAACTTAAACAAAACAATACTAAAAGTTGTTACAAATTGAGGATTTAGTTATTTCCGACTCAAATATGTTTTCAAAAAGAGGCTGGGATGCAACCCACACTGATAACTTCCCATCCCTTCTGTCGATTTGTCTTGCTTAAAAGTTTGTCTTTATGTATCAATTTTTACCAAATTTGCGTACTATTTTTTGTAGATTTAATTTTTTTATGAAAAAATGGACTGTTGGATTTTTATAAAAAAAATTACTGAATATCGAAAATAATATTTTCTGTGAAATAAAATAAGTTTGAAGCCAATATCTTTAATTTTTGAAAAGCTTTTTGAGTCGAAAGTAAATTTTTACCAAGTTTTAGTATTGTTTTTTTTTTAGTTTTTTATTTTTTGTAAAAATTTTTCTCAAAATTTTATCGAATGTTGAAAACAATATTTCTTATGAGTAAAAATTAGTAAGAAGCCAGTATCTCAAATTTTTGAAAAGATATTTTAGTCAAAAATCAATTTTTACCAACTTTTGTTAATTTTTTTTTTTAGGTTTTTAATTTTTTGTACAAAAACTGTCAATTCGATTTTTTTCAAAATTTTACTGAATGTTGAAAATAATATTTTTTCTTGCGACATATAGGAACTATATGGCAAGTTTTGCATTCGTGCAAAATTTCGAACTCGAGATTTTAATCAAACATGATATTACGATGGTAGAGAAGTCGAAAAAAGTGGGTCCCGCGATTCCGTCCGGTCAATTTTGTCTGTCTGTCCACGCTCCTACAGCCTAAACCATTGGTTCGATTGAGTTCAAACTTGGAAGTTTAGGTTTTGAGCAGATTTGCGTTAGGCGTTTTTTTCATTTTTTTTTTTAAGATCAAAACTAACAGTGGCCCCCATACAATTTTTTTGGTCAAAAAACGAAAATTCGAATTTTCTCAAAAACAAACCGATAGATTTTTTTTAAATTTTCTCTAAAATTTTATTTTTTAACTTGGCTTCTTTTAATAAGAAAAACATATTTTTGTATTGCTCAGGAAAGGTACCGCTCATAGAACCGTTTTTTTGTTTTTTAATTTTCTCAGCAACTTTTGAACCGATTTCAATAATTTTTTTTCTGAACGAGCTCTTATATTGCCTTAACAATATTTGATTATCAAAAGTGCAATTTTTAATTTTTTGGATTTTTAAAAAAATATTGAAATTTTTTTTTTCAAAATTCTATATCTCAAAAACGGGTGAACATTTTTTTACGAAATTGAAATATAGAGCGTATATTTACAATCACTAAACAACTGCATACCAAAAATATTTTTAGAACAAAATTGAAAAATTTTATATATAAAAAATTAATTTAAAAAAAAACCGCTCTAACGATTTTCAAAAAAAAAATTTGAAAATCAAGGGTTTTTTGATTTATAAAATGGCATTTAAATTTTTGAAGACAAACTTATTTTTCAGGTAAAATTTTGAATCTTAAATTAGTTTTTTTTTAAAATTATTTTAACTGTATTAAATGTAACCCCATCCCAAAAAATTGAAAAATGGAGGTTTTTTCGACAAATCAAATGGCATATATATCTTTGAAGACAAACTTATTTTACAGGTATATTTTTAAATATTATATAGATACTTTTTTAAACAGACTCTTTGCATACAGGAGCAAGTTCGTGCGACCCAGTCGTGCACTTTATTTTTAAAGGTTTAAGTAGTCTAAAGCCAATATCTCAAAGTTTTGAAAAGATATTTGAGTCGTAAATCAATTTTTACCACCTTTTATAAATTGTTTTTTTAGGTTTTTATTTTTTGTAAGAAAGTTGTCAATTCGATTTTTTTCAAAATTTTACTGAATGTTGACAACGATATTTTTTGAAAGATTAAAGTAAATAGAAGCCATTATCTCAAAGTTTTGAAAAGATATTTGAGTCGAAAATCAATTTTTACCAACTTTTATTAATTTTTTTTTTTAAACTGTCAATTCAATTTTTCTCAACATTTTTCAGAATATTGAAAACAATATTTCTTATAAGATAAAATAAGTTTGAAGCCTTAATCTCAAGTTTTTCAAAAGATATTTGAGTCGAAATTCAATTTTTACCAACTTTGAGTAAAGTTTTTTAGGAGATAAAATATTTTTTTTGTTTGTAAAATTTTCGAGGTGACAAATATTTTTTTTCAGTTTTGTTGATTTATAATATTTTTTAAAAACATACTTGTTTGGTATCACGTTACAATATATAATATGAAATTTAATTCAAGTATCTATCGTTATGGTTCGTGAGATATTTTGGGTTAACCAAAATGTTCATCTTTTTTTTTAAACTGCTATGGTAATGAACTACCTACGCAGTTTTTTTGAAAGTCCTTTCTGCGTTTTTTTGCATTATTATCTGTAGAACAAAATTTATTTGAAGTCGATATCACTACTGGTTCTTGAGCTATGTACGACGAAACTCCCTATGGAAAGTTAATAAAGTGCACGACTGGATCCTTCTGGTGCTATACAAAAATATTTGTTTTTATTGAAAGAAGTCAATTTAAGAAAAAAAATGTAGGAGAAAATATAATATATTGGTTCGTTTTTGAGAAAATTCTAGCTTTGTATATTTGTCCCAAAAATTTTATGCGGACTACTGTTATTTTTCGCTTAAAAAAAGTCTGCTTAAAACATTTCCTTCGAAGATTGAACTCAATCGATTCAATGGTTTATTCTATAGAGGCGAGAACAGATAGACGGACGGAATCAAGAGACCCATTTTTTTACTTCAATACCAGTATAAAGATGTCATGTTTGATTAAAATCTCGAGGTTGAATTTTTGTACGATTGCAATACTTGCCATATAGTTACAATATATCGGATATCAAACGTGCGTACACACGCAAACACGGACCTAGAAACTTCAAGCTTTTAAAATCTTAATTTTTAATAACTTAAAAATACGATTTTTTCCTATTTCGAAAAGTACAAACACAAAAAATTGTTGAAAACATTTTTTTTCAGAATGGATGTCCGTTAGTTTTTGATAATGCTAACCTGTTTAATTTAAAAACAAAAACTTTTTACCTTTTTAACTCCACCACAATTGATGAAAAAAAAGGAATTGCAGAGATTAAATTTTAAAATTCTAGGAGCTATGTTTTCTATTTTTGTAATTCATGCTTCTTAACCTTTTTTAGTTAAAAATGCTTGATTAAAGCAATACAAACATTTCCAGTATTTTAAGATTTCCTGCAAAAAGGTTTTTTTTTAAATTTAAATGATACTTGATTAATTTTTCAAAACTTTTATTTGAAAATTTGAAAAGCGTTTTTTGTTGTAAATTAAATTTTTGTGCATTTAATTTTTTTAATTTCAGTTTAAAAATGTTTTTAGTATAGTTTAACTTAGAGTTTATTAATATAAGTTTAACATTTCAATTTATTAAAACAAATTATGACTTATTTTCGAGATATCGAATTTCCAAAAAAAATGTTTAATATTTGTTTTTTTTTAAATCCAAAATAAAAACAATGACATTTTTGATCATCATTTAGACAATATACCTAAGAGCTTGTGCAGAAGAATTATTGAAATCGGTTTATTAGTTCTTGAGAAAACTTAAAAACTAAAATTTAAAGAAGCCAAATTAAGAGAAAACAATTTATAAAAATAAATTCGTTAGTCAGAAAATTCGAATTTTCGATTTGTGATTTTTAGTCTTAAAAATAAAAAAAAAATCTTAACTCAGATCAGCTTCGAACCATAATTTCCAAATTTGAAGTCAATCGACCCAATGGTTTGGGCTGTAGGGCTGAGCATAGACAGACAGACAGACCGAACGCATTGGAGTAGCAAGTAAGAATATTCGCCTCAAAATTTAAGTACGCTCTAAAAACTACCATTTTCAAAAAAAATCAGTCAGTTTGGTCCATCTTGAGTCTTAAAAAAGATAATTTCAAAAGTTTGAGAACTTATTAATAAAAAATATAACGCGAACATTTTTTTGAAAAACTGACGCATGTGTCAATATTGGGTGAATAACAGGTGTGTTATTTTTAGAGGTATTCAACTTTAAGCTGGCAGCACTATTTTATCTGTCAGCTGTCAAATGATTTAATTTTAGTGTTTGGTTTGACATTTTAACATGAAGTGTTGAAATAATTTTTAAAATCATGGATCATGATCATCGTTACATCCACAAAACGAGGCTGTTTGGTGTGCTATATAGGTTCGTGGAGTTATTGGTGCGTAATTATTTAAAAATGATGCTGGCCAAAACATCACAGTCAACGGTTACCACTATAGAATCATGGCAATTGACTTTTTTGTTCATCAATTGAGCAGCCATGATGTGCCGAAGCTAGCTTTTCAACAAGATTGCGCAACATGTCACACAGCTCGTGTCACAATTGATTTATTGAAGGAAACGTTTGGGCATCGAATAATGATCTTAGTATTCAAAATTATAAGATGAAAATAATATTTTTACTTTATTGGAACAAAATAATTATTTTACAAAAAGAAAATTGTGATTTTCAAAATAAGCAGTTATCAGTACGAATTTGTGTGTAAAAGAGCCTTAAACAAACGTAATAAATGTTTTCTTTTCCATATATCTAGTTAATATAAGCTGAGTTGACTGTATTTGCGATCCTTTTTAAATTTGTTTGAATTGTATGTATTGTTTCCTTTACAGTTGACGTACATAGTTGAATAAGTATTCCTACAACTGTTTCACTATTTTTGAAATATTATCTAGTAATGAAAAGTCTTTCCTATATTTGTCAACTATCAAGTTTTGGTTTAAGGTGAATGCTACACAAATAGTGATAAACACAATTTTATTAATTTTATTTTTCATTGGAAAAAGATTGGTTTCGTGTAAGAAATTGAGTTTTTCCTAATCAAAATAATGTTATCATCTTAGTGTCCTTGCGTCCGTATTCCACAAGTTGTCCAAGCCTAAGGTTCTTGACAGCTGTTAACACGAGCTATTGTACCTTCTGTTGTTTTAAAATTGCATTTTTAAAACCCTGAAAGAATTGATTTTGTAATTTTAAAATAGGAATTTCATTCTCTCCATCCCTGAAAACATTTATCGGACACAGAGAGAGTTGTAAGTCACTAGTTCCCCTACGTAATTTATTTTTTAAATTTTATACCTCAATTTCTGTTCTAATATTTCTTGAATAACCCGTAAGTCCTGTTGTACCTAATTAAACAAGTTTTTAAATTAAGAAGAAGAATTAAACTGAAGAATAACTGGACCAATTAAATCTGTCGTTAAAGGACTTTTTTTTTTTCCTGAAACGCAAACGATTCTACCTCTTATCCCATATTGATATCAAAACCATGATAAATTTATTCCTGATGTGATATCATTTGACTGAATCGCTTTAACCAATATTCATACCACTTCCAAGTGACATCTATGATCAGGTATTCTTCACTGAGTGCTACCTTCCCACAGCACCAACACAAAATACAAAAAAAAAAGAGGAAGAAAACTCCTATAACACTCGGAAGCGTGCACCCAAAAGCCCAATCACGCAAAAGTGGATTCAACGATACGAGATTTCCTCAGATTTATTTTTTCCCATTCTCCAAAGGATTCATATACCTACCTACGAGGACTTATATATCAACCCAAAAACAACCAACAAAAAAACCTTTGCTCTGATTCAGATGGATATGGAGGCATAATGCAGAGTTGGGGAGGGTGGTTGGTTATATTCGACACAATGCGATGATTCACCACCGCCACATCCAACAAGGAATACGGATGGGAATATAGTATAGGATATGTGATATCGTAATCCCAAAGGTAGGACCCGAAAAATCCTCCCTAAGGGCAAAATGAAAAGAGATGTTTCAATCGGCTCATCCTTTCAAGGATGTAATTATTATTACATTTATTGAAGGCTTATCGATGATGGCAAGTCAGAGAATCAAGAGTTTTGGATTTCCCTCTGTATACTACGTACTCCTCTACATACAAATACCTATCTATATATGTATTTATAGATTTTTGTATTTTTGATTTTTCTTTAAAGGCATATATAAGAAAAGAAAACGAGAAAAAAAAAGAAATGATGAAAATCGTGTTAAAGGTGAATCCTTCATTGGAAATTATACCATCAGAAAGGACCTCTCCTTTTCGATTCCAATAAATTTTTCATTAATTCCTCCCCAACTGACAGCCGCTGTACCATTAACGAGACTTATTTCACCATCAGTCTTTGGGTAGCTACATAAACTCGTATACCGTACATAAATACCTTTCTATACGCGCACAGGCAACTGGGAACATCCTACTACCAATTCCTTCACATCCACCTGGGCTCTTCTTCCGTTCGACGGAAAAGTAATTTGAAGAAAAAGAAGTATCCCGGCACTCTCACCCGGGTGTCAGTAAATTTTAGAAGACGACCTCCAGTCTCCAGTCCTTAAAGGAGTATTTTTGTTTTTCTGAATCGACGAGGTGGGAGAGAAATTTTTCTTCTTTTTTACTGTTTGTTGTTTAATTTTGTGCTTTTTTCTTAAGTTCAGTCTTCCTTTTGGATCTTATTTAAAAATAAAACGCGATGGAACTTTAATGAAAGAACAATCAGAAGGAATCCCTTCTTTGTGTATTTTCTGTTCTAAGGGTGAAAGAAGGATAACATCGAAGTTTGTATGAAGATATAAAAAATAAAATAACCCAAAATCCAGTTACTTTATTAAATGAGTGTCTGAATGAACTTAAGTATAATAAAAGTTACGGCTGGTTTCCACGAACAAGCCATATGGTTCAAAAATCAAGCTGTCATATTTTTTTCAGTGTAACTTGTGGAAACATTTTTGACTTTTTGCTCTATCTCAAAAAACAGAAAATCATTTAATACGTTGACTTCGAAAATAGAGGATCAATTTAAATGATCCTTAATGATCAATTTATTTAATTTGCTGATACATATTTTAAGAATTAAAAAAGTATTAAAATTTTATTTTCAATATTCACAATTATTGTAATGACAATTGAATTTTTTTGAACACACCAATAAAGGAAACATTTGTTCATGTTGTTCAATATTTCTTATGAAATCCAAAGGCATTTCAAATACTTAGATTGAAAAACTTTTCAATGTTAAGTAAATTAGTTTTTTAGTAAAACATTCAATTTTTTCCAAAATATTTTTTGATTAATATAAGAGTGTAAAGAGAATTTGGTGGCAATTGTGGTTTTTGAGTTTTTTGAATTTTATGATGAAGCATTTTCATTGATGTGAAAATGCATTACAGAGAATCGTAGCTTTTTAATACAAATTCGGATATTTTACTATTTTTTAAATACTCATACCGGGATATGGTTTTATATTTACAGTGTTGTAAGCTGGTTTTAAAAATGTATTTTCTTAAAAGAAATATTTTTCATTGCATTTTTGAGTTGATTTTTAATGCAAAAAACGGGGCATGACTGGATCGCACGAACTTGCTCCTATATCCAAAAACTCTGTTTATAAATATGACTTATATTTTGAAATTTTAAAATTTACTAATGAAATAAGTTTGATTAAAAAATTTAAATGACATATTACAATAAAAACATTATTTATTAAATCATTCAAAAATCGTAAGAGAATTTTTTTTTTTGAAATTATTATTGTATTTATAAAATTTTTCAATTTTATTTAAAAAATATTTCAAGAATGCAATTTTTAGAGTTTATTAATATACGTTTTATAAACAAAATTAATTAGGTGGTGCAACAGTCCGTAAAGAACCAGGTCCAAGTGACTTACAACTCTCAACTATTCCTGTGTGCGAGTAATTGCAGGAATCGAGGGGACCTACAGCTTATATGCCGAATACGAACGGCTAATTTGATAAAGCACTTTGCATGACAAGAACTACACTTGGAGAATTTGTCAATTCCTCGCAAAAGGCAGTACCCGTGAAAAAAACTTTAGTTGTCACAGGCAAGGATCGAACCCAAGACCTCTGGCATGACAGTCTAACGCACTTTTTTTTCAAATTCATTTTTATTACTTCAATCTTGAACCTATCTTTAAGCTAGACAAAAATTCATAAAACTAGCCTAATTAACCATAACTTACAACTAACTTACTGGTCCCATACGGACACTCTAAGTTAAACAATAATACTTAATGCTAATGCCTTTCGGCCCTAAGATCTATTTAACTTCAATTAATTTTATTTATTTTTATATTTATTAGAAAAATTGAAAAAAACTAAAAGCAATATCCTTTTTTATTTATTTTTACTTAAAACTACTTAAAATAAGGCCCTTAATATAAAACTTAAAGCTCACTTAAACTACCTATTCTACCTATAAACTACTCAAAACTAGAACAACCACAGCAGCAAATCTAACTATCTAACGTTTTTTGTTTTTCATATTTTGTTGTCTTTTTTGTATTCCATGTTATTTTTTTTTAATTTTTTTTTGTGTTTTTTTGTGTATATTTTTTTTTATATATATTTTTTTTGTGCCACCAATCCTATTCTACTTAAAACTAAACCCTAAAACTATAAAACAAATATGTAAGCCGGCCAAGGCTTAAAACCCCATCCCGACTACCCACTATCAAGTGCAGATTGAAGCCACCAAAACTGGTTCTCCTGCTTCACCCTATCAGTTCGGTCCCGTTCGGACACAGCCCTACTGAACCGAAGGAGCTCTGCTCCGCTTTGTGCTATGACGTCCCGATTGTAGTCAAACGCACTAACCATCATGCCACAGGTACCACGTTTTACATACATAAAATATTGACCCGTTTTTGAGATATTGAATTTAAAAATCCAAAAATTAAAATTTGACATTTTTGATCATCAAATATTATTGAAAGAGTTTAAGAGCTTGTGCGAAAATTATTAAAATCAGCTGATTCGTTCTTGAGAAACAAAATAACTGTTCCATGGGGGTACCTTTCTGGAGCAATACAAAAATATTTTTTTCTATTAAAAGAAGCCAAGTTAAAAAATTTGATAAAAATGTATCCTATTTTTGATATTTTATTAAAAAAAAATTTATGTAAAAGGTATTTCAATCCTCTACCCCAACTGCAAACCAAAAACTTCTGCGAGCTCTCGTTTCAGAAATATTGGTGAAAAGTAAAGTTACAGAATTTCGACCCAGCCCATCACAAATTATCTTTCGATTGGTTTCTTAACTCAACTGAGCCTCCAAACAAGATGCTGTTTTCACTTTAATACAGAGCATCGACGCACCTTTCAATTAAAGCATAAATCTCAAAAATGAATTTTTGTCAGTTTTTCGAAAGAATCGTGGGCTAACCCCTTGCCAAAAAAAAGTAGTATTTTCAAAACTATTTCCCACCCAATCGAGATACACATCAAAAGAAAGGTATTTTAGTGCTCTACCACCAAAAGCTTTTGTGAGTTCTAGTTTCGGAAATATATGTGGAAATGTAAAGTTACAGAATTTAGACCCAGCCCATCACAAATTATCGTTGGATTGGTTTTTTCCCTTAACCAAGTCTCCAAATAAGATGCGGTTTTCACTTCTGGAGCAATACAAAAATATTTGTTTCTATTAAAAGAAGCCAAGTTAAATAATTTTATAAAAGCCTATCATATTTTCGACTTTTTACTTAAAAAAAATTGTATCTATACTACTGTTATATTAAGTTTTAAAAAATAAAATGCACGGCTGGGTCGCACAAACTTGCTCATGTATCCAAACATTCTTTTTAAAAATATCTTCTGTATTTTTAAATTTTAAAATGTACCTGCAAAAAAGTTTGTTTTCAAAAAATTAAATGCCAAAATTTGTACTTGAAAATCGTTAGATCTGTTTTTTTTTTAATAAATTTCGTATATATACAATTTTACAGTTTTAGTTTAAAAATGTTTTAAGCATGCAGTTATTAAGAGCTAAATAATATACGTTTTACATTTCGTAAAAAAATAACGACTCATTTTGAAGATATCGAATTTTGAAAAAAAAATTATATTTTTTAAAAAATCAAAAATAATAAGAATGACAATTTTGATCATCAAATATTATTCAAACAGTATAAGAGCTTGTTCAAAAATTGTTTAAGTCTGTTGATTCGTCCTTGAGAAATACAAAAATATTTTTTTATTGAGAGAATTCAAATTAAGAAAACAAAATCTAGATAAAGTTTTAAAAAAAATCAATTGGCTCGTTTTTCAGAAAATTCGAATTTTCGATTTTTGACCAAAAAAATTTGTATGGGGACTACTGTTATTTTTGGTCTTAAGAAAAAAAATGAAAAAAAACGCCTTTTTAAGATCTTAAATTCCAAATTTGGAGTCAATCGACCCAATGGTTTCGGTTATAGGGGCCAGAACCCTTTTTTTCGACTTCTCTACCATCGTAATGTTTGAATTAAATCTCAAATTAGAAATTTCGCAAGTAAAAAAGTGAAAAATTTGACTACAATTGTCTCTCGAACTAGTGACGCAAGCGACTTCAAATAAAATGCACGACTGGGTCGCACGAACTTGCTCCTGTATGCAAAGAGTCTGTTAAAAATGTACCTATAAAAGATTTAAAAATATACCTGTAAAATAAGTTCGTCTTCAAAGATATAAATGCCATTTGATTTGTCAAAAAACTTGTGATTCATCCCAAGACACAACTTATGCTAGGACAACTCATCCCGAAAATGAAAAATACTTGTAAGCATACCTAACGACAACAATAATTGTTTGTGTATTCAACTAGTTAAAAATATTTAAAATTATTAAAAAAATTAAAAATTAAAATAATTAAAAATAAAATAAAATAATTAAAATAATTTAAAAAAAATTTTAAGATTCAAAATTTTACTTGAAAAATAAGTTTGTCTTTAAAAATTTAAATGCCATTTTATAAATCAAAAAATCTTTGATTTTTCAAATTTATTTTTTGAAAATCGTTAGAGCGGTTTTTTTTTAAATTAATTTTTTATATATAAAATTTTTCAATTTTGTTCTAAAAATATTTTTGGTATGCAGTTGTTTAGTGATTGTAAATATACGCTCAACATTTAAATTTCGTAAAAAAATGTTGACCCGTTTTTGAGATATAGAATTAAAAAAAAAAAGAATTCAATATTTTTTTAAAAATCCAAACAACAAAAAATTGCTTTTTTGATAATCAAATATTGTTAAGGCAATATAAGAGCTTATTCAGAAAAAAAATTATTGAAATCAGTTCATAAGTTGCTGAGAAAATTAAAAAACAAAATAACGGTTCTATGAGCGGTACCTTTCCTGAGCAATACAAAAATATGTTTTTCTTATTAAAAGAAGATAAGTTAAAAAATAAAATTTTAGAGAAAATTTAAAAAAAATCTATCGGTTTGTTTTTGAGAAAATTCGAATTTTCGTTTTTTGACCAAAAAAATTGTATGGGGGCCACTGTTAGTTTTGATCTTAAAAAAAAAATGAAAAAAACGCCTAACGCGAATCTGCTCAAAACCTTAACTTCGAAGTTTGAACTCAATCGACCCAATGGTTTAGGCTGTAGGAGCGTGGACAGACAGACAAAACAGACCGGACGGAATCGCGGGACCCACTTTTTTCGACTTCTCTACCAACGTAATATCATGTTTGATTAAAATCTCGAGTTCGAAATTTTGCACGAATGCAAAACTTGCCATATAGTTCCTATATGTCGCAAGTAAAAATGTATATAATTACATTGTGACGTCATACCAAATCGGTATACATTTTATAAATTCAACTAAATTTTTTTTATAAATCAAAGTACTTATAAAGAAATAATAATCACCTCCAATATTTTGATGCCAAAAATGGTGAAATAATTGTATGCATCGAAAAATACAGTTTTTGACATCCGGTAAAATTTGAAAAAAAATCGATACGACAGTTTTCGACTAAATTTTATAAAAAAATATAGTTTTTAACATTTACTAAATTTTTTTTAGAAAGATCAAGTCAATTTTTTCATAAAAAAATAAAAATCGACAAAAAATACTATACGAAATTGGTAAAAACTGATTTTGAACTCAAATTTGTCCAAAATAAATTAAGGTTTTGACTTCAAAATTATTTCATTCTATGCAGAATCTTATTGTTACCATAAAATATTTGTGTTTAAATTTCAATTGCAATTTTTTTATAAGTAATAAAAACTTTTGAAAAAAATGGTACTTAAATTTGTTTTTGACTGAAAATCTCAGGAACAACATATTGAACTCAAAATATTGTTGTAATCTTTTATTTAATTTTTCATAAACATCTAATTAACAGCTTTCTTTAAAAAACACGAAAATCTTCAAAAGAACAATTAAAGATTTTGGTGCAAGGTTTTAAACAGTTATCGTTTAAGAAATAAAGCCGAATCTAGTTAAATCAGTTAATTTTTTTAAAACCATTTTTAAATTTTTTCTTAATTTTAAACACTTTATACAACTCATCTAACTAAAGAACCTGTTTAACAAAATGACAGCAAACTTTTGTGAAACACGCATAATTTTGACTGCTAATTAGTAGTGATAATTTTCTTCAGAAAAAGTTAAATTAACGTACCAACATCAACTTGGTGGACATTTCTTCCAAAAACAGCCACCAAGGCTTGCAGTTCTGGTGAAATGGGAAGACCACGATTTGTTATTGGCTCCCTAAATAGATTTTCAAATAGAAATCGAACAGTGGTCGTATCAAAACGGTATTTTCAGTAAATTTCAAGGCGTTCAAGCTCTTAAAATGAAAAAGCTCGACGTTTAAACTCGAGGTTAAAATTCCCGAAAATAATAAAACCTTGGTCTTCATTAAACATTTTTATGAAATGACAAACGGCAAATAAATATGGGTAAAGTATCCTTTTAAAACGATAAAGACGAATTTTGCTGCTTTTAAAATTAGACGAGTTTTGTAGCGTTAAAGTATACTTTACATTATTTAATATTATCAAAGAGTTAACCCTCATTCTTAAGCTCATTTTTAGAGTCGACCTTGATATACAAATGATTTAAAGTTGGTCTTAAATGTTTTAAAATTACGGCTATGAACTTTGAACTTTGTATGCCTTCCACAAAATATTTGTATTAGTAGTTTATTAAACTTTTAGAAATATTGACAGACGGGCAACGAATCTGAAGTTATAATTTTATCTGATTCTTAAATCATCTGATTTGTTTTCTTCGCGATTACAATACTTTCTTCATTTATCAAATAAGAACCGACATTTTATCTGTTAGGTTTGGAGACAATCTGACGAAACTCCTAGCATCATAGTTGGTGTTTGTTGTTGGAAAACAATGTCCTTCTAAATAATGAAAAACAAATTGCATTTCATTTACTCCTGTTTTTGAAAGGTGAAACTTAAGTGTAACTGTCCGATATATAAAGATTCCAATTATGTTCTAATGCCTGATTCTAAAATTAAGTCTCTCATATTTGTTTACTTAAATTCCATTTCACTAAATGCAAAAATAGGCCTCATTTCGTACCTCAGAAAATTCTTTAGTCCTTTTCATTCTTAAAGATTTATTGAATTCAAAATGTAAGGTATCGATTTTATAGATGTAAAAGTAAAGTTCAAAATTTTTGAAGATATCATCCCCTCTTCTCTGCCTTCTGCGTGTATTGTTATATTTTAAATAACCGATAGCGATTTTATATCTCCCAACCCAACAATCCTTAGGCCAGACAACCAGTGCGACAGTCAATAGAAAACCTTAAATGGGTGGTACGGGGGCGGTGCAGCACGGCGGGCGGCGGCGGCGTGGCATACTATTTCTATTTCACTTCCTATAGCACTTAGGAACTACAATGCCCTAAAGCATCTTCATTATAAGAGGCTAAAACACCCACAATCCGGAATCAAGCGGAAAAGGTATCCTTTCGCCAAAGTCTCGAGTTAAGAAGCTCTATATACTTACATTGCGTTGCCTGCCATTTGTTTGTTTGTCTATTTGTTTGCTTGCTTGCCTTCTGGTGGCATGGATGGCACAGAGTATAGTTGATGTCCACCAATATTTATGGCTAACGGTGGTGGTGGTGGCGCTGGAAGTGATGGAGGTGATGGCGGAGTACGGGTACTTGACCCAATGTAATGCAATTAAAATTAATGAATGGCTTTTGTAATTAATATCCCTCGACCCTCTGGTATCCTCAGCGGAATTTAAATTAGCCATTCGCTAACTTTGCTTATTTGCTTGTCTCTCTTTTCCTTTTTGGCCAAAAGTCCAAGCAACTACGAAATTCTTGAAAAAAAAGGATGCTGGGGTTGGGATTGTCTCTCGGAAAAAAAGGAAGGAAACACAGTACCTACCTACCCACAGAGGGTTCATTTTCAAATTGTGGATCTTCTTTTACTTCGACTACTTTCTATATCTTTTCTCAAGAAAAGGTTAAGTAAAACTTTCTCGATGCGATGGCAATGTTTTTAGAAAAAAGGACCTCCTTGATGCTGCTGGCTTGGTGCGGGATGACTTCATTATTATATGGCAAATGAATGATGAACGAAACTGTGTATGTGTGTGTTTAGGTGATACGTTAACGTTCCTATAAGTCGTTTGTATTTTTGAAGATTTTTTGAGTTCCAATTTGTGTTTAAGTTCTTATTATTGTTTTTTTTTTTTTTGTCTTCTTTGGGTGTTTGGCTTTCTATACCCTCAAGGCTTGAAACAGTGGTAAGGGTAAAAAATTCCAATGTATCATCCAACTGACGTATTTGAAATTCCTCTTGAACACCAGTACCGCGGATCGATTTTTGAGTTTTTTTTCTGGTATCTTCTCTGTTGTTTAACTTTGTTTGTTTTGTCTTTTTTTTAAGAAGAAAAACGTTTAAAGGATGAAATTTATAGCTAAGGGTGTTGGGTAAGTGGTGTAATTTTTGGTGGAATACATCTTTTTCTTTTTTTTTTTAATTTATTTGGTTCACTCTTTTTTCCCCGCTTTGTTTTCTTGTGTAGACGAAGGACCAAAATAATAACGATGCGATACCCGTCCACCGTTCAAATTGTTGTATACCTTTACTTACCCTTCCCTATCTATGTATATGTTGTGTGTACCTACCCTAAGGATATTTTCTTTTTAGCTTTTCTTTTATTGTTGATGGCTTTTCTAGTATCGGAAGGCGTTGTCCCGTTATCCAAAAAGTTGTTATGGCAGGAAATGATTGTTATGAAAATTCAAATTTTCCTTAAGAATGAGATGAGAATTATTCGATGGTAACAGTGCAGATAGCAGAATCAGTAGCACTTTCTTGTTTGTGTGAAATTTTAATTTCAACCCCTTCTTCAGCTTCAGGTACATGTATATGAAACGAGGTGGAGGGTGTTGGTGGCCGATGCTGTAATAGCATGGCTTAGAGTTTTTGATTGGATTGTTATTTGTTTTGATTTTTTAAAGGACTTAAATGGAAAAGGAATAAATCTGGTAAATTTTTGAAATTTTATCAACAGCAAAACTTGAAATGACAAAAAAAACTCGGAAGTACTTTTGCTTTTTGGGCATAAGTAGGCATACAAGAAATTCAAACTTATTTAAAATTAAATTAAAGTGGTGGATAATATTTGCCCATATATGAAAATCATTCCAATTATTAGTCTTTTAATTTTACTTTGTTTTGGAAACTTAAAAATTGATCAGACTTTGACAGTTAACTGGTCACCTTTAAGCTCGTGTTTTTAAAATTTTCTTGGTGAATTCTTGAACTTCTCATACTGTCTCGCATTTTTACATAATAGAAGCATTATTGTCTAATTGACTTAAGGATTGTTTCAATTAAAGACTGTTTTTTTTTTTAGATGACATTATAAGTTACAATATTGCTGCCGCTGAAGCTTCAGTTGCAGAAAGCTCAAATCTGTCTCTCACACGTCGTTCTCAAGTGAAAAGATCTTGGCCTACATCCTTACAAGATTAAATTGATGTTAGAACTGAAGCCGCTTGAAACAACTTGAAAATGAATGGCTTCGTCAATAAACAAAATATGCGGTATTGGTCAGGCAGCAATCCACACGTACTCCATGAGTCATCATTGAACTCCGAAAAAATTACGGTTTGATGTGATTTATGGGCCGGCGGCGTCGGCGTCATTGGGCCGTACTTCTTCCGTGATGATCAAGACCGGCACGTTACTGTGTATGGGGATCGCTACCGTTCAATGATAACCGAATATTTTTGGCCCCGATTGGATGATATGGACTTATAGACATGTGGTTCCAAGAGGACGGAGCCACAAACCACACAGTGAATGTCACAATCAATTTATTGGAAACCAAGTTTGGAGAACGTGTTATCTCACGAAATTATCCAGTCGCTTGGCCACCTCGGTCGTGCGATTTGACGCCGGCCGTTAGACAATTTCTTATTGGTCTACGTCAAGTCTATGGTCTATGCCAATAAGCAAGCGACGATTGACGAACTTCGTACGAATATCGAATTTGAAATTGCAGCAGTATCGACCGATTTATGCTTGAAAATCGTGGAAAATTGGGTTCAGCGTCTGGACTTCTGCAAGCGTGCCCGTGGTGGCCATGCAAAACAAATCGAGTTTCATACATAATTGCATCAAACGTACTTTCACAGAAATAAGGAATTTCATTGATATCCCAAACCGTTTTTGTTTTATTTAAAAAAAACTTTTATAACACTCTTATTGAAAAACCCCGATATCTAGAAATTTGTCAATAATTCGTGTTTTGTTGGTTTACCCAAAAATTGAGCTTTATCAACAAAATTAGTTTCATTACTAAATATGAAATTATAAGGTTAGGTTAGGTTAAAGTTGCTGTGGATGGAATAGGACACACTTAGGCCAGTTTATTGGCCCATTGTGATACCACATGAATCTTGAGACTTTCTTTTAAGCTCATTGAAACCAGTTTGAGTGCCTTGCGTAAATGTAAAATACTTGAGTTAATATGATTGAGATCGTTTAGAATTGGTAAAGAAGAATTCTCTTACATAGGTAGGTCTTGCGTTTTTGACCTAGAGCAGGACATGTTCAAACAGCTTCTGCAAAAGTCATTTGAAAATACGCCTAGCTGCATGGCGTGCTTTTCTTTTAGACATTGCCCGGTTATGACAACGATTGTTGAGTTTATATGCGATCTGCTTAGAAATTGCAAGCACCTCCGCCGGGAACAAGCTACAATGATTGGCAGGGCGGAATGAGAGACTTAATTTCAGTGGTTCAAAGTAAACATCTCCACCAACCCCTTCATTTGTTCTGTGTATAAGTGGATTAATTCGTCTCCCATGAATGCCCTATCCTCCTAGAAAGATCTGGAAGGTATAGAAATTTGAAGTTTCTGGTGAATTGCAGTTGGGGGATGGTGTAGTCTGTGAGCTTTGGAATTAATTTTAAATACTTAAGACTTTCGGAGTGGCCAATGTTGTTGTTAACCCACTGTGACAAAGCTTTGAGGCGAATAGCAGAGCTTGCAGCTATTTGTAAGCTAAGTATATCAAGAGGTGTAAGATGGAGTAAGGTGTCCAATGCCGTAGATGGGGTCATGCAAAGCGATCCATTTATACATAGTGCTGCAATAAACATCATCTTATATTATCAGTTGTCTTAAATTCTAAAATTTAATTTATGTTCAAGGGAAGCAAGGTTAGCATAAGAAATGCCCATTTCCTAAGAAAGCTAGGAAATTAATTATTTTGGTTTGTTTTCAAAGTAAGTTTGCATAACAATAATTTTTTTTGGTCGTTTACAGTTTGTGAATATTCTATTAGTGAATATTTTGATTTCGTTTTTTAGATTATTTTGACATTGACAGTTTGGTGTTTTTTTAGGCTATGTTTTCACAGAAATGTTATTAACTCTTATTTTCTTTTCAAAACATATTCTTTAAGTCTTGAAAATTGTTTAATAACAAAACCAAATCCTGCATTTGTAAATTCCAATCAATGATTGAATTTGAATACATTTTCAAAAAAAATTAAAATCCAAAAACATTGCTAATGTTATTTTTACACCAAATTACGTTCTTGTTTCTGAAATTTTTTAAATGAAGTAACCTTATAATGTGTTATTCTATCTCTTAAAGGTAGAATAAAACATTATGGTGCACTGAGGCGTACACGTTATATTTTATTCATTTATTAGCTTATTTTTCTGCTATTTGATTGTTTGCTGTACAATTTCGAAACAACGTCTTTCAGCTAATCCAGAAAGACTGTTGTATACTAAATTGACCATGATACTGACAATCCTTCTTGAATCTTTTCCTGACTCTAAATTAATTTACTTTGAAGTTGTTAAAGAACATAAACCTAATAATAGTCCACCCCACTCAATTAATAATAATCCACCAACAGATGTGCCAATACTCCAAAAATAAAAACACCAATAAGCACTTTCTCATCTTAATTCTCGCCACTACAGCAACCTACCAGTTTAAAACAGCCCCAACACTGCCACCACCTCGCCGCCGTCTCCACAATAAAAATTGAAATTGAATCGCCTCCGCCTGTTTCATTGTGACCATATTTTCCAAGGAGTGTTACTGGCGACCACATGGAACCAGTCCTAAATCACTTCGCACTGACTGGACTATTACTCCAATCCAACCCGATGCCAGTTAGGTCCAACTTCCAGTCTCTGTGTCTTCATTTGTGCCGGAGACATACACCATTACCTTGGAATTATTTTTGTTCGTGTTGTTTTTTTTTTTGTCGAACGAAATCAAACTACAGCCTTTCTCTTGTTATAGGGAGGGATTGTAGCTTTCCTCCGAAATGGAGTGCTAAAAGTTGAAAAGATTGCGGTCTTGGGTGCAATTAAGCGAGACAAAATTGAAATTCGTAAAAATTGTATGGCATCGTTTTTTATTGCACCTTTTTCTCTTATGCCTTTGTCGTTGGTAGTTGTAGTTGTCGTCGTCGTTGTCGTTGTCGTCATCATCCATTTATTCGCATCCTTTTGAATCTCCTTGGGGCTAAATTTCCCAGTTTCCACCCATTGCCAGGAGAGTTGGGACAATTTTTATTCTATAGTCTTGGTCTCGCTGAATATCCCCATTTCCAGAACACAATTGCTGGTTAAAGCATATTTCGTGGTATGACACCGCTTTGCTATAATTTTGTTGCCAACCAGTGTCGAGACTACCGCCGCGCCAGCCGCCGCCGCCGACAATGCCAACCCTTTGTTTGTATGTGCCGCCAACTTATGGGTGAACGATGATGATGGTTTTAGCCTGGGTGAGGTACCTACTTCAGCCATAAGGCAAGGAGGATATTCGACTGTAAATGGCTCATTTTGCACGTCCGCACTTAAATGGCAACACGTGACTCTATCGTTTTCGACAGTGTCCTGCTTGTGCAGTCTTCCTGTCTGTTATTATTGCTTCTTTTATTTTATATAATTCTTTTGAAGGATCCAGGATCAGGATTCCAACACATAGTAGCGAAATTCTATAGTTGGACCATTAAAGGTAGAAACCTGTATATAAGGTCTCATATATATATGTATGTATGAATATGAAGGTGAAGGTATAGTGTGACCAAATCATGTTATCCTTTTGCAACTTTTTGTGATTGTGATATTTTTTTTCCCACTTCCTGATGATGTTCTACTCTCGCATGAAACAACTGAGGATAGGTCAATTGCAGAAAGGGAGAACTCAACAAGCCAATTCAAAAGGGCTATAAAATAAAATAAAAAAAAGAAGAAATACAACAGGACGAAATGTGGACAGATATTATTTTGTACTGTTTCAAAGTGCTAGAGTAACAATTATGTCCTTGGCTGGTTGAAAGCATGATTTAGAATTCCTTTGGTTGTATTCGTTTCTCTGTGCATTGTTCGTTCTTCTTTTTGTGTGTGTTAATATTTTCTTCAAATTGTTCATTGCCACTTGCAACAGTTGATATTTATTTTTTGAATTTGTTCGTATTTTGTCCTTAAAAGGATTAATTCACTTGACAGAGAATTTCTCAGGCAGTTAAATTGGTTCTTGTGGAAAGAATATGGGTTGGGAAGGGAACATCATAAATACATAAGAATATTGTAATAATTTAGTGATTTTTGTTGCCTTCTTTTTTTAAGGTGTTTCATTTGGGAAATTGATAGCTCACTAGAGTGAAAAGTAAGACAAGAGATAGGAGTAAATGACAAGTCAAAGTATTCATTAAGTATTCAGTGTGAGTGTCAGAAAACTGGTTTAAATTCATAAATATTGCAATGACTGGAAAAGACAGAGTATGGAAAAGCATTCAACATTCGTGTAGTACGGCTTAGAAACAAATTTCTGTACTTGGCAGTACGGGCAAAGTTGTGCTAGAGAGTATATTGCTGAGTATTCCTTACTGTTGAATTTCTTGAGAGGAGGAATTCAACTATCTGTTTCTCTAGATTCTAGAATATTGTTTATGAAAATAGAGATAAAAAAAGAGGCCCGTCTGTCAATTTGTCTTGCTTAAAAGGTTTGTAGGTTTTCGTGTTTTGTTAAAAAAGTTGTCAGTTGAATTATTTTTAAAAATTAACCAACAACATTTTGCATTTAGCGAAATAGTTTGATTTCAAAATCTATTTTTGTTAACGAGATTTTTAGTCGAAAACTAATTTTTACCAATTTTAGTAGCATTTCTTAAAAGTTTTTATTACTACACTATAATATTATAAAGAAGAAAGATTTGTATTTTTGTATGTAACGAATAAACTCAAAAAGTACTGGACCGATTCTAATAATTCTTTTTTCATTAGAAAGCTACATTATCTGTAGCTATTTATGTCTACTGCGAAGCCGGGACGGGTCGCTAGTCTTATATAAACAAATACATATTGGATGAAAAAAATTAATTTAAAGTCAATATGTTCTGTTGTTCACGAGATATCGAGAACCGAACATCAATTTTTACCAAATTTGCGTACTATTTTTTGTAGATTTTATTTTTTATGAAAAAACGGACTGTTGGATTTTTATAAAAAATAAAAAATGTCAAAAACAATATTTTCTGTGCGATAAAATTAGTTTAAAGTCAATATCTTAAGTTTTTGAAAAGATAAATCAATTTTTACCAACTTTTAGTAATTTTTTGTAGGTTTTTATATTTTGTTAAAAAACTGTCAATTCTTTTTTTCTCAAAATTTTACCGCATGTTAAAAACTAGATTGAAGCCACAATCTTAAATTTTTGAAAATCTATTTGAGTCGAAAATCAATTTTTACCAACTTTTAGTAGTTTTTTTTTAGGTTTTTATTTTTTTTATTAAAAAAAACTGTTAATTCGATTTTTCACAAAATTGTACCAGATGACAAAAACGTTATTCTTCGTTGCAAAAAATTAATTTGGAGATAAAGGAGATCGAGGTGACAAATTTTTTTTTTCAGTGTTTTTGATTTATAAAAAAAACATACATCTCTCTAAAAATCTTTAATTTAGACTCTACAAGTAGGGACCTTGAAACGTTGAGAAATGTCAAAATTTTCAATTCGACAAATCGAACCGACTACAATAACTTCCTATGGGAGGTTAATATGATAGACATGATGCCTTGCGGCGGGGTTCAAAAGTATGTAATGTCTCTGTAAGACTTAAGTACGTTACTGGCGCAGTATTTATAGCCCATTATACTAAAGTTTTAGAAAAATAAAGGCTTTGTAAATTATATGTAGTTAGAGGTGCCGTGCAATAACGCCGAGCGAAATAACGCCGAATTCTGAAATTCGGCCTTATTTCACTTTAATAAAGTGAAATAACGCCGAATTTCAGCATTCGGCCTTATTTCACTATTGGAAAGTGAAATAATGCCGATTCGGCGTTATTTCACTTTTGGTCCTATGCAAAATGCTTATTACATCTCAGTCTCAAATCTAAGTATTTTGAGATTTTGCTAGCATTTTTACTAGAAAAATCCAATAATATTGAGATCTAGATTTCTCCAGGTGTCAATGACACTTTCTATACTTTGAAATACAAAAAAAAAAACAGTGTTTGAGGAAGCCTTGGCCTTTAACAAAACTTTGGTTTTCAAAAACTTTATTTTACCCAAAATAAATAGTACATAATTAATTTTTCTTGCAAAATAAAATTGAACTAACAAAACATTTTCTCCTCACATTTAAAATAAATTTGTTATTTTATTAATATGTTAACATTACTATTTCTGTTTCAAAATTTTTTACATTTTTTGATTCTGGTAAGACCAAGATCATTTAAGAGAAGTAACGTGAAGTGAAAGTTTCAGTATTGATTGAAATTAAAAAGTATAGAACTAATACCTAATTATGTACATCTACAACATCAAGGCTAATAATAATTAAATATTTTAGTTTCATTCAAAACCGTTAAATTACCACATAAAGGTTTTGGAAATGCATGTTTTTTAAGGTAAGACAAATTTAGCGGCATGGACCAGAAAAAAATTTAAGATTAGAATTTACATTTCAGCTAAGATTGCATTTTTTGAGAATTTGATCGAATACAAATTTAAAAAAATGTACTATAGGCAGAAATGGCAGCGAGCGGAGCGAGCGGAAAAAATTTAGCCCAAAAGAGAATCAATTTGGGGTGTAAAAATAAAAAAATTCGCGCGAATTTTTTTATTTTCACACCCAAAATTGATTCTCTTTTGGGCTAAATTTTTTCCGCTCGCTGCCATTTGTGCCTATAGAATATTTTTTTAAATTTTTATTCGATCAAATTCTCAAAAAATGCAATCTTAGCTGAAATGTAAATGATTATTATTCATCTATTAATTTTTTTAATAAATACAAATTGTTCAAATATTGCTCCGACACTACACTGCACTCAATTCACTGAAGCTACTAAAGTGATTGTTTTTTCATCAACAACCGACCGCGACGCGACTGTTTATTCTACGGTAAACTTTGTTTTACAGTTGATTTTGAGTTAAGCCCCGCTTAGTTTCTGGTGCCGTGACATAAGGCCAAGTGTCATAAGACCAAATCTTGAAATTTGGCCTTATGACACTTTTCGAAAGCGTCATAAGACCAAATTCCAACGTTTGGCCTTATGTCGCTTTCAGAAAGTGTCATAAGGCCAAATTTTTTTGCGACTCAAGACCAAATTTGTTTTGATGTTTTCTTCAATAACAAAAACCGTTCTTTACTGTTAGAATTATGAAAGAAGTTGTTAATATAGGCGCCTGCCTGGCGACTTTACATACCCTAAGCGGAGCAACGGAGTTGCGTGAGCGGGTGTGACCCCGAAAAAGGGAGTTAAAATCCTGAGAACCCGCGAAGCGGGCCACCCACAGGTGCTTTTATTGAAAGAAGTTGTTGATATAGGCGCCTGCCTGACGACTTTACATACAACTTCTTTCAATAAAAGCACCTGTGGGTGGCCCGCTTCGCGGGATCTCAGGATTTAAACTCCACTTTTCGGGGTTGACACCCGCTCACGCAACTCCGTTGCTCCGCTTAGGGTATGTAAAGTCGTCAGGCAGGCGCCAATATCAACAGCTTTTTTGAATAAAAGCATCATCTCAGGTGATGAAGATAAAGTGTGAAAGTGACATAAGACCAAATTGGCCTTAAGTCACTTTGGAAAGCGACATAAAGCCAACCGTTGAAATTTGGCCTTATGACGCTTTCGAAAAGTGACATAAGGCCAAATTCTAAAATTTGGTCTTATGTCACTTGCCCTTATGTCACGGCACCTTAGTTTCTTCTTGCAAAAGTTTAATTAAACCGAATTCTCTGTTTTCTCTCTTTCGGCTTTATTTCCCAATTGGCATTCGGCGTTATTTCACTTATCCAAAGTGAAATAAGGCCGAATGCTTAAATTCGGCGTTATTTCACTTTAGCAAAGTGAAATAAGGCCGAGTTTCAGAATTCGGTGTTATTTCGCTCGGCGTTATTGCACGGCACCGTAGTTAGAGTATAAGGGGTAAAGAACTTTTGAAATCGTCGGAGAAAACTTAAACACTTATCAACATTTTTGTCGATTTGAAATATGTGAACATTCCACGAGAAATGGTTTCTGATGCACATACTTAAAACTGGAAGCTGTTCAGTCTCCTTGATAAAAGTTCTACCCATGGACAGTGGCATTGTGAGAGGGTTGCGCTTTTGCTACATTAACAGCATTGGGTTTGCGAAGCATTAAATTCTAAATGGTTTAGATTTCCTATTGGACAATGCTGTCAAGATCAGAATTTAATGAGCTAATATAATAATACGCTGCCGTTGGTAGTCCACATTCTAAAGACAAGGATGAGAATCTCAAAACGAATATGAGGGTTCTATCATCAGTGAAACAATCAAACGTGTAAGTGTATTTGGTAATACCCCTGGCGTTATGGTTAGTGCGTTGGAATATCATATCAGAGGTCCTGCCTGTGCCATCTAAAGTGTTTTTCACGGGTACTGCCTCTTGCGAGGAATTGACAATTCCTCCAAGAGTAATTCTTGTCATGAAAAGTGCTTTCTCAAATCAGTCGTTCGAAATCGGCTTGAAACTGTAGATCCCCTTCATCTCTAACAACATTACTCGCACACACGAATGGTTGAGAGTTGTAAGTCACTAGGCCCTATTTCTCAAAGGACAGTTGCGCCACCTTTTTATTTATTATAGCGTTTATTTTGAACATATAAGATTTGAACCCGTCCAAAACTACTTGAATTAAACGGTCCTCAAGATATTTTCTAAAACAATGAAAAAGAGATTCATCAATACCGAATGTACACATTTTCGATAAGAGAGCTTGATGCCAAATGCCTTTGAAATATCAGGTCCAATAATCTTACTTTCCTCAAAGCTATGTAAAGATTTCGTTCCTCTGTTCGGTGATAAACCATGAGGATTCACCTTTTTTAGAGACAAGCTGGACAAATGCTGTTTTCCATCCACACGGAAAGAGACCTGTAAAGTGAGACAGATAGAAAAGCTTGTTTTGCCAGCGTTGAAGAACACCTCTTTAGAACGACAGAAAGTATACTATAAGGGCCAAGGAAGTGCGAAACAAGATCAACATGACAGGAGGAGTCATGTCACTGTTTGGCAGTATCGAATTAACAAAAAATTGGCTTTATTAATCAAGCTTGTAAACAAGATCAAAAACTGACGTTGACGTATTGTTTGACCAGGTTTAATACTTTTGCCCTATTCCGGATAAAATTTCTAATTCCACAAATAATTAAGTTTGTAACCACATCTGCACTGGAATCGACGTCACTATCGAGGAAGCATAGTGACAGTTAAATCTTGAAGAAGTCGTTGAAATCATTCTAGTTAGCTTTCTCATATTTCCAAACGGTTCTCGTAGGGTTTTTTTCTTTAACTGTTTTCTTTAGGCATCAGAAATTTTCACATATAACACAAAAGCCTGGTGTGTCTGGAGGCAATAGTACACTGATCACGTTTTTATTACTTTTAAGAAACAAGTCTAGAGTGTTAGAGCAACGTCGATTAATAATTGTTCTCCAATCAACCGGATACAAATTAAAAAAGCTAAAAATGTTTGGACTTTTTCAGTCTCTGATAAGTGAAAATAGCAACTCCTTACGATTCAGTTTTGCATTTTTTTTTTCACTTTAATTTTTAAAACAGTCAAAACTTTTTATCCAAAAATAATTTTTTTTTTTAGATTAAACATTTTATTTCTTAAAATCCAAATAAATACAATAGAAAGAAAAGAAATAAGTGACAAAAATATTTTTATAAAAAATAGAGTTATTGCCACTCTAAGAAAAATTTTACATTTATTAATTAAAATGGGTGGGGTGACCCTTAAAAGAAAAATTAAAAAAGAAAGTTAAAATATCATAAACTTATGTAATGCATACAGAAATTAAATTAAATTGAAGTTAAACATTTCAAGAAAACATCAGGTAGAACCATTAACAAAAAATTCAATACTTTCATTATCAAGACTAAGGAGCCAATATTTAACTTGTTTCATAAATAACAAATGAGAAGTTTGCATCCTGATAGAATGGGGGAGTCTATTAAATATCCGACATGAGGAAACATTATAAAAATTTCTAAATGCGGTTGTACGATATACCGGTATAGAAACTTGGTTTAAAAAATTTCCACGTAAATTATAATTATCAATTATTCTAAAATTAAGATTACCTGATCTCTTAAAGAAAATTTTTAGAACTTTATAACAATACATATGTCTCACTGAAAGAATTTTTAAATCTCTAAATAGTGGAAAACTAGGGTACAGGCGAGGCTTACCACATATTTTCTTCAGAACACTTTTTTGCAAAACTAATAAAGGTTGTATTTTGTTATAATATGAACCTCCCAAACAAGAAATTCCATATTCTAGTTTCGAATGAAAAATACTATAATAAATTTTAAGTAGCAGTTTGGAAGAGCAAACTTTACGCAAAAAGAAGAAGTTTCTAAGAGTGCACCGAAAATATTGTCTAAGATTCTCTGTGTGGTTATAAAAACTCATTCTAGAATCAATTATTAATCCCAAATACTTGAATTCATTGACTATTTCTAATTTAAAGCATTTATCACTACAGCTCATGGAATCCGTAAATGTTATGGAAGTAACCATAGGATTACAGGTGCAGTTAAAAAGCTTGAATTTTGGACACTCAGTAGCATGGAAAAAGAGATCAGCATCAACAATCTTTTGGCCAGACAAACTGAAAAACATTATCTTGGTTTTAGAACTAATTATCAATTTGTGCTCTGCAAACCAGATTCTTAACAAGCTGAGATCCCAATTTACATCAGATATAAGATTCAGACAACTATCTGTACCATACGAAAAACCAACATCATCTGCAAAGGCTGTCAGAGAACCCCTAAAAGGCAAACTGAATAAAGAATTAATGTACACCAAAAAAAGTATTGGTCCTAAAACCGAACCTTGTGGAACTCCCAAATCGAATGTCTTTATATCACTCCTAATACCATCAAATTTCACTCTTTGGGCTCTTAAATTTAAATAAGATCTTAACCAATCACTAATGAATCCTCGAAACCCAGCACTTTCAAGTTTGCTAATCAAAATTTCGTGATTAACCATGTCAAAGGCTTTTGATATGTCAACAAACAATCCGGCTGTATTCTTTTTTCTATCAAGACTTACAAATATTTGAGAACAGAAATGTAACAACGCATCTTCGGTTGATTTATTGCTTTGAAAACCAAACTGAACATCACTGAAAAATTTTGTTCTCGTTAAAAAGCTCACCATTCTATTTTTTACAGCTTTTTCAAAAATCTTACTTATCGAGGGCAAGAGTGATATAGGCCTATAGTTACCCAGATCATTAGTTGCTCCTTTCTTGAAAAGTGGCAAGATATTAGCACATTTAAGAGCAACCGGAAATACTCCAGAAAAAATACTTTTGTTAAAGATATGTGCCAAAACATCAATTATAAAACATGCTACATTTTTCAAACAAACATTTGAAATACCATCATAACCAGAAGAGTTTGAAGTTTTTAAAGTGCCAATTAACTTTAGAATCTCTAAACTAGTGATAGGCTCAAACACAAAACTTTGGCTTTGAGAAGGTTCATTACTGAATGGACTACAAAGTGTACAAGATGGGTGACTAGAACTAGCTTGTAGATTAAGTGAAATCGTTGAAAAGTATTCATTGAATGCATTAGCAATTGCAATTTTATCTGAGACCACACGACCATTAACATTGATAACAGATGGTTGTTTTTTGCACTGAGATTTATTAAGTATACTATTCACTATTTTCCATTCATTTCTAATATTACCTTCAGCTAGATTGAATTTGTTTTTAAAATAGTTATCACGACAAATAGGAATTTCCTTCTTTAATTCAACACAAATTTTTTTATATTTAGTTTTTAAATTCTGACTGCTGTTGCGTTTTAAACACTTTTTACTTAATTTGTTTTTATACTTCACTTCACATAGCATTTGACTATCTTATCATCAGGAACTTCTATGGCCAATGCATTAAACAATAAATGCTGTGCTAAGCCTTTCGCATTTGCGTCATTGATGTTGGGTACACCGGTAATTTCAATGCAGTTGTTAAGTTGATGTTGTTGTTGCCAATTTAACTTGCTTTCGAGTGATTGAACTTTGGTCTTCAGTTCTGTATTTTCTGTCCGCAAGTCACTAATTGTCTGAAGCATGTTTCCCATCATTTGTTCAAGGTTTGTAAGTTTTTGGCAAACCACACGTAGAGAGAACTCTTCACTCTCCCCCGGAATTGGTTGTGGTGAAGCTATTCGTACACTTGATGTTTGTTGTGTTTTGGAATTACTTTCGTTGGCACGTTGTTGTTCGTTGTTGTTGCTGGTTAAGTTAGATGGAGCCGCAATCATCGATGAACGCCAAATAGCTCTGCATTTGTCGCAACGATATGGTACACCACTTGATTTAAAGTAATCAATGTCCTCCTTCAGAACTTTAACACAAGGAGCGTGAAAATTAGATAGGCAATCGTTGCACGATATTTTGGACGCGGAACCTTTTTTGATCACCTCCGCACAAACTTTACAATTGATCATTATTAAATTCGAATAGTTTTAACTTCTCTGATAATATCTTTCAAGTAACAATGAGATGCGCACCCCACGACACTCACTGTAGAACTCCAGTGAAAGATAAAAATGCAAATTGGTATAATAGTCAGGCAAACATGACAGTTACATATGCTAAAATTTTTGAGTGTCGTTATTTCATACGCAGAACGGACAAAAATGTAAATATTTTCCTCAACCAGAAGCGCTTGTAAATAACATTTCCGGTGATTTCATTAGTGCCACTGTACTGTACAGTACAGACCATATTTGAGTATGAAAATCTATAGCTTGTATTCAGTTTGTGTTTCACATATAGTTCCAGGAGGTATATTATATGCATACGTACAACACATACATACATATACATATATCAGGATATGTATAGCTTTTATTTTTGTTTGGTTTGTTTTTTAAGGCTTTTTCATTTGGATACAACCAATTTTCGGGGGACAATTCGATTAGTGAGTGACCACACATGTCTGTGTCTGGTAATCATCTGTTTGAATCCTTTTCCCATTTTTTAATGGAATTTTTCGTTTTTAACAAACAAAAATGAATACGAAACCAAACTAAAGTAACAGAGATATATATAGAGAGAGAGAGTGAGAAAGAAATGGACGATCGGATTTATTTATTTTTTTGAAACCTGCTATATTTTATTTTGGTTTGGCAACAATAAAAAAATAAACATAAAATGCAATTGAATTTATGGCATCTGAATTAAAAAAGATTTGCATTTTAATACAGCATCACTTTGGTAAAGAGATTTAAGAATTTTTAAAAAATAGAATTTACTTTTAATGTTGTGTATATTTGAGTATTATATTTTTATATTTTTCTTCTTAATTTTCAGTGCACATTATTTTAACTATTATTATCAAAAATATTAGTTTTCTTAAGGAAGTTGCTACAAGCTATTTACAACGATGTAGCACTAGCGTCTTGTTAGTTGGATTGAGATCGGAAATTTGTTGAGGGAGTGGCAGGCTGGATTAAGACCAGGATATTCAGCAATAAAAAACATTTTTATATTCAGGAGCTTGGCAGAGAATTTCTTGAAACAAAGGAAAAAGCTGTATGTATTTTTTATCGATTTAAAAGCATTTTTTGATACAATCGATCGAGCTGCACTATTCTATAAGCTGTATAGTCTTGGGTTATCGTTGAAGTTTGGTCGCGTTCTTGAGCTTCTATATAGAGGGACCAGGGCGGCTGTATGGCCAGGTGAAGAACTCTCTGAGTGGTACCTCATTGGGAGTAATACAAGGTTGTACAAGTACATTAGGCCCTACTTTGTTTGCACTATTCATAGACTACCTTTTAGACTACCTGCTGAGTGGAGTGGATTTCGTAGGGATGCGGATTAAGGCACTTCTGTTCGCAGACGATATAGTCATGTTATGCGCATTCTCCAGAAACTCTGTAGCTCATGATTAACAGGGTTAACCAGTATTGGCAGCTGTGGAATTAAATTGTAAATATTGATAAATCGAAGGTTACTGTTATTAAAAGTGGTGTTGGACGTTATGCATCGAATAAAAATGGAAAATATTGAATGTGTGCGAGACTATACAAATACCTTGGCATTATTGTTACAAATAATTTTAATATGGAGAAGCACTTGAAGGAGAAATTGGTTAAAGTGAAAATTGCTATTAATATGACATGGAAACAATGCTTCATGAATAAGTGAATAGCACATAATAGCAAGTTTAAAGTCCTTGAAGCAGTAGCTGAGAGCATACTTTAATATGGATTGCAGGTAAGGTGATGTTAAAAGTACAATTCGGTTGAAAAACTCCTTACGCACTTTCTATAAAGAATATTTCATGCTGGAAACTCGACTCTCCCCCTTCTTTAAAAAAACATTGAAGTTACAAAATGAAAAAGAGGCTGGGATGCGACCCGCACTGATAACTTCCTATCCCGCCTGTCGATTTGTCTTGCTTAAAAGTTTGTCTACATGTATCAATTTTTACCAAATTTGCGTGCTATTTTTTTATGAAAAAAACCGACTGTTGGATTTTTATAAAAATATTACTGATTCTGTGATATAAAATAAGTTTAAAGCCAATATTTGTAATTTTTGAAAAGCTATTTGAGTCGAAAGTAAATTTTTACCAAGTTTTAGTATTGTTTTTTTTTAGGTTTTTATTTTTTATAAAAAAAAACTGTTAATTCGATTTTTCTCAAAATTTTACCGAATGTTGAAAACAATATTTTTTATAAGTTAAAATTAGTTAAAAGCCATTATCTCAAATTTTTGAAAAGATATTTGAGTCGAAAATCTATTTTTACCGCCTTTTATAATTTTGTTTTATGTTTTTATTTTTTGTAAGAAAACTGTCAATTCGATTTTTCTCAAAATTTTTCCAAATGTTGAAAACAATACTTCTTATGGGTTAAAATAAGTTAGAAGCTATTATCTCAAGTTTTTGAAAAGATATTTGAGCCGAAATTCAAGTTTTACCAACTTTGAGTAATGTTCTTTTTAGGTTTTTATTTTTTATAAAAATAACTGTTAATTAGACTTTTCTCAAAGTCTTATCAGCTGTCAAAAACATTATTCTTCGTTGCACAAAATTGTTTTGGAGATTAAATCACACTTTAGTCGTAAAATATTCGAGGTGACAATTTTTTTTTTTCAGTTTTTTTGATTTATAAAAAAAAACCGTTAATTGGATTTCTTTCAAAAAATATACTTTTTTGGTATCACATTACAATATATTATATAAGATTTAATTTAAGTCTCTAGCGTATTTGGTTCGTAAGATATTAAGGGTTTACCAACATTTTCACCTTTTTTTAAACTGCTATGGTAAATAAAACCACCCACGCAATTTTCTTGAGAGCCCTTTCTGCATCTTTCTGCCTTATTATCTGTATAACAAAATTTATTTGAAGTCTATATCTCTTCTGGTTCTTGAGCTATGAACGACGAAAAAAACGTCGCACGGTGGGGCAGAATGACCCAAAAACTGGCAATAATTCAAAAATTAAAATTAAAAATATCCTCAATTTTTTTTTATTTTTCGATTAAGTAATATCCAATTTATTAAAATATAATAATCATTCCTTTTTAGATATCTCTTATTCATCACAGCGCAGCTTAATTGAAGCTTGATTTTTACTCTTCTGAATGAGGACAAAAAATAGTGTTTTTTTCGTGTTTGCATTGAGGTTGATTTTTTTTTTATCTTCAAATTATTTTGAAATATTAGTATGGAATCTTCAACATCGGGTATGTAGCAATGTGCAAAGCACAAGAAAAGAAAAAAACAAAAAAAAATTTGTTAATTAGAGGTGAAGTTCTGTGATCAGTTTTAATATACGTGTTTTTTAGGAAGTTCTAAAGTCCCGTAGATTAAAAGTTGTGTTCCGGGTGAGTCCGGGTTATAATGTATGTGTCATTTCAATGTGTCTTATGTGTACTCTGTGTTTCTAAAAAAAAATCCTGCTACTTTTCTGAACTTTTTGTTATATTTGGATTTTTGTGTAGTGACACTTTTTTTCGTTATTTTAGGACTATCTTCAAACACATTGTTTTTGAGTAGAAAAGATCTTATTGCTATAATGAGACGGTCCGGGAGTATTGTAATAGAGGAACAATTCAGTTTCTTAAAAGAAGAATTGATCAAAATGACGAAAAGCTCTGAAAAAAGTCAAATTAAGGTTTTGACGAATATATTTTCGCATTTCAAGTCGGATTTTAAAACGCGGTGGGTTAAAGCTTGCAGGATCGAGGAAAAGTTTTTTAAAACTAATGAAAGTTGGCTAAACACATGTCTAGTTTCTGTAGAGCACCCGACTCAGCCAAGAAACGAGGTCGTCCAGAAGTAGAGTTTGAAAATTCTTCCCAACGATCGAAAAGGGACAAAACTCGCGACCTGAGAGATTCTGTACCTCTTGGTGTCCTCAGTTATGCTACCCAAATGAGTTTACGAGCTTCCGGACTGATCCAAGCCTCAAAACTTTTAAAAGAAGTGAGTGTAAAAAGTTCTCAAGCTCTTAAAAAATCTTCCGATATAAAAATCAATGCCACTTTTCGTTGTAATGTTATAACTCAACAATGCCTTTACCGATTTGGCTAATTTTGGTCTTGAATTATTCGTGGAAGTCCAGAGAAGGTTTGTACGTAGAGAAAATTAAAAAAAAAATCTTGGAAAAGTGTAAAATCAACATCTTTCTATATTCTTTATATACAAACAATTTGTACTAATACTTAAAAGCCAATTTGAACGTTTGGCAAAACAATCGAAAACAAAAAAAGTGACGTTAGTTCTGTCAAACAAATTAATACACAAAATTATATTATATAAATGTCATCATATGTCATTTCATTTCATCAGCAATAATTTTTGCTTTGTTATGTTTATATTTTCTAAAATATTGTTGAGTTATTGATTTGTGTTTATATTTTCCAAAATATTGTTAAGTTGTTGAGTGAAGGTAAAATGCCACGAGCAAGACGAAATTCTGCTATGGCAAAAGTTCTGCGATTAACGTGATTTATTTTATGGGATGAGTGCACAATGGCGAATTGAAAATCAATAGAAGCATTAAATCGAACAATGCAAGATTTACGTGGTAATCAACAGCTTTTTAGTGGTGCTCTGATATTGCTGTCAGGGGACATTCGTCAAACATTGCCTGTCATTCCTAGATCAACTCCTGCTGATGAAATAAACGCCTGTCGCGAACGTACGGACGTACGTACACACACACGCACAGACATCTTTCTACAAATCTTTTATTTCGACTCTAGGGATCTTGAAACGTCCATTACAATAACTTCCTATGGGAAGTTAATAAAATATGTGAGCCAAAATCTTTGAAATTGAGAAATTTTATGTAAGTCGCATTGTTGCTAATAACACTTGGAAACACACAGATATTTGTAAACCTTTCATTGAATTTCGATCTTCAATATTTAGAAAGTCATATAAAGGGTGATTTTTTAGCTATTTTCTTTTTGCCAACACTGGTTTAAACAGCTGACGCACGTTTCGTGTTTTGTTTCACTGTCAAACATCTTCAGTTTGGTCTATAATTTAATCATGAATCGTCTTAAAAACGAACAACGCTTGTAAATTATTGAATTTTATTATTGAAATGCATGCTCTGTTAAGAAAGTTCATCGCGCGCTTCTTCCAGCGAGCGTCGAAGCTCATTTTTGGCTGAATGGGTACGTAAATAAGCAGAATTGTCGATTTTGGAGTGAATATCGGCCAGAACCATTGCAAGAGCAAGTTTGGTTCGGTTTATGGGCTGGTGGCATCATTGCACCGTACTTCTTCAAAGATGATGCGAATCGTAACGTAACTGTGAATGGTGAGAGCTACCGTGAGATGATATCGATTTTTTTTTTGCCCAAAATGCAAGAGCTTGACTTGAATGACATGTGGTTTCAACAAGACGTGCCACATGCCACACAGCACGCGCAACAATGCACTTATTGAGAGGCGAGTTCAGTGAACATTTTATTTCCCGTTCGGGACCGGTCAATTGGCCACCTAAATCGTGCGATTTAATACCTTTAGACAACATTGAAGCATTTATTCGTGAGATACTTACCGAAATATTGGAAAGAGTATGCCAAAATTGGACTAAGCGGATGGACCATTTGAGTTACAGTCAAGGTCAACATTTGCATGAAATAATCTTCAAACAATAAATTATATGGACCGTACTATCGATTCAAATAAAGATTTCATGCTTTTTTCTGAATTTTATGTGTTTTTTCTTTTTTAAAAACTTTTCTATACCTATTAAAAGATCGCCCTTTACAAAACGTCTCATCTAATTCAAAGGGGTCGTTTTGGGTTAAGTAGAGCTTTATCAAAATATTGATATGTATATATGCTAAAGTGTTTTGACATTTTAATTTTTGTTTTTAAATTTTCAAATAAAATGTCTTGCAACGTAGTTTTCTCAATTAGTTTGTTTAATTTTGACGTTTTATAGATTTAAAAATAGCGTTAACATATGTTCCGTGGTGTTTTTCCTTTAGACTCCAGGCTATCGTCTTAAAATGGGTTTAAATTGAAGTTATCAAAGAACTATGAATGTTGTCCTAGTGTTTTTATTTAAAAAAAAAATGTAAACTCAATTTTAATATAATTTTGTGTATTAAGTTTTTGAAACCCAAAATAATTAACAATCAGTAAACAAAGTTAATTTCTACTTTTAAATACGAATTTCTAACTCATAGCAAATCCTTGTAATGAGATAAATTGTAATGTGATTCAGGAGACTCAATTTTTGTTTAAAAAAAAAAAAAAATTGTCTTACTTTCGAGAAAATGTACAAAAACTAAAAGTTAAAGAAAAAACTTTAGAAAAGATAAAATTAAGAGTGATTCTGATGCTGTAAGTGCTATTTCCTTGGTTTTTTTATTCTTTATCCCGTACTTAAGCTTCATAGTTCTTCTATCTTCCAAAAACAATGTTGAACCTCAAAACAACCACAAAAACAATTTTACCAGCTATTTTCCGCGACTCCTTCAAAAAAAAAGAAGAAAAAGAAGAAGAAAACTTTGACCAAAAGGATATTTTCTGAGAATTTCATGAGGGAAAAATCTTCGGGTAATGAATCAAAAACAATTTTCATATTTTTCTTAATTAATCTTCTTCTTTTTGAATGAAAATTTCGTTCACATTTTGTAGAAAAATGAAAAGCAAAAAAAAAAATGAAAAGCTAGAAGTTTGAGATAGATGATGGTGAAGTTACTCTGTCATGACGATGTTAAATGGTCCTAGACACAAACACACAAACAAAATACAAAAAGACCTTCATTATAACAACAACAAGTTACAAGAAAAATATGAGAGAAATAAAAATAAAAACAATGGCTAACGTACGTAGACAATCAGCTGATTAAAGCGTGCACTTTGTCCAGGATATAAAACAAGGACGATGTACAGAAGAGGAAAAGTGTGTGTACTGTGTAGAAGGTAGTCCAAGCAGCTAACTTTTTGAAGTGCGAAGAAAACTTTCAGCAAAATTTTCATTCATCCCAAACGAGGATGGAAAAATTTTCCATCACAGGATTTACTTTCCGCCGCCTGAGGCAAAAAAAAAAACAAAGAAAAGAAAAGAAAAGATGTTGTGAGGCGAAACTTTATTTGTCCTAAAAGGACGTGGATGACTCTGCAGCCAAAAGCAGCAGCAGTACTACACACAAAGTGCAAGTGAGTAACTCTACACGCCGCGCTGTGCCGGCAGACATCATCTGCCACCACCGCAATCCACCTCAAAGTCAATCGGGTAATGCTAAGAAAGTTTAGACCAAAAGTCCGAGAGCTAAGACAGAAAAGTATATGAGAAGCAAGTAAGGACATATCCTTCTTTGCTCACTGCCACGCCGCCGCCGCGCCGCCTCGCTCAGCTCCGCACTTGGGAGTAAATTATTTAGGAGGATTTTTTCTATCGCAGCGCGAGCAGAAAACTGCACTCATTTATTCTGCAATTAATCATGATTACGATGGAGTTCTATTTTATTTTTGTGAGTGTGTTTTTTTTTCTTGCGTTTCCTCATTCATCCACTCCTTCCGCCTGCCAGGATGTCTGGTACATCAGAGAAGATACAAGATAAAGAAACGAGAATCGCTTTTGTTATCCCAAGATGTTTCGCAAGGACATTGAATCAATTTGTTTTATGTTATGTTTTTCCCTTTTCGTTTCGCTGTTGCTGCTTATGTACTTGTTGAACTACAACAGAGTATATCGATATAGTCCATGTAAAAGGAGTCCTTTCCTTTCGATTCCGAGGAGAGGAATGGTGTTGGGTTGGTTGCCCCACCCCTATATTTTTTTATTGAGCAATTAATCACAACGTGTCCTGCATGCGAAATTGACCAAACGTGATTTCAGCAGATTGCATGACGACGATTACCAGCGATGACGACGGGGATTTGTCCTCACCGTAGTCGTAGTTGTAGTCGTAGTCGTATAGTCGGTAGCCCCAAGGACTTTTTACGCAAGTGAATGGGCGGGATATTTTTACGGAATACATAATTAGGTTGAATTGGGGAGATAAATGAATAAGAATACAGGAATTATTTTAATTTACCTTATGGTCAGTGAAATATGGCGCTGACATTATGTCCGTAACCGGATATTGTTAGTTATTGCTTTTAATGTCCTTCACCCGTTGTTCACACTTTTTGAGTTTAAAATTGTTTCACTTTTAATGCACATATTTAAAAAAAATTATTCTATTTTTTTTTTCTAAAATCACAAGTTCTATCATTTTATTCTAAAAAAATATTAAAATAGAAGTTTAAGTTGGATTTTCAAAAAGTCCTTTAGAAAGTTTCATAGTTAAGCGAACGCCAAACCGTTTCGGGACGCGTCAACTATCCAACTGAGGTTCGAATAACTTAGCAATTCACCTCATCCGATGATTTTTTCCCAGTTTATAGAATTCGATTTCTCTTATCCGGAAGCGGGAGGAACCCAATATAAGGTAGGTTCTGTTCTGGATATTCATAAAACGTTTGCCTTTGCCGGCATTTGAACACAAACACACACACACACACATTTACACCACACAAACTAACACTGGTTTTAATGTTGTTTGGTTTTTTTTTTTACTCGATAATTAGGGAGCATCCTTTGGTGTATGATGGAGAGATGAAAATTATGTGGGAAAGTGCGGTGGGAAGACTTCATCCTGTTGCATTTTTTAATGGGGTTTATACAACTATAACAATTTGGTTCGTTGAATGTATTGTGCATCCCCTTTAGCAACAGGTCACACAAATAGGATACTTTGAGTGTGTATATGTGTTTGGATGGATGATAGGGACTTTCATGGATTTAAACTTTGTAAGTGTATTGGTTAAGTAGGAGAATTTGTGAAGTCATGCGCTAAGTTATGCTGCAAATGATGCGATTGGAGAAGTTATGTCGATAAAAGTGTATGAACCTAAAAAAATATAGTTTAGAATTATATTTAAGTAAATATTTCAAAACATTCTAAAAAGTTGTTTTTTATAAATGTTTACGAATTTTGGAGGAACTTCAAGTTCGAAATGTATTATAAGAAACACAAATAAGGAAATTTTGTTAATTTTGTAAGGAGCATATTTAAAATGCCTTCATTAGCAATTTCATGCTAATTGAATAAATTGTATTTTATTGAACGTTGAAATTTATTCAATAAAAATTGTCAAACACAGAATTTTGCCCTATTAACGATACATGAAGGATCTTAAGAACTTTTTTCAGCTTTTGATAAAATATATTATAATAAAGCGAAGTCACTTAACCAATTCGAAATTTTAAAAAAGTATTTCAATCAAAGCGAAATTAGTTAGTACCTTTTTAGAAGACCTATGGAAATCTATATGAAACTTTTTTTTTCGAAGCTGTTTAAGGTTATGTAAATATAGAACATACAAATATAAAACAAGGTGCAATAGAATTCAAAAAGATAAGAAGGTTGTACTGTCTCTGAAACGATATTGGAATGAAAGATTTAATCTTTTTGAGTGTTCTAAATTTAAAAGCGTCTGGGACTTGGCAATTTTACGAAAAAATCCGTTTGTATTCCTTAATTGAATTGTTTTTCAAAAATGTTTCAAAAATACAAAAATTAATTAAATTTTAGTTGTTTTATTTCAAAAACTCTGGTCCATATGGGATTTGATATAAATTGGGTGAACTAGGGCCTAGTGACTTACAACTTTCACCCATTTCTGTTTCTGTTCAGGAATGAAGGGGACCTACAATTTGTATGCTGAATCCGAAGGGCTAATTTGAAAAGCACTTTTCATGACAAGAATTACTTTTGGAGTATTTGTCAATTCTTCGCAAGAGGCACAGGCAAGGAGCGAACCCAAGACCTCTAGAGGGATAAATTACAATTTAAGCGCAATATGAGAAAATTCTAATAAGTTTTCATAATTTTGTATTTATTTGGAAGATTTTATCATCCGTTCTTAGGAATTGATATTTAATAAATTTGTATCAGTAAAATAAAAAAAGTAAATGTTTCTTCTTCTATAACAAACATTATTTTATAAAATGTTACGTATACGCCACAGTGAGTTTTATTATTTGCATAAATCATACATAACTATTAACGAGTCTTTAAATATTTTTTAGAATAAACTGCCCCAAGAACTAGTTTTTTGTAAATTCATATTTGTGCAGGTGCCCAAAAACAGAGCTTTTAAAATAATAGGCGATAGAACAAAACCGACTCTTTGACAAGACTTGAACACTGCTGCAAAGTTGTGAGCCTTTTGTTGTTTTTATGCTATTTTAATAAGCAAAGTTCTATTGAAATAGCAATTTGCATTCCAATCCTAAAACAATTCTGCCATTATGCTGGAATTCTATGAATTCCCCACAGCTACCCTTTTTTGAGCCATACATCAAGAATGTGGAATTCTTGACTTATCTCTGTTTGTCTTTTTCTTTATTAACAAAGTGCACTGGTATCTATTTTAAACTATTTTCCTTTTCTTCCCTATTCTCCTTATGCTCACACTGAGTTTTTATATGTTGAGGGTAGTAATAAATTTTTAACCTTAACAAAGTTTTCAAACCAATTTTTGTTTGTTTCAGTTGAAAGTCTGACATTTACGAAATGGGATCGCTTACTTATCGCACCAAGCATTCAAACTGTTAAAACCTACTACAAAACTGGTGATTCTGTAACAGCCACATAACGTGCCTTAATTATCGCACAATGCATTCAAATTGTTCAAACTTACTTCGAAAATGGTGATTCTGTAACAACCACATATCGTGCTTTAAGAGGAGATTATGGTTTACATAATCGTCCAACTACGCAATAAATTGGCAAAATTGTAGAGAAATTTGAAGAGACTGGATTGGTTACAGATATTGTAATGCCTGTGCATGATCGTTTCGCTTGTACCACTGAATATATCGCTGCTTTAAAATAAAGTGTTGGTTATCCATTTTGCGGTTTTAAAAGTATAGGGCTGGAATTCGACATCTGTCAAGTTTAGTTGTTAAACCAATTTTTGTTTTCAGTTGAAAGTCTGACATTTACGAAAATGGATCGCTTAACTATCGCACAAAGCATTCAAATTGTTAAAACCTACTACAAAAATGGTGATTCTGTAACAGGCACATATCGTGCTTTGAGAGAAGATTATGGTTTAAATAGTCATCCAAATGTCTTGTCAAAGGCCCAAATGTGTCAATTCCTCGTAGTTCTCAGGAATTAGGACTGTCTTACAGCACATTATGGCGTATTTTGCATTTGGATCTACACCTACATCCATATAAAGTCCAGCTCACACAACAACTGAAGCCAGGTGACCATTCATAACGTTCGTCGCCGTCGTAGATACATACGTCGAATGGGTGCTTGAACAACAGGCGGTGGACGGGGATTTTTCGAACAAAATTTTCTTCAGCCACGAAGCACGTTTCTCACTCGGTGGGTATGTTAATAAACAAAATTGTAGTATTTGGGGTTCTGAGAATGCTCAAGTAATTGAAGAGCGGCCATTACATCTACAAAAAGTCATTGTTTGGTGAGCTCTTTGGTCTGGAGGTGTGATTGGACCTTATTTCTTCGAAAACGACCATGGAACGACTGTCACCGTCAATTCGGAGCGTTGTGTCAATAAGTGCTCGAAAATTGCCCCAAAAGAATTGATGTAGTGTTCTTCACATAATGTCAACGTTCAAATTTTATAATAAAATAAAAAATGTTCTGTGTGATTTACTTACGTTTACTTTTGACACCGCAAAATGAATAACCCTGTATTTTAAAAAGTTACTCGAAAATTAAATTCAGCAGCTCACTTCTAAAAATCTCAAAGTTACTTAAAATTTCGTGAAAACGCTAAAAATTTTTCAACGCTACGCCACTGTTTCCTTACCACACAAACTAAACTTGTATAATTTTTCATCGCGTTCACACTCACAAGCTCATTTGTGTTCCCCTTTTCTGCATACAAACAAACAACCAACCCAACTTTTGCGTAACCATTTGTTTTTGTACGTCCCGTTGTAGTTACCTACATCATCGTACTTTTAGTGACTTGTTGAAACAAAATCAAAGTATTGGATTTTTCTGGAGAAATTTCGTATTGGTATTCATCTCCTAAAGTTCTAGGATCTTTCTTTTTTTTCTTCTTGAATTTTCGGCATTGCAACCTGTTGTCCTTTGAAGCACCCTCCATTCCCTCACCTATTCCCATTCGTCCGGTTACAGTTTTAATGTTCTATTTTGTTTTTCACATGCTGTCCCCTGTGGGTTTTTACTAAGCTTACACAATTTAGCTTGTTGAATGCGGCAATGGCAGCAGCAATGGCAGCAATGGCAACAGTAGCAACCCTCCCAACCGAGAAATAAAAAAAAACTAACTGAAAGGGTGGAAGGAGATGAAGAAAAAATTAACTTTTCGTAGATTCTTTTGGTGGTATTCGTATTCGCCTTCGTCTTCGTCTTCGTCTTCGTTTCCTTCGTCCTGATTCTCGTTCTCTGCACCACGTATAGTGGTGGTTCTTTTCTTTTTATTTATGCTTCTATTGATTTTGACACTCCACACAGAAAGTGAGTATGGGGAGGAAGAGAAAGAGAAGGTGGGGGTGGGGGTGGGATTCCCATTTCAATGTATATTTATTTTTTGTTATTTTTCGTATAATGTATGTTTTTTTGTTGATGTTGTTATGTTCCTTTTACACCCTGGTGTGCTGTTGTTTTCTAATCTTTTATCACTTAAAGAAAACACAGACCTTTTCTTAAAGGGTGACTTTTCTTGACATTTCTTTCTCGATTGCAAGTCTACTGTGTTACGCCCTCTATGTCGGTTGTCCTTTTTTTTTTACAATTCGTTTGAATAAATTGCTTAGAAAATAAGGGTGTTAACTGCGAGGGATGATTACTTGATTAGATGATTTCACAACGATCAAACAGTAGTGAGTGGGACGCGAAGGATGACGACAATGACGAGGACGACAGACGATATGGGATAATGTGGATGGAATCGATGGGGATAGGGGATTCTTGTCCTCGTTTCCTTGTCGACTCGACCGAGTATTGTCATCAAAGAGTTGGTGAAGTTTGTCCTAGTTTATTTGCTGATTAGAGTGATCTTTCAACCCTTTGTTTATGTTTCCGTTCCGTTTCCATTTGCAAGACATAGAATGGCAAGCATAGTGTTTTTGTGGGGTGCAGTTGTTAAATCAAATGTCAAAAATATTATGTATGGGGTCCGGCAGCTTTGCGGAAACATATGTTAAATGCCACCCTGCATAAGATATGTGGAGCATTGATGACTAGGAGAGAGCTACATAAGTGTCTTATGTGGTTTGTTGCAGCAGCCTAGCAATAAGTTGAGATAATGTTGACGGTCGACCAACGGAGAAGACGACGACAATGACGACAACCACGACAATGACAACTTGTGAGGTTGTATGTTGAAATAGAACAACGGAAACGGTATATGTGAATAAGGTTTACCTAGAAAAAGGGTTTGAAGTTTTGGCATGAATAGAAAGTTTATTAAGTGACATAATGACAATTGACAGCGACAATATTGTAAGTATGGGAATGTTTTTAAATTTAGAGGTGTGATTTTGATGATGATTGTTATGCTCATGACTTTGCCAGTGGATCTGGTATTTGATTGTTTGAGAGGATATTTAAAAGGCGATTGGTTTTTTGATATTTTGCACCTACATACATATATGTATATGTATTTGTGTAAATGCTCTGAGCAAAAATTTTCTGACTTATTCCTTTTTTCATTTTCGTTAATGCTGAAATAATTTTGTATACTAAGAAATCACTAACTAACCCGATGAGGTTAAACGTTAAATTCTTTCTTAAACCCTTTATGGTGTTGGGAGTCTTTTATTAACTTTTGACCATACAACACTTTTCTAGTGTAGTAAATTTGTTTATGTAGTAAAATTTGTATTTGTAAGGAATCTCTTCGTTTAAGGAGAAAGCTTTTATATATCATTTTAAGTCTTATTTTTTAAACAATTCCGTTTTTGATAAATCCGAGAAAAATAAGATGATTCTTTTAATTTTTATATTTACTATTTAACTTTCGGAAAAACACATTTCCTTATTCATGAACTTGTCAACTTGATTTTTAAATTTTTTTCAAAAACAGATTTACACTTTTGACAAATTTTTGTTTTAGGAAATTTGGCAGTTTTTAAGTTCTTTTATATAAAGGGTTTTTTAATAAGGGCGGGTAGATGATGTGTGTAGATGTCGTGGCGTTTGCTGTGTGGCGCGTAGAGCCGTCCTGCTGGAACCACGTGTCGTCTAGGTTCAAAAGGGTTAATTTGGGACATAAGAAATGAGTTATCATCGTTATGTAGCACTCGCTGTTGACGGTGGCTGCCTCAGTAACGTCGTTTTCAAAAAAGTACGCACCAATTACGCCGCTGGCCCAAAATCCACACCAATCTTTATGAGGATGCATTATCACCTGGTGAACCTCGCGTGAGTTAGTGTCATACCATATACGGCAATTTTGCGTGTTAGTACAGCCATTCATCCAAAAATACGCCTCGTCACTAAAGATGATTTTTTTTGACAAAATTGGGGACCTCTTCCAAACGAATTGAAGCCCAGTCAGCGAACAAACGGGCGTTGTCTATGGTCATGAACTTTGAGCTGCTGGGTCCGTTGGATCTTGTGCGGGTGTAGGCCCAAGTCCCGTCGCAAAATTCGCCAAGTTGAAGTCTGCGAAAGGCCGAGTTCTTGTGCACGGCGAGGAATAGACTGCCTCGGGTTCTCCTGTACACTTTCACAGACCGAGGCGATGTTCTTGGCCTATCTTGCGTTCCTTCAACGTACGGATGTTGGCTGATTGTTTACTGAACCGGTCGCCAAAATCTACCTATATACATTTTCTTCGTGTTTGAATTGTGTGATAGAAAATAATTGAGAAGTTGAATCCTTAAAAATTCTATTATAAGAGTTTTGAAAATGGAATCAAACAATTTGTTTGAAAAATTGCATGTGTATTTTTGAGAATATGAAAATCTCTTAGATTTTAGGATTATAAACTTGCAAAATATGTTAAAACAATTCATATAAGAATAATAAATGTTTAATTTAACATTGTAAGCATTAGTTCGTGGAGCAAGTTCGTGCGACCCAGTCGTGTGTAGTCAACAGGAAATTATAAATCTCTTATAATTACATATATCTGAACCCAAATAGAGCTCTTAAAAATTTGTATTACAGTGAATAATTTTTGGAGGTGGTGTAAGAAACTAAATGATGGTTTTAGCTACAATTCGTTCTTGATCCTGATTTTCAAATCGGACTTATTAAAGAATTCGGAATCAACCCTATTTCGATTTAAATTGTCAATAGTTTGAGTAATACTTATTATTATTTTATATTTTTTATAAATCAAGGCATACAATTTGACTAATCACGGTATTATATCAACTTTATAAGCTTTCAGAAGCAACTGACTTGAGAGACGTGGGATGAGATAAACCTCTTGCATAACAAATTAAGATCTTATTTGTATTATTGCAAATGCTCAATCTCACTATCTGGAGCTAATTCTCAGATTTCGTTTTTATACGACTGAGCAAATGGATTCTGCATACCACCAACTGATTTAATTGATTGAAGGTTTCGAATGGTGCCGTGAAAAAATATAGCCAAGCGAAATAAGGCAAAATTGCAATGATTGGCCTTATTTCGCCTTTGTAAAGTAAATTGGTTTTATTTCACTTTCAACATTATGATTTGCCTTAAATTCAAAGAAATTTTGCAAGCACTGCACCTCGCACCTACCCAAATCATTAGTATGCCCCACCACGGGGGTCGCTCACCGTAAAAATAAATTGGTCTTATTTCTTAAAATAATTTGGCCTTATTTCACTTTGTCAAAGTGCAATATGGACAACTGCTGAAAATTGGTCTTATTTCACTTTCAAGTGCAATGAGGACAATTTTTGAAAGTCGGTCTTATTTCACTTGCCCTTATTTTAGGGCACCACACAGTGGTAAATTCATGGTCATTAGCTGGACTTAATTCTGATTTGGTGTTTTTATATTAGTTTTAATATAAGAAATATTTACAATTTTATCAAAAGAATTTTCATTACTTCAGGTGGTAGTATGTCATGAATTCGGATTGGAAGATGACAAAATTCATTTATTTATTATCAGAGGATAATAATATATTATGCAAAATATCGGTGTTAGTAGCGATGCAGGACATTTTTCTGGAAACCCCGCTTTGAAAAATTTTGTAAGACATTTTCCAAAAACCGTTTGGCAAACTGTCTAATTTGTCAGCTCCGTGCAACAAAATTTATGGGCTTATGATACCAGATATATTTTGATTTTGGAACTATCGAAAAACGTTCAACCAACTCCGTATCAAAGTCTATTATTCGAGCGGTTTTTGCTCGATCTTTGAAAATGTTTGGGCAGTGTTGCCGTCATTGGTGTTTCCTCTAACTTGTTTTGGAAAATCAACTAAAATTTCAAACGCAATTCTTAATGCGTCCTGCAAAAGTTCTTTCTTTTGTTTAACCGCCAATTTTTCTTCACACCCTCTGGCCTGCCAGTTTTTGTTTTCAATTTTGTACGATATATGTATTATGTAAAAGAGCTTCCATAAATCGTATTTGCACGCGAAGGGTTTCCAACCCAAACGAGTAAGATCAAGATTATCCATATCTTTAGGCGAAGCTTTGCATATATAGCAAAATGAGTTTGCCCTGTTTTCCATCACATGCATTGCATCTACCATTGTTTGAAAAAAAGAAAAACCGTTTTATCATTTAAAATTATGCTTGAAGTTTCAAGGTTGATAATTTTATCTTCCAATAGGTTGAACTCTCTTTTTATCGTTTCAATATTTTCTTTTTCAAACTCGGATAAGATGTTCTCGAGTTATGCATATATGATCGTTACTAGTCCTTTTTTTTTATTTTAAGGGAACTATGCACGTTAGCACTATATCGGTAGCACTCGCTTCTGGATTTACTAAAAAGTTTTGTTTGTATCCCGGGTGCCCTCCACTTCCATCTGGAATACGATGGAAAGGAATCTCTAACACTTTCTTAAGCCATGATTCTTCAGATTTTAAAAATTGTTCTGGAGACTTTTTTTTACTTTATTTTTTTTAAAGAGTTGGCTTAAAAAAACCTTGCTGTATGTAAGACACGTAATGCGATTCTCTTCTTCAATGTCAGAAATGGACATTCTTGACATTGCGTTTAGTAAAACAACTTCTTCAACAAGTTTTCATTCAATATAAATGAAAAAATGTCTTCACGTTACAAAGGCAAAGGTTGCCCTAAAAAGAGCGGATTGGTATTTATAAAAGGGATAAAAAGAAGGTTTCGCAATGTAGCGGCACTTAAATTAAGGTATGTTTTAAAGCCAATATTCAAATATTTCAATGGCAAACATTTTGAGATTTAACTCCACATTACTTTTTTTTACAAAGGTTTCAACACATGGTAATTTTCACTGAAAAAACTCACTTTTTTTAGTTTGAATAACTTGCTTAATATTGAAATACTTACCTGTACTAGATCCTGGCACCTTGTCTTCAACTAATTCCAGAACTTTTATTTCAATTAAATTACTCGTAAACGCTTGCTAATACTTGAAAGGTAAATTCACATGTGAAGGAAATTTAAATGCATTGCATTACAAAGCTCTGCATTGCCAAACTAACGGAAATAATTGAAAAAAATTACCGTTGTTTGCTATTTGAGCAATAGGTTTATTGATTAACTGCTTTTTGTTGACATCCAAAGACAAACAAAATTTTACTTTTGACCCCCTAGTGTTGTACTAAATAGACCACTGTGCACCGTCTCGAATATCTCAAATGAAAATAACTGAATCTAAAATTAGTATTGAAGTTCCCTAAATACTTAACTAACTTATCTCGTTACGAAAAATAATAAGTTTTAAATCAAAAAGTGGGAAAATATCAGTATTGGTCACATCCTAGTCTTTTTAGTTTTTAGTTTTAGTCTCCTCATAGTATGTTTCCTTTGAAGATGTTATAACTTTTAAGTTTAAAAGGTTGTAAGGTGAGTATATGTATAATTAAAATGTTAGTATCACATCCATAAAAGTAGGAAAAAGTAATTTGAATAAGTAAATATGGTAAGATATTTACAATTTTTATTTTTAAAAATACATAAATTAATTCTTTAAATTTTTGACATTAAACTCGATTTGGCTTTAGATCTAGTTCTTCAAACTTGACACACCCAAACTTATTTACACACAAAAATTGTATTTCTTATATACAGAAAAAAAATCCTTTTAAATCTTATAACGATATTTGAGTACTTACACAGTCCAAAGCTATCCGCCCGAAACATAAGCATACATACGTCAACTATATAGTGTATGGCTACAAAAATGTTTTATATGTATATATATATGGTAGTATAAAGCAATATCTTTAACACACTATGGTGTTGACACTGCATCTTCGTCGTTGGGGTGTATAAAATTATTCATGAAGAATTTTATGCACTGCTGTGCAGAACGAATACCCGACAGGATTCGGTTGCATGCAATTCAACTGACTCCACACCATCACAATATACATATATACATATACACTCTGAACTCGTCCCTCTTTTATATGCCATAACTTTCAACCAACATAAGGCACCCTCCAAGAAGCATCTTTATATGGTGTATTATCCTTTTTAACTCGCCCATATAGAGCAATAGTTCAGATTGAAATGGAATGGATAATCGACTTTAAAGGTACACACATGAACTCACTCATCCCTCTAGGACACTCGATATAAGCATATATAGTGACATGGTCTCTCTTAGAAAGTCTCAAAAAATGGACAGGCTTCTGAAGGAAAAGAAACCAGGAGCTGCTACTATGCGAGTACAATCCTTATACAAAGTGTGATTTGAATATAAGCAAGAGAATGAGTTTGACTGTTAGAGTGAAATGCAAAAATGTGATAGCCTCTCTCATATTATACTTTGGTTGGGCGAGGGGTTTTGAAAATGAAAACGGAAGGAACAAAATTGTCCCTTGCCCACATAAAACGTATACATAGCTTTGTGTGTGGTGCATTATGCATTAAACGAAGGAAGAAAGGATAAATGGATTTGTATTGATTCGGTTCAAATTTTCCTATTTTATTTTATTTTATTTTATTTTTTGTTATTTTCAATACGCGATTATATTTTTTCGGGACACTTTGATTCGGTTTTATGGATCGAAGAAATAACAAAAAAGCTTTATAAAAAGGATCATTGCCTATGTTGAACTGAGTTGCTAAAGTGAAAAACTTAAACTATGATTTTTTTTAAAATTTGGAATTGATACGCACAGAGTTTAAAAAAAATCAAGCCAATATTTTAGAAAATGGAATTGATTTCTTCGCAATTCGTAGATCTTTAGATTCTGTGATGAAAATTATGTTAATCTTTGAATCTTTTAAGAATCCTTTAGTTGACTTTACATGATAGTTTCTTTGATGTGAAACAGAGGATAAAGAAAAAATCTTAAAAAGGACCTTCGCCACGTATAAATATTAAATGCGAAATGTTTAAGGTACTATTTGGAAAGATAGTTGTCGTAATATGTAGCTATACCTTTATTAGATTGTTATTTTTTTAGGTTATGAATTCGGCTTTGAGAGTGAATACTGAGTTGTCTCTATACAAATTGTAATACTTTAAACAAAAACTCTTAAATTGTATAGCCCTTAAGAGCAATAGATTTTAAAAATGCTATCTAAGCTAGAGCATTGTTTTAGAATTAAATTTTTTTTCAAAAAATATTTATAAAGGGTATTTATAAAGGGTAGTTTAACGATAATAATATAAACGTGTGCTTGATGTCAAGTTTTTGTCTAACTTTCTAATTTTCAGTCTTGACAAATTTAAGCACTTAATTGAGCATCGCGTTAAGACTTTTAAAGTATTTTATGGATATAAAATGAAATTTAAAAATAGTATAGAGCTTTCAGATTAACAATGGAGTCACTATCTTTCAAAAGTCTGTTCAATTAGTTGCACATGTTGATGACATTGACATAATCAAAATATCTCACCGTAATCAATGGGGTCGGAAAAGACCCATTGATTACGCTGAGGAAGGGTTGAGACCCAACAAATGAGTTAAGCGCTTAATGAGGGCAAAACAAAGTACACACTGTCATCAAGAAAGGACCTTCAACACCGATGTCACGGTCAAAACGTCACCATCGACAGTCGTAACTTGGAGGTAGTTAAGACTTTGTCTAGTTAGGCTCCGTGCTCTTTGAACACAAAAAACAACAACACCAGCGGTGAGATCAAACGGAGAATTAATCTTGCTAACCGCTGTTTTTTTGGGCTAAGAAAGCGCTTGAGTAGTAAAGCCCTCTCTCGAGCAACCAAACCCTCGCGAAATAAAGCACCTTAGGTCGTTTCTTCACGTGAAGGATAAAAGTTCAACGACTGAGATGGCTGGGTCAAGTAGAACGCTTGGAAACCAATGTTCACGCTTGGAGAGTCTTCGAATCAACGCGGACAGGACAGCGCAGTAGAGAAAGACCACGAAGTAGGTCGCACGCGCTAGATGGAGAAGTTTGTTGGTTAAGGCCCAAGTTCACAGAGGACTGTAGCACCACCTTAAGTAAGGAAGTAAGTTTATGAAAATGAGCATTTAAATTAAACTACACTTCCTGAAGTACGTCACGGTCCAGATTCAGCAAACATGGTCTGTAGGAGATGTTAAAACAAAACATAAATTCATTTTAAGCTGGAGCAGTCATCGGGCCGTACTTCTTCGAAAATGAGTTCTGCCAATCAGTCACTGTGAATGATGAGAAGATATGTGGCCAGAAATTGAAAATATGTGTGTTGGACGCCTCTTGCATCAAGCCCAACAAAACAACTAATGACTTCTTCTATAACATTGGTTGCCTCATATCGGCAATACCGCGGTGAATGTTGTCCTCCAAGTAGTAAATCGGGTTTACTTGCGTAGTAATTTCCCTACAGAAAATAGTCAAGCGGCACTGGGTCCGAGAGTTAGAAACTATGTATACCAAACATTTCCTTCAATTAATAAATTGGCACAAACTCTGTGACATGTTGCGCCATCTTTTACAAAACGCAGCTCCCCTAAATCACTGTTGTTCTATTGGCGAATGAAAAAGTCAGTTATCATGGCTCTACAGCTGTCACCATTGGCTGTAACGTTCTGGCCAGTATCGTTTTTGTAAAAAGACGGACCATTATTCCACCAACCCAAAAAGCACACCAAAAAGTCAGTGCTTGCGGATATTAGCTTTTTTGACATAAAATTGATTTTCAAACCATTTTCCAAACTTCAAGAGTTTAAAATCAAATCATTATTTCTTTTTCAGCTCTAAAATTTAAATTGACAGGAAATAAAAAAAAAACTATTCGGATCTGCCAAGTTTAAATTTTTCGAACCCTCACTTAGGACGAACCTAAATATTAACTATCAAAGAAACTTTGCGATAAAGACTTGAAACTTGGAGAACATTTGTTTGTATTTATTTTGAAGGCATCAAGCCAATGAAAGTCTAAAAATAGAACATCCATCAATTGTTTCCAATTTTTGTCCTAGTCTTCTAAATCTAGGATAAAAATACAGTCCCAATTACCCATAGAGAAATCTCAATTTTCTTATACCTACATAAATAAATTGACGCAAAAATAGATCCATGGTACGCTTGTCTTCTATCGTAATGAGTGACCTCCTGCTGATAATAAACAGGGTGTCAAATTAGATGAATGCTGAAATTGGTTTAATGTCAACGCCTCAATAATATGAGATTTTTATGAGGAGTGTTATGTTTTGAAAAAAAGATATAATGTGTCTATGTGATGTTTTTGTGATAGCCGAAGAACTGCAAGAGACGACTACTGAGCGGTGGAGATGGTGACGTGTTTGGTTGTTATACCGGGGAGGGTGAAAATAGAACAAAAATCATTGATTGCTTTTTTTTCTGTCGTTTAAGGGACTCTTAATTTAATATCCTTTTTTGGATTTCAAGAATGTTATTAAGAAAGAACTGGAACTGGAATTGAGACTTTCTTACATAAATAATTTTAAAATAAAAAACGTTAAGCTTTTTAAATTAATTTTGGGCTACTCAATAACTCATTTAATTCACCTACTATCTTCTGTTCATTTTTAAAATAAAGTTAACCGATAATAATGAAATCAATTTCATATACAAATCTCCACAAAATTAAAGTAGACAATAAAAAAAAAGCTCTTGAAAAGTATCTTAACTATAGGTATACAATATAATCTACCTTCCTAGTTATACGAAAAACAGAAACATCCCTCAAGTAGATCCACAATCACTAAACTGCCTTGTTTATCGAAAGAAAAGCCTCTACTCTCTTTACCTGCTCTGTTTCTCTCCATCATCCCAATAAAATCCACTTTACAACGTCAATTGGCTTTTAACTTCCTACCTAACTGAAAGAACGAAGCATCAGTAAAATGAAGGCAACAGAAACAAAAAAAAAGTATGTAGCAGCACTATCTCCATCCCAGCTCCAGGATCAAGTCTCGCTTCTGCTCCCAGTCCCGTTCCCAGTCCTGGTCCTGGTCCTGGTACTCAACTGAACAAAAACACTATCGTTCGTTTCGTTTGCTTGTTGCTGTCATTTTAGTTCAAAACGCACAAAGCTAACAAGCTAATAAAACGTGAACGTGTATACCTGTACAACAAAAGGATGCACATCAAGCTGTTGCTGTGCGAAGAGAAAAGGACCTCCATATATGTATAGCTTATACAAACATCGTCCTTGATGTTGTCATCAGTATCAGTACCAGTTTACCTGCGTGTTTGTAGGTGCACATCAAATTTCAAAAAAATTTAAAGTGAAACTCCGGTCTTTGGTATTTTATTTATTTTTTTTTTGTTGCTGTCTTAATTCTGCTTTAAATAATTACACCTCCTCTGATCAAACTTTACAAACAACTTCACCATTCCCAACTGAAAAACTGAGTAACGCAACACCTCCAGCCCAACAGTGCAGCCCAACCCTGCATATGAACGAACATTGAATCCTTGCAATGAGAGAAAGAGTCTCATTCGCGCGCGAGATGGATTGTCAAATGTCGAACCAGCCAGCGCAGCGTCGTCATCGTTGTCGCCGGCATAAGTATCAACGCTGGCAGACGCAGACACAAGACCCAGATATGGTAAGGTGCAGACCTTATTCACCAGTGAATACAGTATACATCATCATATCAGCATTCATAGAGTGTGACATTTTGGAATGAAAGACAGGATACCTCGATAACATGCATCAGAGGATGTGGCCTGATGGCTGCGTCACATAGTCCTCGTCCTCATAGTCTCGTATACGTACGAATATAGTATAGAACAGTTTTTGAGTCTGGAATCTGTATGGTTGTTCCTTATGTTGAGGAACGATTGCCGCGTGCTTTTCTATTGATCGTTTTTCATTGAAGTTGTTGTCATATCATCGTGATTTCCTGTCACATACCCCTGTCACCCCTCAACTTAAGAATTGAATTCCTTTTACTCTTTTATGGGAGTCCTACGTTCCGTTCGAAGCTAGCTTGCTTGTGCTGGCTGAAGCCTGATGGGGGTATAAAAGAGAAAAGTCAGTATCCACCATCCAGCATCATTTTTATCAGAGGGATAAGTCTTTAGTCTTGTTTTTTGCTTTCTGGAACAACGATCGATTTTTATCATAGTCAGCTAGCTTTCCGATATAAATTGCATCCAAGCACCTAGTCAGCTTGTAAGGATACCTACAACATACGGTTACGTTTGTGTGTGAGTTTTTCCTAAAAAAAAAGAAACTCAAATACGAAAGGATGTCACTTAGCCAGAGGCGTATTTGTGTGTTTTTCTAATTCTAATGGAATCACCAAACTCACTTTGACTGGTATAAAAATGTAATTTGATTTATCAAGCCACAACTATGTCAAAAATTTTGATTTGATGAGATTTTTCTATTCATGAATAATCAGTCTATAAGACCATAAATACTTTTCATTTTATACCATTTGTTTTTAAAATCTTTTATTTGAGTCACTTTATACCAATTATTTCTAGTTACAATTATGACTACAAAATAAGGAAACAAGTGATTCTTTATGATTAAGCATAATTAATCAATTTTTTTTGTTTTGAAATTGTAATGTAAAAATTTTTTGTTTTGAAATTGTAATGTAAAAATATTTGGTATAAAATGAACTGTCTGAATTAAAATAACAAACATTTTTATTAATTATATCTTTCATAACTATTTATTATAAGGTATGTCGTTCAAATAAATTATGATTAAGTTTGTTTTACAATACAACAATAGTGTAAAGTTGGGAATATTACATACGGTCACTGGTATAAAAAAACACTAGCAAAGTAAATTCTTCATGAGGCTTAGTGAGAAATGTTTGTTTTTTTCCGACAAATAAATTTCTTACAATTAGCTTAAAAGTGTTGTATAACAAACAATTGGTATAAAAGGATAACATTAACTGATCGAAATTTAATTAAATTTAGTATTAGGTATTACAAAGAAATTAATTTTGGAAACATGAGGAGAACTTGTAATAATTTACCTAAAACAATTGGTATAAAATGAACAGAATCTTATTGTTTGGTATAAAGTGCAAAAATATGTAAATTATGTCATTTAGGTAAATAATTTATTCTATGACAAACAAAAACAAGGATGCAAATTAAATAAACGTTCTCATTTTATTATTCGAGCAGTATTTTAATAGGTCTAAGAACTCGTATAAAAAGATATCAAGATAATTTCTCCATGAGGCTAAGTGAGAAATACTTTTATTTTACAAGAATAGTGTTAAATTGGGAATATAACATAAGGTAACTGGTATAAAATTCCTTAAATAATACAATTGGTATAAAACAACGCTAGAAAAGTAATTTCTCCATGATGCTTAGTGAGAAATATTTGTATTTTATGACAAATAAATGGTTTATAAATTGTGTAGCATCTTTTTAAAATTAGCTTAAAGGCGTTGTAAAACAAACAATTGGTATAAACAGAAAACATTAACTGAGAAAAATTTAATTAAATTAGGTATTAGGTATTACAAATAAATTAATTTTGGAAACATGAGGAGAACTTGTAATATTTCACCAAAAACAATTGGTATAAAATGAAAAGAATCTTATTATTTGGTATAAATTTCCAAAAATATTAACATTGTGTCATTTAGGTAAATAAAGTGTTCCATGGCTTAAAATAAGGATGAAAATTACATAAAAGTTGTCATTTTGTTGTTCATGTAGTATTTTAATAAGTCTCAAAACTCGTATAAAAAGTTATCACATACAATTTTGACAATATTCCATTGGTGTAAATAATAACGATATTATATAAGAGTTGGTTTTACACCAACTAACATTAAGTATTTAATGTAAATGAGGGCTTACAGACAGTACAGTTTTATTAAGCTTCTGATTGGTATAAAATATTAAAAAGAACAAATCAAAACAATTTGAATTTTCACCGAAACCTTTACAAGCTTGCTCTTTTGAAGGATCACGTAAAAATGTATATTCTACCAAATGGAAATGATTGGTATAAAATGCGTATAAATTAGGATGTAATGCTTATTATGAAAAATTTAAAATTCAGTTTTAAGTATCGAATTGAAATCGAAAGAAATGGTTGGTCGAGTATCATATCACATTAAATTTCCTCATCGAATGCCACTCCGGTCCTGAACTGAGATGTAACTGTATATTTCAACCTGCACTATCGAGACTTACCCATCTCTATCTATATGTCATGGTTAGGGTATGTCTATATAGATTCAGTGGGGTAAGATGAAAACTCGGATGTGACAATATTGTTTTTGATTTATGGAGCTATAAATTCATTTTTGTTTCACCATATAGCCAAGCGCGAGGTCCACCTCTCTTCTTCGGGTTCACACGGTGTGTTCTATGTCCAAAGTGGTACATACATATACCCTCTGCTTTCCTACTATTCCTACATAGAAAAACGATCCCAACACACATGAACGAATATAGGTATACCACCAAATGGTCACTTCAAATCTGTTTGTATATAGAGTGGCTTTCGATATTGGATTAGTTGGACTTTATAGAAAAGTCAGTCAGTGACGATGACGATGACTATGACGATGGCAACATGGTGGTGGATAGTGATGGTATGATGACGATGATGATGGTTTGGTGTTGGGTTCCTTCAAGTTTTGCCTGTTGCAATTCGAGTCAAATGAATGGACGCACTTTGGCAATACCTATAAAGGAAAGGATATCCCATCATATATGGATGGTCATGAAAATATGTGAGTGGGCAGCAGCGATTGAGACAGTCGAGAGCCATTATCGTTATACAAGTGATTGTGTGGCAAATGCAATTTAAAAAAATAAAACACCACGAAAGGTCCTTGGACATATTGTTTCTTTTTTCGTCTACTATAATCGTGTATATGATGACCAATAACAGGATAAGCATTTTTGTCTTACTTTTAGAGTAGAATTGGCAAAACGTATCTTTAATAAAATTATATCAAATAGAAAAATGTTTAGTTTAATGGTAGAGCATAAAAAGGTTTCATATTTTGAGGTTTATATAATTTTTTCTTATTTTAGGTAAAATATTCGTAGTAACTTGATGAATACCTAAAGTTTGGTAATGAGATTGTTTTAAAATCAATATCAATACACCTATAATGGGGAAATATGTCGTCGTTTCATTATATTTTTAATTTTTTTCACTTTAAAAAATAATAAAGCTCAAAAGTACACCGGGTCGTATGCGCACTATTTTTTTTTATTTAAAGTTTAGTATATTTCAAATTTTGTATATATTTATTTATAATGGGGTTAATTTCCAAAAAAAAACTATTCTCCATATTCTACTACCCAGCTTGATGTCAAGCGTTTTTGTTAGGGAAATTTGATTACCTGATTACCGCATTACGTAGATAGTTGAATGCATCAAAATTAATAAAATGTACATTCACAAGGAAAGTGGCAACGTTTTTGGTAGTTGTTTTGTTTCTTTGATTTAAAAATTTGGATGTATTAGTCGAATCAAATTGTTCCATCAAAATGCAAAAAATGATTTCAGAATGACTTTTATGGCGGTAAGCCTTTGATTGTTAACAATTTTTAGAAATAGGCTTTAATTTTTTTGTCTTAAACACTTTTATTCTTATACATTTTAGTTTGTAGAATAATAATGATATTTGACGTCATAATAAAGAATTTTCCAATTAAAGATTTCAAGAATGGTGAAATCACAATTTTGGATTAATAGTTTAAAAACCCTGTTATTTATAATAGTGGTCACCGAGATCTTATAATAAATCACTTTAAAACTTTTTGTAAGAACCACTTGGAAGATAAGGCACATGCCAATGTTCTACAATTGAATTCTTGAAGTTATCGAAGACATAAAGCCGCAAATGGGTGAACATTTTAACGATATAAAATATCATAAAAATGATATGGACCTGCAACCACTGTCATTTATCTTATATTGTTTCCAAGTGTTTAATAAAATACCTAACACTCATTATTTTCTCTTAACAAAATACTTGTGATTTTTACTATCAAAATGAAACCCTTTATTGGAAATCCGTGTTTGTTAAATAAAACTAAGATTGCGTCATTGGTTTGTGCAATATTAAGCATCAACCAAAATGATAACTACTTTTTATTTTACTCGTATTAAAAGTACTTTCTGAACATGTTGACGTTATTTTCTGTAAGAATACATTTAATTGAAGTCGAAATCTCTGTTGGTTTTCTATAGATATGAAGAATGAAAAAAGACATCGAAGACTTACTTCCGTAGAAGGCTTAGATTCTAGGGACCTTGAAACGTTGAAAAATGTCAAATTGATCTATTGCGATAAATGTTAACATAATGTTAGAAAAATGAAGTATTTAAACAAAATAATTCATCTTATTAAAAATATTTCGTAGCTTTTAAAAATACAAAAAAAACAACATATATATGGGGTTTGGTTTAAATGTCTTGAAAACAAGTAAAGATACAATAAAATTATGTGGAGCAACAGTCCGTTGAGAACTAAGTCCACGTGACTAACAACTCTCAACCATTCCTGTGTGCGAGTGCTGTTGACAGCAATGGAGGGGATCTACAGTTTTAAGTCGAATCCGAACGGCTAATTTGGGAAAGCATTTTTCTTGACAAAAATTTCTCTTGTAGGATTTGTCAATTCCTAGCAAGAGCCAATACTCTTGAAAAAAACTTTGGATGGCACAGGCAGGAATTGAATAAAAATCTCTGGCACGACATACAGTCCAACGCACTAACTGTTATGTCATAAGTACTACAACAATTTATCATTTGATTGTGCTGTTCAATCGTGTAACTTGCCATGATGATTTGATGATAAACAACTGAAAAATAAGTAAAAGATCTGACTGATGTCACCAAAACAAAATGGCCGCCGTGGGGCACCAAAATCTACCCGCGACAATTGAAAACCCCTCTATAAGAAATAAATATTTACAAGAAAAGCTTCTAAAATTTTTACTTCCCATAGGAAGTTATTGTAATCGGTCCGATTTGTTGAATTAAAAATGTAAACATTTCTTGACGTTTCAAGGATCCTAGAGTTGAAATAAAAGATTTTTAGAGAGATGTCTGTGCGTGCGTGCGTACGTACGTTCGTACGTCCGTGCGACTGCACGTCCGTACATTCGGAAAGTTTTTTTCGTCGTCCATAGCTCAAGAACCAGTAGAGATATCGACTTCAAATAAATTTTGTTATACATATAATAATGCAGAAAGGGCTCTCAAGAAAATTGAGTTTGTGGTTTTTTTACCAAAGCATTTTAAAAAAAAAAGGTTAACCATAAATATCTCACGAACCAATGACGCTAGAGACTTGAATTAAATTCTATATTATATATTGTAACGTGATACCATACAAAATCATTTTTGGAAAAAATCCAACTAACGGTTTCTTTTATAAATCAAAAAACTAATACAAAAATATTTGTCACCTGGAAAATTTTACGATTAAAAAATGATTTTATCTCCAAAACAATTTTTTGCAACGAAGAATAACCCTATAAACATTGACAGTTTTTTTTACAAAAAAAATAAAAACCTAAAAAAAAAACAATAAAAGTTGGTAAAAGTTGATTTTCGACTCAAATCTCTTTTCAAAGCTTTGATATATTGGCTTTAAACTAGTTTTATCTTTTAAAAACTACTAGCGACCCGCCCCGGCTTCGCACGGGTGCAATGCTGATATACTAAATACGCTACAGAAAAACTGTGAACGTTGTTTATAAAAAAACATAGCGGCCCGCTCCGGCTTTGCACGGGTTTAAAATATGTAACTCACTGAAAAAATGATAAAATCAATCCAGTAGATTTGATTTATTCATTTACTGGCCGTAGCCCGCACGCGTTTTTGGAGTACTTAAAACAATTCTCCTTTCCTTATCTTTGGAATATCTTTTATTCGATTCTCTGTCCCTCTGCACTGTATGCCTATCTCGATCCCGACGGCGGCGAATCTCACGCTCTGCTGAAGATTCTCTCTCTCTCTCAGCTCTATAATTATCCCGAAGCTGACTGAGTCGAGCCTCACGTTCCGTTGATTGTTATTTTCCTCGCTACAAAACTCCGATAACGCGTCCGATCGCTGCTAAATTCAATGTGCTATAAGGAAATCCACGGCCTCCGACGCGCTATTTATAGGCACGCTGCCGCCGCGCCGCGTCGCCGTAAACGCTACGTTCCGCAATTTTTAAATCTGTACATCTTCAAAAATATTGATTTAAATCAGATGCTGTAAAAGGCCAAATAGATCTATATTAAATCAACAATGTATTTAAGGTATTTAATTGGATAAGGATTAATGCTGTATTGGTTAAAATCGCTTCGAATATTAGTCATTATTTGTCGTAAAAAGTAAATGACAAAAAAATGTTATTGTGGGATATCCATAAGAGATAGACATATACCATCGCGGAGTTTTCTGTAGACCTTTTCATTGTGTACAATACTTAGTACATTATTATTTTGATAAATCTCGTAGGATTCAGCCTGCGTTTGCAATGTAAGCGGAAAAAATGTAATTATTTGCGACATCACATTAGAAACCTCAAAAATAACAGTATTTGTCCACTATTTAATGGATGATATTATACATAAAAACCTTCCTCATGAGTTACTCTATCTATTAAAAAAAACCGCATCAAAATCCGTTGCGTAGTTTTAAAGATTTAAGCGTTCATAGGGACATACAACATGACACATGACAGAAAAAGCGACTTTGTTTTATACTATGTAGTGATTATTGTCGACATTCAGGAAAATTTAAGGAAAAATCGAATTGACAGTTCTTTTTACAAAAAATAAAAACCTAAAAAAAATAATAAAAGTTGGTAAAAATTGATTTACGACTGAAATATCTTTTCAAAACTTTGAGATATTGGCTTCAAACAAGTTTTATCTTTTAAAAACTATTGTTGTCGACATTCAGTAAAATTTTGAGAAAAATCGTATTGACAATTTTTTTACAAAAAATAAAAACCTAAAAAAATTAATAAAAGTTGGTAAAAATTTACTTTCGACTCAAATATCTTTTCAAAACTTTTGAGATATTAGCTTCAATCTAATTTTATCTTTTAAAAATTATTGTTTCCAACATTCAGTAAAATTTTGAGAAAAATCGTATTCACAGTTTTTTTTACAAAAAATAAAAACCAAAAAAAAAATGAATAAAAGTTGGTAAAAATTGATTTTCGACTCAAATCTCTTTTCAAAAATGAAAAATATTGGCTTCAAATTAATTTTATCTTATAAGAAATATTGTTTTCAACATTCTATTAAATTTTGAGAAAAATTGAATTGACACCTTTTTTTTACAAAAAATAAAAACTTAAGGAAAAAACAATACTAAAACTTTGTTAAAAATTTATTTCGACTTAAATATCTTTTCAAAAATTCAGTAATTTTTACTTGCGACATATAGGAACTATATGGCAAGTTTTGCATTCGTGCAGAATTTTGTCTGTCTGTCCACGCTCCTACAGCCTATACCATTGGGTCGATTGAGTTCAAACTTGGAAGTTAAGGTTTTGAGCAGATTCGCGTTAGGCGTTTTTTTCATTTTTTTTTTAAGATCAAAACTAACAGTGGCCCCCATACAATTTTTTTGGTCAAAAAACGATAATTCGAATTTTCTCAAAAACAAACCGATAGATTTTTTTTTAATTTTCTCTAAAATTTTATTTTTTAACTTGGCTTCTTTTAATAAGAAAAACATATTTTTGTATTGCTCAGGAAAGGTACCGCTCATAGAACCGTTATTTTGTTTTTTAATTTTCTCAGCAACTTATGTACTGATTTCAATAATTTTTTTTGTGAATAAGCTCTTATATTGCTTTAACAATATTTGATTATCAAAAGTGAAATTTTTTTTTGTTTGGATTTTTAAAAAAATATTGATTTTTTTTTTTCAAAATTCTATATCTCAAAAACGGGTTAATATTTTTTTACGAGATTCAAATGTAGAACGTTTATTTACTATCACTAAACAACTGCATACCAAAAATATTTTTAGAAAAAAATTGAAAAATTTTATATATAAAAAATTAATTTAAAAAAAAACCGCTCTAACGATTTTCGAAAATTTTTTTTGAAAAATCAAGGGCTTTTTTATTTATAAAATGGCATTTAAATTTTTGAAGACAAACTTATTTTTCAGGTAAAATTTTAAATCTTAAATTAGTTTTTTTTTTAAATTATTTTAACTGTATTGAATGTAACCCCCTCCCAAAAAATTGAAAAATGGAGGTTTTTTCGACGAATCAAATGGCATTTATATCTTTGAAGACAAACTTATTTTACAGGTATATTTTTAAATCTTATATACATAGATACTTTTTTAAACAGGCTCTTTGAATACAGGAGCAAGTTCGTGCGACCCAGTCGTGCATTTTATTTTATAATCCAACAGTCGGTTTTTTCATAAAAAATAAAATCTACAAAAAATTGTACCCAAAATTTGGTAAAAATTGATGCTCGTTTCTCGATATCTCATGAACAATAAAAGGTAGGTATTGATTTTGAATTCATTTCATTCATGTAATTTGTATTTGTTTATATAAGAAACAAAAGGTTTTAAGAAATGCTACTAAAATTGGTAAAAATTGGTTTTCGACTAAAAATCTCATTCACAAAAATAAATTTTGAAATCAAACTATTTTATCAAATACAAAATATAGTTGGTAGTTTTTAGTTAATATTTTTAAAAAATTCAACTGAAACCTTTTTTAAAAAACATGAGAACCGACAAGACAAAAAAAAACGGTTTCCGACAAGTATTAGCAAAACAAAGAATTATATTGATTTAAAATTATTTATCTTACTCAAAATATTGTTATGAATATTTTGTTAAAATTTTAAGCAAGACTAATCGACAAACGGGATGGGAAGTTTTCAGTGTGGGTCGTTTCCCAACCTCTTTTTTAAGTTTTAATTTAATAAAATAAATCCACATTTAAAAATAAAAATACGAATTTTTGATTGATGTAATTATGGCCTTCAAGCGTCGATTTATGTATGTATGTTCTTAAATTCATATCTTGTTTTTGTTGATTTTAAGGAACATAATATATGTACAAAAGTGTTACTTTTTTAGTTTTAACAACTATGTATACTATATGATAGACAAAAATCCATTTAATTTTTGTATTTAATCTTTTTCGATGTGGGTTGGTAACCTCTATAAACATTAACATGTATGTATATCATACTTATTTATTGTATGCCCGACCATATAAATTAATATAATTGCATACATATCCATCAATAGTATAATAACAGTTAACAATAATAATTAACTTTTTTTTTCGATATCTATACGAATATATTTCAGCTACATTATTTATATATACATATGTACATACATCTGCAGCTATAAGCTTATGCTATTAGCATAAAACGCATTATGTTCTAATTTAATCCCCAATCCTCATTCATTAACATATCACATTTAAAGTCAAACCAAAATTAAATAGCAATAGCATGAGTTTAAAAATCACAAAATATACAAATGTACATTGAAACATTGTAATGACAAAATAGATATGTATGTAGGTATTGGAAAAGAGGTCCTATACGAATACAAATAAATAAGTGTCCAATTCTTGTGTGCATAATGTACGAGTATAATAATATAAAATAGCTATACAAATAGCACTCAACAATAATTGTATGTGTCTGAATGAAAATTCATTGCTTTATCATTTGTGGGCTTTAAATCAATTAATTAACCGACTAATATGTCAATCAGATCTGAATCACAGTAAATCGTAATCAGATTAAAACTCGTTCAATATAGAGTAGACGCAATATGGTTTGGTTATAGAGTAGACAGAGGAACTCGGTGTATGTCGTACTGACCACCATCACCATCAGCATCACATCCTTTCTTCCGTTCAAAATGTGGTGGGTGGTTGGGTTTTTGATGGAATTGACGCCATTTAGTGTCAAGGGAATGTAATGTTTAATAAAGTTTTAAATATCCATCGAGGCCCGAAGGCGCATCATGTATACGAATACGTAAATAAAGTTTTAAACAATCGCTGAGTGAGAGTGGCATTTGAGACGGTGAGGGATATGGGTGTGGGAAGATATGATGACATTTTAAGGACCCTCGTACTCTTTGGACACATTTAGAATACACAAAAACCCTTCACTCTTCCATACACTATACCACTAAGAGTTTAAAGGAACATCACCGAAGTTGAAGTAATTATTATCCTTTAATTACATTTGTAATAGAATTAGCTGGCATAATAGTTGCTATTTCCTTTTACCAGTAAACAGTCCCTCATACAGAAGTATACCAACAACACTCCCGCAATCCGCAATCTCCAGCCACATATTTCAAATAAGGATATTGGATAGCGCAACAAAAGCAACAACAACAAGAGTTCACACACACTCACACACATACTGTATACAATACACATCAGAGAGTGCTTTAATGTTATTAATGTCATTAAGTTTATCGTACAGCTAAATCCAGTTACAAAGTCACTACTGTTTTCGGTTATATGGTCAAAATATCGATGCATATTATAAATACAAATCTACATACATACATACACTTATATACATATGTATGTTTATAGTTACGGATGTACAAGTACATCAATTTATACAACAAAAGCCACACATCTGTTTTGTTGAAAAGGAGGTGAATTAGTATAGAATGGAGTGTAATGGGGTGGCCTAGACCCCAGCAGGAAGTTGAAGTGGTGGGAAGGACATTGCATAAACTGGCACCAATATCCGGAAGCATATACTCGCATACAACTACTGTTCGTTCTAGATGTTTTAATATGGCCTAATAATGCAGAATTCTCTCGCTGTTAGGCTAGTTTAAGGTTTTGGTATGAATATGGCCAGTGGCATCGGTTGACAAGGTAATCACATGAATAAATTCAATTGATTGTGTGTGTTGAGTTGATTTATTATTTTTTGTTTTTTAACCAACAATGTTTGAATGAAATGAATGATGATGGTTTATTTAGATAAAACTTACTTTTCTTGTTTTTCGTTTTAATGAAAAACAAGGTTCTCCTCAGTGATATAAAAACAAGGCCTAAAAATGTGTCAAAGTGTGCTGAAGTGCATTTTGTTGACACTTTCTTGTAAACATAAATTAGAATGCCTTTAAGAGATGAATTTAAGTCAAATATTTATGTATGAAAACAAAAGAATTCTTGATAATTTGTCATTTTTAACTTCCCAGTGATAACATACTTGAGTTGAAAACCATTTTTCATTTGTTTGTGTAGTTTTTTTTTGTAAAAAAATTTGCACATTTAAAAAAATATTTTAAATTTAACAAAATATGTTTTATTTCCCAATCTGTTTTTGTTTTTGAGATATTTTAATTTTTAGTTTAGGTTTTTATTTCTCGAAAACAAAACTAAGAAAATTAGTTTATACTTACAACAATATCTACTATTATATAAAAGCGAAACCATTTTCAAGTTTGTTACGCACGATCCCAAAAAGTAGTCAACCGATTTATTTGAAATATATTTTATTATTTTCTAAATTGTTATGAGAGTGTTTATGGCTTTAATTTTTGTTCATTAGTTATTTGTCAAACTATAATATTATTAATTTCACATTTTTTGTCCATTTTTTTTCATTAGTTGACTTATACAACCACTCATATCTTAAAACTTATACAATAATTTTTTTTTTTGTTTCTCTAATTCTATCGTCACATCGCTGAGCAGTGTGGACTCTTTTTTTTAAGTTACTTTGGACATTTAATTAACTACAGTGCCGTGCACATGAAATGACGATTTATCTAAAGAAAAATTAGATCTTTTTTATTTTTCTGGTTCGAGGAAGTGAATAGATTATAATTCTTCCAATTTAAAAATAAAAAAAGTTCTATTATAATAGCTTGAATTACCAATTTTGTATCACTTCCTCGAACAATAAAACTGAAATTAAGTTACAATTTTCTTTACAAATAACTCGAAGAAGGTACTTACAATGACGTCCGTCGATAAAAAGAGCACACAAACGTGGGTAGGTTAAGTCAGTTGCACTGCACTGAACATGAGCAGATGAATAAAAAAATGTGTCTATGGATATTTACACACGCATACCTATAGATGTATGATAGATAGATAGATAGATAGATAGATAGATAGATAAGTTCTTTATTTTTTCAATTTTCTTATAAGTACAATATTTTATAATAAAAGATATACAAAGCATGGCTTTATAAGCCGTCTGCCGGAAAAAAACTAATTAAATAAAAAAACAAAAAAATACAATGTTTGAGTATAGATGTATGAGAACATTAAAAACACAAATTTGTTTCTTTTTACCGCAAACTATATTTCTCTGTTGCAAAAAAACGTTTCTAGGTATGAATAAAAGAAAGAAAAGAAGAAAATAGACAAACATTTCCTTCTGTTTTCAACTAAAAAATTTAAATGGTTTTGTTTGTTTTCACGTGCGGCTTGGCCTTTACTACGTAATATTTTACTTAAGTTTTTTTTCTAAAGTGTTAATTTCGGTAAGGAAGTGTTTTTTGATTTTTTTATTAAATACGAGTAAATAACAAGCTTAAATTCGTTGTTTTTTCTTTTATCGCAAAGAAATATAAAATGGGTAACAGAAAGGCTAACATCGGAAGAAAATCCATAAGCACAAAAAGAATGTGTTGGTTACAATTTGCGAAGCAACGCGAGCACGGGTCGGCTAGTTTGGTATACAGTGAAATAATTTTGATTTCAAAATTTTTATTCATTTTCAAGATATTCGAGTCAAAAAACTGTTTTTACCAATTTTGTGTAATACTTTTGTATAGAAAAAAACTTTGAGTTTAATTTTTCTAATAAATTGTACAGATGTTAAAAAATAATGTTTTTTTTTCTAAGATACAATTAGTTTAAATAATTAATTTTTGCCAAGATTTGCCTAATTTTTATCAACTTTTAGTAGAATTATTTTTTTTTAAAAACAGCCACTTCGGTTTTCGAAAATATATACTAGATTTCAAAAACGGTTTTCTTCAATGCTTACAATATTTTGGTGGTAATATCATTAAACTAGTTGAATTTTTTTTTTCGAATTACTTCTTATTTGGTATCACGTCATCGTCACATCGTGTTTGTTATAAAAATTATTTGAAGTCTCTCGCGTTTTTGGTTCGAGAGATATTTCAGGCAAACCAAATTTTTCACTTTTTTTATTTCTATTTTTTCTAAATTGAAAGTCGTTACTACGTCTTTCGATAAATGTAAAATAAAATGTATTCAAAGTCGATATCTACTATGGTTCTTGAGATATGAACGACGAAAAAAGCTATTTCGAGCTGCGCACATACCAACATCTCTTTAAAATCCTTTGATTCAGATTCTAGGGACCTTGAAACGTCGAGAAATGGTAACATTTTTCGACAAAAAGGAATAATTACAATAACTACCTGTGTGGCAGGCTTGAAATAAAACCGTAATAAAAATCCAATGTGCATTTATTTTACAAAAATTCAAGTTTCACCAAAGATTTTATTAAATTATTCTAAAATCCTAATGCCTATACAGAAATCAGCTAAAACTTAAATGCTTGCGTTTCAAAATTTTGTATAGACAATTTCTTTCATTATAAAAAATATTATTTTAAAATTTAAAAGAACAGCATCCCAGCCTCTTTTTAATGATTTTAACTTTATTATATTTATAGTTTTAAATAAAGAAATAAAGTTAATATTGCATGTAATTTTATTTTGCCAAAAATAAATGTAATATTAAAATTGGCCTCCATTACGGTAGTTGTGAAACGTAAACATTTTAACTGGTACTGACACTCAGTAAAGCAAGATTATAGCAGAGATATTTTCCTGCCTAAATTTACTCGTATTTTTGCCAGTGATTTTAAACAAGTTATCAACATATTTTTGAAACTAATTCTGCCCTTATTTCCCATTTACAAAAATTCCTAAAATTTTTCTTAAAAAATTCGCTGCACTGAGGATAGTTAGGTTAGGTTAGGTTTAATGGGCTGACGGTTGATGTTGTTACCATCACACTTAGATCAATGTAGATCCATTGTGGTACCCCGAAGTGTTGGAAACTTCCTGAAAAGATAAAATAACCTATGAATCATGTGGTTCATTAAACCATTTAGAGGCCTTGACAAAATTTAGTAAGCTTTTGCCTGGCAGTTCTGATAGTTCCTCCAGTTCATTGAAGAAAAAGTTGCCTAGAGTTTTCTTCCTAGCAAGACAGAGCGAAGGACAGTGGCAGAGAAAGTGAGCAGTGTCTTCATGCTCGTTTTCATCACCACAGCCTCTACAAAGGTCATCAGTACTGAGCCCCATCTTCTTCTTATGGTAGCCGAGTAGGTTGTGACCTGTAATGATGCCGATAAGGGATCTTAGGGAGGGCTTATTTAGATTTAAGATCCAGTCGGATCTTTTCTTATCGTATCTAGGCCATATCTTCCTGGTGTTAACACAGGTTTCTAGCAGATTCCATCTGTCATTGGATATTTGAAGGGTGGTTTTACTGACGTTAAGTTTCAGTTCACATAACGGTATTCCTATATGGTGGTCTATTCGAGAGGGTTCCAGTGTGGAGCCCTTCCTAGCAAGTTCATCCGCCTTTTCGTTGCCTGGTACATCACTGTGGCCAGGAACCCAGCAGAGTCTTACGTTATGCTGTGTGCCAAGAACCTTTAGCTCTTCGCGACAGCAAGAGACAAGCTTTGACTTGATTTGGGTGGCAGAGATAGCTTTTATTGCTGCTTGGCTATCAATGAAAAAAGTGATGTCCGCGTGTGATATCGCCATCATGGATAAATGTTTAGCAGCGTTTTTCACTGCCAAGATCTCAGCTTGGAAGACGCTGCTATAGTCAGGGAGCCTGAATGCTTCGGCAAGGTTGAGGCTTTCAGAGTAAAATCCTGCACCTACTCTACTATCCATTTTAGAGCCATCGGTGTAGATGGTAATGGTTGAGTCGTTGGTGTAGGGCTCATTATTTTCCCAATCTAGTCTATTGGGAAACTTGGTGCTAAAGGATTTGTTGAAATCCAAGTAGGGGCTCATATAATCTGTGCAGATATTTTTGTCTACGTATTTCGTAAGAATAGCTGCGTGGCCACTCTGGCTAGTTTGCCAGATGTTAGTTTGACTGAGCCTGAGGGCGCTGTATGCTGCTGATTCTTGAACGAATAGATCTATCGGGGGGAGGTTGAGGATCGTTTCTAAACCTGCAGTTGGGGTTGTCCTCATCGCCCCACTGGTACAGATACAAGCCATTCTCTGTACTTTGGTAAGTGTTTTTTGATTTGTGGATTTCTCCAACGCTTTCCACCAAACCAAACTGCCATAAGTTAGAATCGGTCTGACTATGGCAGTGTACATCCACATTACTATTTTGGGGTTCGGTCCCCAGTTTCTACCCAGAATCTTGTTACATGAGTAGAGTGCGATTGTGGCTTTCTTATATCTTTCTTGGATATTTGGACCCCAATTGAGTTTTTTATCCAGTATAACTCCAAGGTATCTAGCTCGATCGGAGATTTTTAGTGTTGTATTGTCTATTTTTGGTATTATAAACGGAGGGATCTTCCTCCTGTTTGTAAAAAGAACCAGTTCTGTTTTAAGGGGGTTTACATTAAGACCGCATTTTTTGGTCCAGTTACTGACCTTTGATAATGCGTTTTGTAATTGGTCGCTGATAGTGGTAAGGTATTTACCTGTCGCCAAAAGCGCTAAGTCATCAGCGTAGGCTACCACTACTGTACCTTGGTTCCTAAGTTTTATTAGGATCTCGTTCATCACTAAGATCCATAATAATGGTGAGAGAATTCCCCCTTGAGGGGTTCCTCTAGATGCGTACATCTCTAAATGTGCGTTACCAATCTCACTATGTATTAGTCTGTTTTTCAGCATACTCATGATCCATTTGATAACTACTTCTTCTATGTGTTGATCGTTAAGTGCTTTCTCGATTGCAAAACTGTGGACGTTATTGAAGGCTCCTTCAATGTCCAGGAATGAAGCAAGAGTATATTCCTTAACGTCAAGTGATTTTTCTATTGTTCTAACTACGCAGTGTAGTGCCGTTTCTACACTTCTACCTTTTGTGTAGGCGTGTTGAAAGGGTGATAAGGTCTCCGGTTTTAAATTACTGCGGATGTATATGTCGATAAGTCTTTCTAGTGTTTTAAGTACAAAAGACGTAAGACTAATAGGTCTGAAGTCCTTAGGTTCAGTATGGCTGGGTTTGCCGGCTTTTGGTATAAACACGACTTTTACTTCACGCCATGCCTTGGGAACATACCCCCATTTAATGCTACTTTGAAAGATTTTTATCAGGTGTGGGGCGATAAATTCAGTGCTCTTTTGTAGCATCATTGGGAAAATGCCGTCTAGGCCTGGAGATTTATAAGGGGAGAAAGAGTTAATAGCCCAGTTTAGCTTCTCCTCCGTTATAACATCCGTCGGTATTTCATACTCGAAGATTGGAGAGTAATCTGGTTCGCGTTCAGGGCTAGGTTTACTACCTGGGAAGTGAGTTTCAACCAGGAGTTCTAGACTTTCGCGACCTGATTCAGTCCAGCCGTTTCCGGGTTTCATTAGTGAGCCAACAGAAGCGGAGGTTTTCGAAAGGATTTTTCGGAGCCTAGCTGACTCGTTGGTACACTCGATATTACTGCAGAAATTTTTCCACGAGCTTCGTTTGGCTCGTTGGGTTTCTGTTTTGAATTTTCTTTGACTAGTCTTATAACAGTCCCAGTCACTTTCGAGTCTTGTTCTTTTTGCAGCATTGAAAAGTTTTCTTGTTTCTTTTCTAATGTTGGTTAGTTCTGTTGTCCACCAGGGGGGTTTTCTGTTTTTATTCACAGTTGTTTTGATTGGACAACTGGTTTCAAACGCCTTACGCAGAGTCGCAGTGAGATTCTCTGTTGCCTTCTCTAGACTGTCTGGTCCCAGAATGGCGCTGGTGTTGACGTGCTTTATGTTATTTCTAATTTCCCTATTGAAGATAAGCCAGTCTGTACACCTGTTATTTCTAAAGGGTTTGTGCTGACTTTCAACGTTAGGGATTATAAATTCTATGAGACGATGGTCAGAAAAGGAAGGTTCTTCTAAAACTCTCCAATGATCAATTTGACAGGTGTCAGAATTATTTGAGAGGGTATTGTCTAGCACCTCTTTTCGATTTTTTGTGACAAAGGTGGGTGTATTACCTCGGTTAGCCACACGTAGGTTGTTATCTATAATAAACTGAAAGAGGGATTCACCTCTTGTATTTGTATCGGTGCTCCCCCATTGTACATGATGTGCATTGGAGTCGCACCCTAGTATAATATTAAAATTTTTCTTACTTGCGAATGTTACTAATTTATTTGTTAAATCCGCTGGTGGTCCTTCAACTCCATCATAGGGCATGTAAGTGGAGGTTAATATGAGCGATGGGTGCTCCTTGCGTTCTAGAATGACCGCGGTCTGGTCGATGTTGCTGTAAGAAGTTAGAAGAAAGAGATTAAATCGTTTTCTTGCTAATATACAGGTTCTGGGATTACTATTTTGGCTGTCAAGGTTTGACTTATACAGCATGAGGTCTTTGGAGTGCAGGCCCTTGATCGTGCCACCTACTATCCAGGGTTCTTGGATCAGGGCCATGTCATATTGTCTACTCTCCATGAGGTAGACCAGGTTAGCGCTGGCGGCTTTACTATGTTGAAGATTGATTTGTAAGATTTTCAATTCCATAATCATAATAAAAAAGGGTTTTTCATCGCCATACTAACCTGTTTTCTTTTGTTGGGTATCAGTCTAAGTTTGCATCTGGTGATCCCGACGCGCACTTTGAAATCCACTTTCCTCAGTAGTGGTATAGATTTGTGTACCAGTCTAACCATTACTTCGGTGCCTTCCTTGGTTTTTTCACATTTGATAACTTCCCACTCCTGGCTTAGGAGATCCCTGTTGAGTGATGTTATATACCTCTCCAGGCGATCGTTAGGAAGTGTGGGGCCTTTGATCAGAAGTATGCCTATTGGTCTGGAGATGTTTTTAATCTCCTTAACATCAATTAGGCGAAGATCCGCATTTTGCCATGGTGCAGAGGTGCTGCTTGTGAAGTCCTGAAGCCACTTGAGTGTGGCGTCATTTTCACAATTCATAACCTTGAAACCATGGACGGTCGTAAGATTTCCGAAAAGTGGTGGGGGCCTATTTTTGACGATGGCCTCGTTTACTTCTTCCAGGATTCGTAGCTCCAGAAGCTGCCATTCGTCCTCGGTCAGCTTCCGTGAGGGTTTGCCGAAATCGGCAATGGCCACTTGGTGCCCCTTCACGGTTGCCCGGGAGATCTTTAACCTCTTCGTTGCCTTGTTAGGCGAAGAATCGGTTGGGGAGAGTTCATTCCTTGTCCTTTTAGAGGAACAAGGTACTTCAAGAGGTGGTTGTGGGTTTGCGTCACTAACAGTTGTCGTTATTGTTGTGCTTCCAAGGCGCTGTTTAGACTTGTCCAACGCCGCCTTCTCCTTAGCTGTCAAGGACTCAGGAGTCCTGTTAGCAAAGCGCCGGACAATCCTCTCAGCGTTCCGTCTTTGTCGTCGTCGTACCTCGTTCTCGTTCAAAACCTTAGTTTTGCGTTTAGTCGTCCTTTTTTCAATGACCGTCGTAAGACTGTCGTTCGTATTTGTCGTCCGGTTTTCGGGGACGGAATCAATGGTCTTGTTAAGATTAACGCTGAGGCTGTGGCCAATAGCATTGTCTTCACAAGCCATCTCATCTTTCCCCTCGTTTTGAGCCGCTCTTACACCTGCTTCACTAACACCAACTGATATCGATGCGATCAGTGGCGGATCAGCAGGTGGTACGATTGGCAAGTCTGTGTCTGTCCGTTGGGTTCGTTGGGTTCGTTCAGTTGGTCCGTCTTGAGGAGTTGTCGCTACCATTGATGAGCACCCTTCCTTACGCTGTGTTGAAACAGCGTTGGGGGCAGGTGGTCCCATCAAGGTTTTAACGCTCGGGCCTTCTGAAGAGGGAGGGTTCAGTGCTTGACTAGCGGTGTGCCTGTCTTTTCCCAAGCCCTCTCTGTCCAGGAAGGCACGAGCATTATGCAGCCGTTTCCTCTCCTGTTCAGTCAGTTGGTCCCAGTCTAACTGACCTAACCTCTTGACCGTCCTCTTGCTATTCGTTATTCTACACCTCCTTGATGCCCTGGATACTGTCGAAAGGTTGGAGCTAGCGACCGAGCTGACGTCATCGTCAACCTCGATTACGCTTTCTCCGTCCCCCATATCCATGTTCGAGAAGGGGTTCAGGAGGAGATTCTCCTCTTCTTCAGTCAGGCTGAGGTCTTTAGTACTCTTGTTGCTCATATTGAGATAAATTCTATGCTTATAATTTGAAACCGAAGAAACTGAAAAGATAAAAAAGAGAAAAGAAAAAGAAAAAAGAAAAAGAAAAAGTTTCGAAATTATAAGTAGAGTTATATAATATAATGGAAAGATTGTCACTGGCGACTTCTTCTCTCGGTATTGAGACCGCGAGACAAAGCCCAAGCCGGTAGCCGTGACTTCTACCGACCATATAGCGTATATCCCCGCTATGGTTTTTTTCTGTTTATTTAGTTCTTCCATATTCATAGGGGTGGGCCTCTCTTAGTTTGCTTAAACCTAAGTTGGTGGCTGAGAGTCTGCTCAAGAGCTAGAATCTGCAACTTAACCTACTAGAAGTTCTCGCGTAAGCCTCCTCACCAACGGCAAGGTGGAGACCCGTCGAGGAGGACTGAGGATAGTTACTTTCCACTTGAATACTTTTTATACAAACTTGATTCTTTACTTCACTCTTAACTCTCACATTTACAAAGCTATGCAATTTCACTGGATTATATTTATTTGTTGGGTTTATTTCTACTTCAATAATTGTCTCTTTTACAAAACCTTATGGTAAGTTCCATCTTTGTTCAGAAAAAAATGTGTAACTCTTGAACTTCGGGGAACCGTTTCTTCAAAACGGTTCCACATGATATACAGAGTTTTCCATTTAGCGGTTTCAAAAGTAAATGTACATAAAACACCTATACAATATTTTTGTTCATGATATTTTTTTATTATAAAGTTTGAACGTTGACATGAAGCACTACACCATTTAAATGCCGGCGCAGAGACATAGGGCCCAGGGACATAACGCCCATTTTTTTTTTTTGGGGCTTATGTCTCTTTTCGGTGGGACATAAAACCGAAACTGAATTTGGGCCTTAAGCCCTACTCAAATATGACCTCAGTCCCAAATTTGTTTGTTAAAAATGGGACATTGTCCCCAAATTTTTGTAGAGCCAAAAAAGAATAAAAAGTTTTTGTATTTCAATACAATGAACAATAATTTTTTGATACGGTGATAATAAAAAAATTAGGAAAAACAAAAAAATAATCAAAAAAACCAAAGGCAGGCGTCAATATCAACATCTTTTTTGAATAAAAGCACCTGTGGGTGGCCCCCTTCGCGGGATCTCAGGATTTAAACTCCACTTATCAGGGTTCACACCCGCTCACGCAACTCCGTTCATCCACTTAGGGTATGTAAAGTCGCCAGGCAGGCGCCTTTATCAACAACTTCTTTCAATAAAAGCACCTGTGGGTGGACCGCTTCGCGGGTTCTCAGGATTTTAACTAACTTTTTCGGGGTCACACCCGCTCACGCAACTCCGTTGCTCCACTTAGGGTATGTAAAGTCACCAAGCAGGCGCCAATATCAACAGTTTTTTTGAATAAAAGCACCTGTGGGTGGCCCGCTTCGTGGGATCTCAGGATCTAAACTCCTCAAAACAAAGTCTTGTGGTATTGAAGTGCTTCAAGTGTTGTCATTTAGTGATTCTTATTAAGTGGGACATTAGCCCCAACATTTTTATTTGGGGCTTCGGTCTTACTTGGGTGGGGCTTAGGGCCCAAATTAAATTTCGGTTTTATGTCCCACCGAAGTGAGACATAAACCCCAAACAATAAAATTGAGCGTTATGTAACTGGGCCCTATGTCTCTGCGCCTTAAATGCCCACCACGCGATCTCTTGCAATCATCGTTTCTTTTGAACTATTTTTCGACCAATTTTTGACACATATTGGGCGGTATCTCAGCCATAAATAAATAAATTAGGTAGTTCAACAGTCCGTTGAGAACTAGAGCTAAGTGACTTACAACTCTCAACCATTCCTGTGTGCGAGTACTGTTGTCAGCCATAAGTTGACGAATGTTGGTTTTTAAGTGCTCAATAGTTAAAGGTTTATCTGCATAAACACGGTCTTTTGCGTAGCCCCACAAAATAAAGTTAATCGGTGTCAAATCGCAAGTTCTAGCCACTTGGTATCGCCACGACAAGAAATTGCACAGCCAGGAAATGTCTCTTGCAATAAGGCCATATTCACAGTCTTGTTGAAACCATATATTCTCCAAGTTGTATTCTTCAATAGCAGGCAAAAAAAAGTCGGTTGCCATATGACCATAACGTTCCAAATTGACGGAAACAGTCGTTAAATCGTCGTTTTCGAAGGAGTAATGTCCAATTACACGCACCAAACAGTGACTTTTTGTGGATGTATCCAGTCTCTTCAAATTTCTTCACAATTTTGCCGAGTGCTTGCGTAGTTGGACGATTATGTAAACCATAATTTCTCCTTAAAGCACGATATTTGACTGTGACCAATATGGTGAATCACCATTTTTGTAGTAGGTTTTAACAATTTGTATGCGTTGTTCGATATTTAAGCTATCCATTTTCATACATTTCAGACTTCTAACTGAAAAAAAATTGGTTTAACAACTTAGTTTAACAGATGTCGAATTCTACCCCTATACTTTTAAAACCGCTCGTTATAATCCGTTATGTCTGCATAAAACATATTCTGATTATGTCGGTAGTCAGAATGAGTTCTGATTGTTAAGTACTTACCTACGCTTTATACTTTTTGCTTCTATAAAAATTGTAAATGTTAAGAAATTAATAAAAGCTTTTGTTGCGGCTAAGCAGTAAAAATTCCAAATTTTAGCTTGTTAATTTTCTTTATTAGAGAACTTGCAAATAGTGCTTTAAATTTCTGAAAAATATATTAATTACATTTAATGAAATTAAAGTTTTAATTATAGAATAGTTACGTTTAAGTACTTTAGCTTAGAGCGCACAATTTAAAAGAAAAATTTGAAGGTTAGGTCTTAATGTGAATTAAAATACTTTATAAATAGCGATAGCGTTATAAATATAATATGTTCGACTCTTTCTTTTTAAGTTCGAAATTTATCGTGGCGCATTGCCTGGTCCGGCAACACTCCCCCCTGGTAAGACGGACGTCTCGTTCGGATTACCAATTCCTAGCTGACCCACTTCGAGAACCGCTAACTTGGTGGCCGGGCGCGTGTAGACACCATCTTTTGTCTTAATAACAGCCGACCGTACTTGGCCATCTAAGCTTGGTAAAGTTTTTACTACTTTACCTTTTGGCCAGGTATATCTGGGACTATTTTCATCTAAAACAATCACTATATCCCCCACTGCTAAAGGTTTTGTCTCAACGAACCACTCAACGAACCACTTCCTCAAAGCTTCAGCACTGTCATCTATTTCACAGAAGTGTTTAATTCCATTAGACGAGCCAAGAAGGAAATGATTTGGTGTTAAAGCCTCTTCAGTTTCGGTATCGACTGGGACATAGGTCAAAGGCCTAGAATTGATAATGTGTTCTACTTCGGCCATCATACTTAGGAGTAGCTCATCTTTGGGGTTTCGAGTAGTTGTTATTTGTCCCAAGGCTTCTTTAACTGAGCGAACCAGGCGCTCCCAGCTCCCTCCCATATGGGGAGAAGCTGGTGGGATAAATTTCCAGTTTATGCCCTGATTCATGACTTTATTCTTAAGTTTTGGTTTGCCCCCTTAAAATTAGTACCGTTGTCACTCCATAGCTCAACAGATTTGCCTCTTCTGGAACAAAAGCGTTTAATGGCGAGGATACAGGAGTCGCTAGACAGGCTATGTGCGACCTCTATATGGATGGCTCTGATAGTTAAACAGGTAAATAGAACCCCCCAACGTTTCTCCAGGACGTCTCCCCACGGCTACAAATATAGGCCCGAAGTAATCGACGCCGACATAAGAAAATGGATTCGTAAATGACTTGAGTCTTGCAGGAGGTAGGTCGGCCATCAATGGAGGTTCAGGTTTTGCTTTACAAATTTGGCACACCTGACAGGCGAGTTCGACTTTTTTCACCGTGGCTCTAAGTGATGGTATGACGAATATCTGACGGATTTCGTTGACAACAGTTTCAGAAAATCTATGCTCAAATCTTTCGTGGTAGTCTTGAATTATGAGAAGGCTAATTATTTGCAAGCATTGTTGACGTGTTCTGCTGCGTCTATACGACCTTTAATTCTAATTACGTTGTTTGAGTCCATGTATGGGCTGGTCTTATATAAGGGGGTTGATTTTTCCAGCGTTATGTTTTTTGCGTTACCATACTTGTTTTTCTTGAGTACAGACCACTCTTTTGAAAATAATTGAGATTGATAGAGTCCGTAAAGGAAGATTTCTGCAGCAACAATTTCTGTTGGGGTTAATAAAACGGAGTACATATGCCATTGATCTCTTAAGTCGCTTCTATTTAGAAAATCTCTCACAGTCAATGATGTGTGATTGATCGGCGAGTTTATGAATAAGTACCCTAACCTCTTCATTTGTGGAGAACTTATTAATTGCTTTTGGCCAATTATCTTCTGGTAGGCATAGGAATAGAGGTCCCTTGTACCAACGACTATCGGACTGAAGATCAAGTTTGGTATTCCATTTTGTGGCCTCATCGGCAACATTTTCACCGGTTGGGATCCATTGCCATTCTTTGGGATTAGATTCTTCTAAGATCTCACCAACTCTAAGGGCTACGAACTGTTTGAATCGCCTACAGTCGTTCTATATCCAGCTAAGTGCGGTTTTCGAATCTGACCAAAAATAACTTTTATGTATTTCCACGGTGTGTCCTCTTTTGATCGATTTGGCCAACCTCACTCCAAGTACGGCAGCTTCTAGTTCTAGACGTGGAACTGATATAAGTTTTAAGGGAGAGACTTTTGTTCTGGAGGCTACTAAGCTACATTCGATTTGTTTCCCTTTAACGACACGCAAATAAAGGCAACTGCAGCATACGCAGACATGCTTGCATCTACAAAGGTGTGAATTTCGACGTGGCATTTTTCGTAGGAACTTATTTCGAATAAGTAGGGCCATTGAACTTCAATGCAGCCTTAATTTCGGAACATATTTTATTGAAATTAAATAGAGGAGATGATGGAGTTTTAATTTATGTGAGCTTAAACCAACAAATTAAAGGCCATCAAAAATGACACCGATTTTTAAGAAGTCGATAAGTTTTATATTCAAGAATAGGATGATTATATTCAAACCATAGTGGTGCTTTTTTAAAGATTATTTAGTGATCTACAACTTTGATTATACTATCCTCAAGGCACCTATATAGACAAAATCCAAATTCTCAGCACTATTTGCTTAAAAACGACAAAAGTCGGACATTTTATTTCATTTTCAGCGAGATGACCTCAATGAAAAACCGTGTCCATATTTTTTTTATTACATATTGGTACTATGTTATTTACTTTGAAACTTGAAGTTCTATTTTGTTTTAAGTCTCAATTTGGGAGGCTAAGGGATTCATCACAAGGTGCTTAAGAGGTTTAAACTACACTTAATAAGTATAAGTACTTACTATAAACAATAAGGGATTGCAACAAAAAAAACACAATCGCACATTTTTCTGAAACAAAAATATCAAAATAAGATTGGATCAAAAATCCAATTAACAATTTATTCAAGCTTTGCGTCGTATTGTGATAATTTGACTTTAGACTCTCATGGCTTTTTAATGCTAAAATAATAAAATTTCTTTTATATTAAAGCTATTGTTATAATGTTTGTATATTTATAAATAATGTTGCCAATAACATTGCACGAATCTCTCATAAACGCCAACCAATTAACAAAAAACTTCAACAAAAATTTCAATAATCCCTATCGCAAGGACTAAAAGAATCAATTTTGCCATTATGGTGTCCTTTTTTCCTATATCCTTGTAAATAGGTACATGTATGGATGGATGGCTGATAGCTGATGGCGTGCGTTGTCGTTGTCGTTGTCGTATGTTTCAATTAAATCCAAAATACATTTGGATAAATGAAAATTTTAAATTTTTTTCAATTGGAAAACTGGAAGCTTTATCGCTTAGTTCAATGCAAAACTCAATTAAAACTTCAATTGTTCAAATTCATTGACGGTAAGTAAATCGCTGACAACTGAACGTCATTCAATACACAACCGAGTATATGAATGAAATGAATCGTTGAACGAACCAGCCATTGCACCTTTGTAGGTATATTTATGAAAGGACATACGAAGACCGCCCTACCTATGAACATACCTATATCTATATATGAACATCTGATTTCAACTCTTGGTGTAAATTAAAACTCCAACTCATGCCCTCAATTTATGAAACCAATATTCCGAACATGTAAAAAATCCCGAAAAATTCCCAATGCAGATGTGTCTTCTTTTTTATCCGCATTGAATCCTGACGATGGAGATGGCAGCGGCAGCGGCAATGGCCCCAGCCAACGCGATAAATGGACACCTTTCCATGTGCGGCGAGTGATGATGACTGAGTCCATTTATATACAATATATGTATATAGCCTTAGTCCTGGTGTTGCTGGCCCCCGAGGATCATAGTCATTATAACAATACGTGACGTCTACAACAGCTCTGTTTTCTGTTCGGTGTCACCTAGTCATAGGGTTAATCGGAGAATTGCCACCGGCATGCAGCAAGATTGAATGAGTTAAAAAAATATTTGAATTCCCCAACACAATCCTTGATGAATAATAAATTCCATTTACCCAGATCCTGGCATCAGGTTGAAGCTTGAACGCTTGAAGGCTCGAGGACACTCGGGCGTGCGTCGCGTCCCGTCAGGCGGACGGACGTCTGCATTCATGTATGATTGTTCGACTTAATCGGTTGTACCCATTTTTTTTTTGTTGTGCATTGAGTCCATGCCCATCCCCTTGCGCCCAACCGATGCGATGGCCTCTCCACCTACAACGGTGTAGTTATTATTTTATGAGATTTTCCAATTTAAGTAAACAAAACATTTTAATTTCAGAAATTTAATTAAACATCTCTCCAAGCCGACGAAGCACGGGGACGATGACGACGACGACGCTCGAAGGACGAAAAACGTTGTCGTCCTCGATGTAAAATGGATTTCCTGACGACTCGTATCGCTGAGTGGCAGCATCAGAAAAGGTTTGCTTGATATCTAACCACAAAAATTCCATCATATAGGTACAAGTACGAAGTACGAGAAAGATCCTGAAGGCTTGAAAATAGAGAAAGGGCAGGAATAAAGCAAGTAGCAAGTCATTTTTTAAGTTGATTAAAGACGGGCCACGGGCTGCTTTCAGCTCCTTCTCGTTCGCATCCTGATGGGGCTGCCTTGCATTCAAATTACTGACTGATTTTCTTGGCTAATTTGTTTATCGACAATGACGACTGACAACAAAAATGACTACGACCCACGGTAATGACATCAGAAGCAGAAGCAGAAGCGGCCGCACAGCAACAGCGTGGCAGAAAAAAATCATCGAAAAATTATATGAAACCTTGGAAGTATGAAAGGTATCCTGCGCTGTGCGGTTGTTGCATTAGTCTCCCCCCTCTCTGCTTTTGATGAAGCGGCATAGTGAGGCATGATGATGGTATGGACAAAAAGTGCACTTTATAAAGAACCCAGGATTCTAATAATATCATTGATGTACCTAGTTGATGTGATGTTTATGCTTCTCTGATGACGATGGCGATGGCGAAGCGCTGATGCAAAACATAAAACAACCAATATTCTAACTGCCACTCCAATGCATTTATAAACATAGGTTCATAGCTACAAAGATCTCTATCCTATCACATAACCTAGGTATATGTAAGCTAGAACATCATAAAGGGGATATCTATATATTGAAACTGTGTTCTTTGGTGGAAAACAAGGCCCAAATTGAATTTTCTGTGCATGGATTTTTGCCTTTTGCAAGACGATCTTATTAATAAAAGGAAAATTTCCTCTTATAGAACGCATTCCCGAGCATTTGTCGGATGGAACAAGTCTTCTTTAGGTCTTGATGCTTGAGGACAAAACAAACAAGAAAAACAATGATGCAAATGAAATTGGTGATACCTCTGGATATTAAAGAGTTCATTGGGGTTAACCATTTAATTGTTTTTTGCCATGATACACTTTGAACACAAGACATATTGCTCTTTTCGAGCAATTAAAATGCAAAGAGTTTTCAAAAATGTACCAATATCCAAACCAAAATAATTAAAAATGGTTTGAGTAAGACTCATGTTGGAAAATGTTTTCTGCACAAAAATCTGTAAAAGGCATTATTATGGGATTAAATGTTACAGAAAAAAAAAGAAAGGAATTCTGATTTCAAAAACACAAAGCAAAGAAATCAGCGACAAAATAATATTAATATTTAGAAGACAAAATGAAAGGTAAAAATACCAACATTTCTTATAAGCCAAACCTTCATTCAGAAAGTACTATTAAATTATTATTTAACAAATTAAGTAATGTTTTGAGTAGAATTGTATTTTTTAGAGAAAAAGTCAATAATTGAATTTCTTACAAAACTTTATGAAATTTTAACAGAAATATTTAAAAGAAAAATTATTTAGTACTAAAGGGTTTTTCAATTGGTTTTTGTAGATTTTGGCGCTCCGTGTCGGCCATTTTGTTTTGGTGATACCTGTCAAATCTTTTGTTTATTATTCAATTGTTTATGCCAAATCATCATGGCAAGTTACATGGTTGAACAGCACGTTCAAATGATAAAAATTTATTATCAAAATGAGTGTTCGTTGTTAACGCAAACGTTGCGCGCATTGCACCCATTTTACGGTAGACGTGGTGGACCTTCACAGTCGACTTGTTTGGTGGCCAAATTTGTAACGACCGGATCAGTAAACAATCAGCCAGCACCCGTACTTTCAAGGAACGTATGATCGGCCGAGAACCGATCTCAAAATCAAAAACAATCATAAAAGTTCTATGAAATCTTAACATACTTTTCTATACTATTATATAAAAGCGAAACCATTTTAAAGTTTGTAACGCACGATCTCAGAAAGTAGTCAACCGATTTATTTGAAATATATTTTATTATTTTCTATATTGTTATGAGAGTGTTTATGGCTTTAATTTTTTTTCATTAATTATATGTCAAACCTAAATATTATTAATTTTACATTTTTTGTCTATTTTTGTTCATTAGTTGACTTATACAACCACTCATATCTTAAATCCTATACAATAATCGACAAAGATTAGCATTGCTTCATAAAGTCAATATTGTTGCGCAAATTTTAAGCCTAAAATCACTTCTAAGTTAAACATACAACCTGAGAAATAAATAAAAACAAATTATAAAATTATAAACTTTTTGAATTTATTTTATCCAGGAAATTAGATTCCATCACAATCGCGAGGTCGCTGCTTTGTTTCATTTCATTATCATTCCAACATTTTTAATTTTATTTTCTTCCCATGCTCTTTCTCTCTTAATATGTGTTCCATTTAATAGTTACGTTTTTTCTCTTACCTACCTACCTACATATTCATTTTTTCTGTATTGTATTTGTATAGTTCATCATAACTAACCTACACACACACCTTATTTATTTGTTTCTCTAATTCTATCGTCACATCGCTGAGCAGTGTGGGCTCTTTTTTTGAGTTACTATGCACATTTAATTAACTACAGTGCCGTGCACATGAAATGCCGATTTATCTAAAGAAAAATTAGATCTTTTTTATTTTTCTGGTTCGAGGAAGTGAATAGATTATAATTCTTCCAATTTAAAAATAAAAAAAGTTCTATTATAATAGCTTGAATTACCAATTTTGTATCACTTCCTCGAACAATAAAACTGAAATTAAGTTAAAATTTTCTTTACAAATAACTCGAAGAAGGTACTTACAATGACGTCGATAAAAAGAGCACACAAATGTGGGTAGGTTAAGTCAGTTGCACTGCACTGAACATGAGCAGATGAATACAAAAATGTGTCTATGGATATTTACACACGCATACCTATAGATGTATGAGAACATTAAAAACACAAATTTGTTTTTTTTTACCGCAAACTATATTTTTCGGTTGCAAAAAAACGTTTCTAGGTATGAATAAAAGAAAGAAAAGAAGAAAATAGACACAAATTTCGTTCTGTTTTCAACTAAAAAATTGAAATGGTTTTGTTTGTTTTCACGTGCGACTTGGCCTTTACTACGTAATATTTTACTTAAGTTTTTTTTTTCTAAAGTGGTAGTTTCGGTAAGGAAGTGTTTTTTGATTTTTTTTATTAAATACGAGTACATAACAAGTTTAAATTCGTTGTTTTTCTTCGCATAGAAATATAAAATGGGTAAGAGAAAGGCTAACATCGGAAGGAAATCCATAAGCACAAAAAGAATGTGTTGGTTACAATTTGCAAAGCAACGCGAGCACGGGTCGGCTAGTTTTAAATAAAAATGTTATCATAATTTTGATTTTTATTTTTCTAAAAAGTTATCAATACAATTCTTCTTAAAAATTACTCAATGCTATAATCGATATTCTTCCATGAACAAAAGTATTCTAGAGCTGAAATCATTTCGTAAAATATTAGTGCTCACGAATATTAAATTTTGTTATAATTTATGTAAAAAAAGTTAGTTTTTGTTTTAATAATAAAAGTGCTTTATAACGTCATTATACCTACAAAATAACTAGTTGAAGTTGGTGGATTAATTTGTTCTTGATATAATTGGGGTCATAACAATTTTTAATTTTTTCTTAATTACTATAGGTAATACAAAAAACAGTTACTGACTTTTTTAATAGTATATATTTTGAACATTCCGAAATTTATAGCATTTTAAACTTATTTCAAAATCCAGAATGCCTGTTATTAAGTTTATTTTTAAATAAAATTCAGAATCCTTGTTATTAATTTTATTTTTAAATAAAGTAGTTTGAGTGAATAGTTTTTTAAAAACTAATTTTTAAAGTTGATAAATATTTGCGTATTTTTATTTTGTTTCTGTTGTAAGTGATTTCTTCAGAAAATTTCTCCTTCTACCTAAACAGGGGGAAATATCTTCATGTACGATTTTTGCCTACCTACTCCCTCTAGGATTTTGCTGAACCTTATACCAACCCCAAAAACACCGGAATATAAATTTTTGTTAAAAAACCCAGTGTGACAAATAACAGACAATGACATTAATATTTGAAGTGCCATAAAATAGTACGAAAAACAGAAATTACTATATGAAAGGAAAGCACGACAAAAACACCGTGACAAAGAAATACTTTGAGAAAACTTTTACTAACAAAAAAATATAAGAAGACGTTATGAAAAATGGTGTTTCAAAAATATTGCCACATAATTGTTTCTCATTGACCAGCACAGCGCTATATTTTAAATACTGAGCTGAAAATGCCACTACAAAAAATACGGTGTACAAAAAATCACTGACGACAAATTTTAAATTGGCTGGAGCTGTTGTCAACTTTTTGTCAAAATGTTGTAATTTAAAAAATTGGGGCAAAAATTGTTATAACAAAAACATACTAAAGTTATGAGAAATCTGTTTTTGGTGACAAAAATAATCTCAAAAATATGCAAAATGAGAACAAAATGTTCAAAAATTACTAAAGTCTAAATGATTTTTAACATTTTTTGTAAACAAAACATAGAATTCCAGTTATTAGCGTTTGAACCACTAAATATCCTAAGTGCTGAAAAGTTTGCTAGAATTTAATGTTTCATGAATGCAACGCGATCATCTATTATTTCTCAAAAGACTTTAATACTGTCACTGAGTAACTAGACGCATATTATTTTATGATTCAAAAACGGTCCTTGAAACTTTTAATACATTACATTATTATTAATACATACATATTAAATCAGTATTTTTATTTTAAAACAATTAAATATATTATAAATTATATGGTATTTATATCAATGCCCTTCTATATAAAATTCAAATTACAAGTATCTCCCTCAAACTCAATTTGAAATTCATTCATTGGAAAATCATTGCCATATAGAAAATAAACTTCCTCATGTATCACTAATAATAAACCACTGAACCATCGTATCATCGATTCTCCAAAATTAGATCCCAACTCCCATCACCTTCACTGCTTCACCTGTCCTATAATATTATGTAGGAGGATGATGTTCTGTGGGTACTCCAATCCGTGTCAATAAGAGGGTGCTTTGACAATCGAAGCATATGTTTCGCTATTCATAGTCATCGAGTATAGATCCTTCCTCATCGTCGTCGTTATCATGAGGATGATGGGCTTTACCTTTAGCTGTATACGTATGGCTCACTTTGTGGTTTATTAAGTTCAAGCTTCCCACTTGAGTTGGCACGCGAACCATACATAGGTACGTATGTATATTTATAATACCCATCACCTACTTTATATCCTTTGGACCACCATCCTACCGGGGTGGCCAGTTTTGGAATCATTCAAGTGACACCAAAGTGGATCATCACATTGTCAAAAGAAAGGGAAAAAAAAGAGAACTTGTTTATACACACTTCAAGCCCTCACAACACACACACGCGTATCGCTTGGTTGACTACATAAAAGTGCTCAATTGAGGGCGAAATCCGGTTTTTCATTATTCACTCAAACTCATTAAGTATTGTTCGATGCCCATCAACAGGAAGGGTTGTCGTTGCCGTTGTCGCTTTGTGCGTCCTTGTCAGATTATTATTATCACCATAGGAAGGATCACCCTCAGCCTCAATTCAGCTTGCTTGCGCTAGAAATATTATGAATTCTTTGTTCTAATTAATACGTTGTGTATATTTTGAAATTTAAGGTCCTTTCTGGGATTTAAAACGGGTTCCTGAACCTGAACCTATAATTAGACCAAAAAAGGATTATATCACGTCCATCATCGTTGTGATGTTTATACGGAAGAGAGAAATTTTGCAAGGCATCAAGGAACCAATACTGGAAAATAAACCCCAAAATGAAGTGCGACACAGTTGAGTGGTTGATGTGCGATTGCCAAATGAATTGATTGAATGATTGCTTCATTGTGTAAAGGATGTTGATGGCCAAAGGTAGGTCTTGGTAGTATGTGAGTTGGAGCAGTAAATCGGCCACCCATCGCCTCCTCCGTCGGAAGGCTTCATTCGATTCGTAGAAGGTTGTTGAAACATACACTTCATAAAGTAATAAACCAAAGCCACATCCAATGGCAATACTTTAATCTTATACCCTTCAAAAGGATCACTCTATGGTGATGCTTTTGTGCTGTGATGAGTGGTCCCACAAAATCTTTATTGAAAAGATTTATTGAATAGCTTTCACATGAGTGATAGGGTTCACTTCTTTATTTATACACATAGCTCTGTGTATTTTCATCGAAATGATTAGATTCAGTTATTCATCTGAACAACTTTAAAATATTTATTTCTTGATATAATGGAGATTATTTCTTGCGAAAATTGGGATGGCGACATTTTTTTTGTACGGAATAAGAACTTAATATTTTATTGAATCTTTCAAGCTGGTTCCTAGAAGAAAAAACAAATGAGTACATTTGAAATATCTCGTTCAGGGGCAGGAGCAGGGGCAGATTATTAAAAATGCATTTTTCATGAAGCATTAACTATGAGAATAATGACTTCAAGTTTATAGATGTCTTACAATAATCCATATTTAATTTGATGCTACATATAAATTTAATAACATTTACAAAAACAAAGAGAAAAGAGGCTGGGATCGGGATCGGGATGCGACCCACACTGATGACTTCCCATCTTGTCTGTCGATATGTTTTGCTTAAAAGCTTGTAGGTTATCGTGTTTTGTTAAAAAAGTTATCAGTTAAATTATTTTAAAAAATTTAAAACTAACCAACAATATTTTGCATATTCTGAAATAGTTTGATTTCGAAATCTATTTTTGTTAACGAGATTTTTTGTCGAAAACCAATTTTTACCAATTTTAGTAGCATTTCTTAAAGGTTTTTATTTATTACATAAAGAAATACAAATTGGGTGAATGCAATTAATTTGATTTGAAGTGAATATCTTCTATTGTTCACGAGATGTCGAGAACCGAACATCAATTTTTACCAAATTTAAATTTAGATTTTTTGATTTTTTTATGAAAAAACTGACTGTTGGATTCTTATAAAAAAATTACTGAATGTCGGAAACAGTATTTTCTGTGAGATAAAATAAGTTTGTGGCCAATATTTTTAATTTTTGAAAAGATATTTGAGTCGAAAATCAATGTTTACGAACTTTTAGTATTGCTTTTTAAGGTTTTAATTTTTGTTTAAAAACTGTCAATTTGATTTTTCTCAAAGAATGTTGAAAACAATATTTATTATAAAATAAAATTACTTTGAAGCCTATATTTCAAATGTTTGAAAAGTAATTTGAGTCAAAAATCAATTTTTACCAACTTTGAGTAATGTTTTTTTTTTGGGTTTTTATTTTTTATAAAAAAAACTGTCAATTAGATTTTTCTCAAAATTTTATCAGGTGTCAAAAACATTATTCTTCGTAGCACAAAATTGTTTTGGAGATGAAATCATATTTCAGTCGTAAAATTTTCGAGGTGACAAATTTTTTTTTCAGTTTTTTTGATTTATAAAAAAAACCGTTAATTGGATTTTTTTCCAAAAATATACTTGTTTTGTATTACGTTACAATATATAATATAAAATCCAATTCAAGTCTCTAACGTGATTGGTTCATGAGATATTTAGGTTTAACCAAAATTTTCACCTCTCAGGGCTCTCAAGAAAATTGCGTGGGTGGTTCTTTTAACATAGCAGTTTAAAATAAAGTGCACGACTGGGTCGCACGAACTTGCTTCTGTATGCAAAGAGTCTGTTTAAAAAAGTATCTATATAATATTTAAAAATATACCTGTAAAATAAGTTTGTCTTCAAAGATAAATATGCCATTTGATTTGTCGAAAAAACCTCCATTTTTGAATTTTTTGGGAGGGGGTTACATTTAATACAGTTAAACTAATTTAAAAAAAACTAATTTAAGATTCAAAATTTTACCTGAAAAATAAGGTTGTCTTCAAAAATTTAAATGCCATTTTATAAATCAAAAAACCCTTGATTTTTCAAATTTTTTTTATTGAAAATCGTTAGAGCGGTTTTTTTTTTAAATTAATTTTTTATATATAAAATTTTTCAATTTTGTTCAAAAATATTTTTGGTATGCAGTTGTTTAGTGATTGTATATATACGCTCTATATTTCAATTTCGTAAAAAAATGTTGGCCCGTTTTTGAGATATAGAATTTTGAAAAAAAAATTTCAATATTTTTTTAAAAATCCAAACAATAAAAAATTGCACTTTTGATAATCAAATATTGTTAAGGCAATACAAGAGCTCGTTCAGAAAAAAAATTATTGAAATCGGTTCATAAGTTGCTGAGAAAATTAAAAAACAAAAAAACGGTTCTATGAGCGGTACCTTTCCTGAGCAATACAAAAATATGTTTTTCTTATTAAAAGAAGCCAAGTTAAAAAATAAAATTTTAGAGAAATTTAAAAAAAAATCTATCGGTTTGTTTTTGAGAAAATTCGAATTTTGGTTTTTTGACCAAAAAAATTGTATGGGGGCCACTGTTAGTTTTGATCTTAAAAAAAAATGAAAAAACGCCTAACGCAAATCTGCTCAAAACCTTAACTTCCAAGTTTGAACTCAATCGACCCAATAATGGTTTAAGCTGTACGAGCGTGGACAGACAGACAAAATTGACCGGACGGAAACGCGGGACCCACTTTTTTCGACTTCTCTACCATCGTAATATCATGTTTGATTAAAATCTCGAGTTCGAAATTTTGCACGAATGCAAAACTTGCCATATAGTTCCTATATATTTCATTTCATTTTCATTTATTTCATTTATTTCATGAACCAATGACGCTAGAGACTTGAATTAAATTTTATATTATATATTGTATTGTAATACAAAACAAGTATATTTTTGAAAAAAAAATCCAATTAACGGTTTTTTTTATAAATCAAAAAAACTGAAAAAAAAATTTGTCACCTCGAAAATTTTACGACTGAAATATGATTTCATCTCCAAAACAATTTTGTGCAACGAAGAATAATGTTTTTACATCTGATAAAATTTTGAGAAAAATCGAATTGACAGTTTTTTTTACAAAAAATAAAAACCTAAAAAAAAACAATACTAAAACTTGGTAAAAATTTACTTTCGACTCAAAAAGCTTTTCAAAAATTAAAAATATTGGCTTCAAACTTATTTTATTTCACAGAAAATATTGTTTTCGATATTCAGTAATTTTTTTTTATAAAAATCCAATAGTCCGTTTTTTTCATAAAAAAATAAAATATACAAAAACTAGTACGCAAATTTTGTAAAAATTCATACATAATAGACAAACTTTTAAGCAAGACAAATTGACAGAAGGGATGGGAAGTTATCAGTGTTTGTCGCATCCCATCCCAGCCTCTTTTTGTAATCGAAATGAATTTATTACTGTTGTGAAATGAAATAAAATTTTTCCTTTTCAAATATAAAGCAAAAAAAATAATTTTTCTTCATCTTTTAATCCCCAAACGAAATGTTACAAAAAACGAAGCCCATCAGGTGGCGGAACGGAGTTCGCCGGGTTTGCTAGTTGTATGTATATTTTATATTTATTTTATTGAAAATCACATAGAAATTATTATGAGTAACCAAATTTTGTTCTGACTGCCACATACATATTGTTTTTTATCTGTTTTGAAGTGATTTCAAAAAGTATTCGTTATTATGAAACTGATCGAAAAATAGGACCCGTTAAAACAATGTCACTTAATTTTCAATTCAGATTTCAATTTCATTTTAATCGATTTCTGAACATAGCTAAATGTATCCGATTTTGAAAATGTATACATACATGCATACATAAATGTGTAAAATCGGATGCTAAACCGTCATACTGAAATAAGCTTCAAAATTTCGGTCTCTGTCAAAAAATCTTTACCGGTTTTCTTTCATGACATTGCGTTGATTTGCGTTCCATTTCGTCAGAAGATTGTGCGATATGTCAATCGAAATTGATACCTCTTTAATATCAATATAGAATCAATTTTGTGAATCTATAAGATTTACAGTAGCACTTGGAAAATGCTAATAAAACAAAAATATTAAACTTTCCAAAAACTTTCCATTGATGCTCAGACACATTTTCGTTTTTTCATTAAATCAACGTATTAATATGTTTGGTAGGGCTTAAATTTGTGAAAAAAACGCTTAATTGAAGTCGATAGGACTACTTATTATTGAACTACTTGGCTCAGTACAAGTATTTAAGGGCAATTATATTTTCCACTATTTTTTTAATTATTGAATTTGTTTTGAAAATATTTTCTGGATATCTTAATATTTGTATATGCACACAAAATTATTTAAAGTCGATCGATTATTGTGCTGCTTCTGGAGATATGGTCGATGAAAAAAGGTATCAGAACAGACACCGCTAATAAGACATTGGATTTACTTGAAACGTAGAAAAATTTCAAAATTTTCAATTTTACAGAAGAAGCTAAGATAACAACTTTCAATGTTAAGTTAAATTTATTAGTAATAATAAGTTCCAAGAGCACTTTGAGTAAAACTCACCAACTGTAAGCATTGGGCAGGTTCGGACAACATAAGGGACTTCATTTGCAGTCAACTTAATTCTTTGAACGTCAATTTTAACCAAGGCAACTAGTTAGTTTTTCAAGTGTCATGTATTTCAAATTCAGAACTTTACTTCACAAACCTCTACTTTAAGTTCTCAGTACAAAAATTACCAAAAACATTATTGTCTACAAAACACTAGTCAGGCAAGCTACAAGTCCATCATGATTTGTATTTTGTATTGTAAGGAAATATTACTTATTTCTTTTACAAATTGACAACGAACCCTTTTACAGAAAGCATTGAATGAAGTTGTGCAGAAAATAAATAAATTATAGAGTAATAAAGTTCAGCTTTCAGTTAAATAAAAAACCATTATCAGTTGTCATTTTGACAGAAGTAGACTTGATTTGATAGTTAGGGAGATTTTTCTTGACTTACCTTGCAGTCAACTTTGAATTGAAGTTGCTTTAATTGGAAGGTAATTTTTTGGCAGCTGGCCAATCAGGCAATAGAAACTTCCCTAACTGAACGTGCCTATTGTTTTGATATTTTACTATCCAATTTAATATAAATTGAACAATTTCCTAAGCTCCATAAATAACTCAGGTTGCATTTTTACATTGAAAAAACAAGACCTTAATTATAGTCCAGAGTAACTATTCTGTTACCTTTATTTTCAAAAGTTCATAAAGTGGAACCTCTCCATCTCGATCATCGGACGGTTTCTTTTCAGCCGTCACATTAAAATATCCATTTTCTACCAAATATTTTGGTTTTGCAATGCTTGGCTTCTTATTACAATACTCAACAAATGCCCTCGCCGAACGTAAATGAGCAATTCCCCTGAATATATGTTGACCACTCCGTAGTTCATCAGGGAAGACAGTTTCAATAGAAACTTCTTCTTCATTGCGTATCCATGGTCTATCTTTATAAGGAATCGTTTTTCCAAATGCTACTGTTTTAGCCGTTTTAGGAGCTTCTTTCAAACTTTTGTTAATGTAATTTTCATATTTTAATTCAATGGCCATCTATAAGTGAAATGGAAGAACTCTATATAACAATGCTGGTGGTGTAAAAATAAAATATTAACACAAACAAAAACATACTTCCGGTAAATCCCATCTATCGGCAACAGTTTTGGCTATAGCTTTTACCTCCTTCGGATCGGTTTGGATAGATGATAAAAGCTTTGCACTGCCTTCAATGGAAAAAAGCGATTTAAGTTCGTCCTTTTTCATTTCCTTGCCGCTTTTGCTGCCAAGGTTGTTCACCCATTCGGTGAATCTTTCAGCGGACTAAAATGGAAAGACAATTGGCATGGCATGGTGAAAATTTGTCAATAGAGTTTTATAAGGGTTGAAAGCTCTTTAAAGAAAAGCTTACCGCATCCATGAGTTGCTCTGCCTGCTCGTCCAGAGGCTTCTCCCAGATGTTTTTTTCCATTTGATAGATTTTCGATTTCCATTTAATTCTATCCTTGCGTGGTGCACAAACGAAGGTAGAATGCCAATTGGGTCGTTGTTTTTCACGTGTTGATTTCTTTTGCATGACATTTTCTAAATTCAATTCGAATTTTGAAAATTCTTTTTCCTTTTGCTCAATCATGGAACAAGTACTTTCATTAAAGTCGATTTCCTGCTGAAAGAGTACACTCAATATTGTTTGTACTGAATTCTCAGAGTCTTAAGGAAATACCTTCGGTGTGACCGCACATTCTTCTTCGGCATTCATTGAATGTTGAGATACAACCTTACCTTTGTATTGGGGTTTTTCTTCCGGTAATTCGTCAGAATACTCTAGAGGAATAATTTTTGCAACCCTTTGTTGAAGTGTTTTTGGCAAAGTCGGATAGAAATCGTAGTTTTTAATGCGGTCCCTTTTGGTTTTCTTAATGGCATTAAGTTCTATTTGATTGATTACCATTTTCCAGTAATTATTTTGACGCTGTTTCTGTGACATAATTTTAATGATTTAATAGAAAAATATATTTTGTATTTAATGAAATAATAATATAAAACACAACAAAAACTATTTCAATACTGACAAGCAGCAATTTGATAGTGCTTATTTGTATGATAGGCAGGAACAAGTTGTTATATAGGTCGATGGCATGGTTTCAAGTTAGTAAAAGCTTTATGTTCGGGAAGGTTTTAGAATAGGGATGGTTTTTAAATCTGTACTTTTCAAAAAGCTTTAAATAGAGGACAAGGAAATAGGCAGTTTAGCAGTATGTTTGTATGTGTTTGCTTTATTTACTTTAATACAGATAAAGAGTTAAAAATATGCAGTGTGAAGTTGTTCTGGCTTTTTAATACATTTTCGAATTTTTTTGAATTTTTTTTTAAAGGTTATAATATAAATAAGTATTAATGATACATTTTTTTTATTTAAAAAGTCCATGATGTACAACTGAAAAATTGAATTCTTTGTGATATTATCAAGTTGGCTCGAGGGTACAAAAATCTCCTGTTCTTTTTTTTAAGGAATAAAAAGTAAAACAGCTGACGAAAAAGGAGTTTTACTTATGTCCTCTAAGTTAAGCAAGGGTACGTCAAGTTATGAATATTTTAGTAATTATATTTGCTGACGAAATTCATGAAGCAATTATGAGGACGTATAACCACAAACGTGCGAAGTGGCCGTGGAAAGTTTCATAAAAATGATATGGTGCTGCAAACGTAGCCTTGGCCGCTTTTAAGGTGATATTATGTTAAAATGAAACAAACACTCTTTGATTTCTTTTACAATAATAATTTTTTTCCTTGAATATCAGCTTGAAACCTCTTATTGGAAAACAATTTTAAAACTATGCTGTGAATTTTTCTGTGTTGGCAAATAATAAATTATAATTGTCTTTTAAGTTAATCACGACTAAAGATGAATTATTGGATATTTGACATTGATTTAGTTCAAAGAGTTGCAGGGAAATAAGTCCACAGAAATTAACTTTATTGAGGGACTTAATTTCCACTCAGTGTGAAATATATCCACTCTATTAAATTGACCATAGTTCTTGTGCTTTGTGGGAATCTAATTCAGAAAAAAAGGCTGGGATGCGACCCACACTGATAACTTCCCATCCCGTCTGTCGATTTCTCTTGCTTAAAACTTGGTAGGTTTTCATGATTTGTTAAAAAAGTTGTCAGTTGCATTATTCTTAAAAAAATTACCAACAATATTTCACATATAAAGAAATTTGTAGTTTAATTTCGAAATCTATTTTTGTTTACGAGATTTTTAATCAAAAACCAATTTATACCAATTTTAGTAGCATTTGCGTACTATTTTTTGTAGGTTTTATTTTTGCATTGAAAAACTGACAATTTGATTTAATTAAAAATTTAACCGAATGTTGAAAACAATATTACGTATAAGATAAAATTAGTTTGAAGCCATAGTCTCAAATTTTTGAAAAAAAATTTTGGACGAAAATCAATTTTTAACAACTTTTAGTAATGTTTCTTAGGTTTTTATTTTGTGTAAAAAAAACCTGTCCAGTCGATTTTTCTCAAAATTTAACTGAATATTGACAACAAAATTTTTTTTGAAATAAAATAAGTTTGAAGCCAATATCTTAAATTTTTGAAAAGATATTTGAGTCGAAAATCAATTTTTACCAACTTTTAGTACTGTTTTTTTTTAGGTTTTTATTTTTTATAAAAAACTGTCAATTCGATTTGTCTCGAAATTTTACCAGATGCCAAAAACATTATTCTTCGTTGCATACAATTATTTTGGCGATAGAATCATTTTTTGTTTGTAAAATATTCGAAGTGACAAATATTTTTTTTTTCAGTTTTTTTGATTTATAAAAAACCGCTAATTGGACTTTTTTCCAAAATTACATTTCTTTGGTATCACGTTACAATAAATTATTTAAAATTTGATTCAAGTCTCTAGCGATATTGGTTCGTGAGATATTTTGGGTTAACCAAAATTTTCACCGTTTTTTTAAATTGCTATGGAAAAAAACACCCTCTCAATTTTTCGAGAGTCCTTTCTGCATCTTTCTGCATTATTCTCTATGTAACAAAATTTATTTGAAGTTGATATCCCACCTGGTTCTTGAGATATGGACTACGAAAAAAACTTCGCGAACGTGCGGACGGACGTACGAACGTACGTACACACGCACGTACAGGAATTTCTCTAAAAATCTTTTATTTCGACTCTAGGACCTTGAAACGTCGAGAAATGTCAAAATTTTCAATTCGACAAATCGGACCGAGTACAATATCTTCCTATGGGAAGTTAAAAAAAGTGTATGTCTTAAGTTCCCTTTGAATTTTAAATGAATTCCCACTTATTTGTGCCCAAAAAAAAGTGTTAACCTAAAAATGTATGTTGTGAAAAGTATGTAATTGTGAATACAAATTTTACACCATTTCATTCGAAATACAGTTTTCAAGATTCCGAAAGCAATCAAATAAAAGCTTTCTTCAATTTTTGTTAAAAATAAATTCCTTCTGTAATGAGTACCGTTAACAAAGTGAAGTTCGTACACACCTACCACCGAAACTCAGGCTACTTTGTAAATCCCCTTAGTTGGTATACCTCCCGTGGGCTTTTTCACTGCAAAAGTTCTAAGAACTGAAATAAATTTGTCATTTGAGTTCAAAATTGACAAGTTTTTTAAAAAATATTTTTTTAAAATATACATGTTTCCAATTTCTAATCAAGGTCCCTAGCGGTACCCTTGGCATGATGGTTAGTGCGTTGGATTGTCATGCCAGAGGTTTAGGGTTCGATCTCTGCCTATGACATCTAAGGTTTTTTCACGGGTACTACCTCTTGCGAGGAATTGACAAATCCTCCAAGAGTAATTCTTGCCATGAAAAGTGCTTTCTCAAATTTGCCTTTCGGATTCGGCTTAAAACTGTGGGTCCCCTCCATCGCTGACAACATTACCCGCACACAGGAATGGTTGAGGGTTGTAAGTCACTAGGCCCTAGTTCTCAACGGACTGTTGCGCCACCCAATTTATTTATTTAATCAAGGTCCCTAATGGTCCCATATGATCACTCATAGTCACTTCATGGTCCCTTATGGTCTCTTATGGTCTCTTATGGCCTCGTATGGTCTCTTTTGTTTTCTTATGGTATTTTATGGTCCCTTATGGTCATTCAAAGTCACTTATGGTCAATTAAATTATCGTCACTAATGGCTACCCTTGAGTACTTTTTGTCAAAATCATACAGAAGAATTTTGATGAAGATCTAATCAAATAAACAATTGTCTTCATTTCGATTTCTTTAATTAATTGATTTGGAAAACGTTGAACTTCAAACTATGTAAATGAACTATACATACATATATGAATTTGTATGGACATTGACAATCGTAAACGATGTTTAAATTGCTCTTTCATAACTCAATATGGTATCTCAAATTTTTTGAGTCTAACACATGTTTCCAAATTGTTATTTCACGACCAATAAGACACAAAAACAAAGTTTTTTTTATTTTTTAAATCTTCAAAAGACGCGACTCATCAAAAGACCATTTTGTCAAAATTATCCATCAATTGACTATGACTACATAACTCCTGCACTATATGCACCCCATTTATGCTTTTACAGTCTCTTTGACTTCCAAGGAGGGTTGACAGTGAAGCTTGTCACGCGCTATGACAGTTTGATTTATTTATTATTGAAAAAGTTTCGTTTTTTATTTTAAATTGTTTCTTATATCCTTTATGTATAAGTATATTTTATGTGTATTACTACCACCCTTGAACCAAAAAATGATATCAAGTCGGGTATAGACTGTGTAAGTCTGAGGGGAGAACATAAATTATTTCGCTTTTCTAGAATCCGTCAAGTGTAAGTGGAGAAAATTAATTTTTGATGTCCTGAACCTGAACTTCTGAATCGTGACGCCTTTTCGCAAGGATGTACTCTTACCTAAGATAAGTTCACGAAGGATAACATGTCTTTTAAAAAAATAGAAAAAAAAAGGAAGAACAAAAAATCTCCAAACGATGCGATGAAAGAAAGTAGCGAAAATTAATTAAAAAACTTTTCAATCAACCCATAATTTTAGAAATCCTTTCGACTTCTTAACCTCAAAATTTTTACGTAGCATCTGTAATGCATGATAAAAATGCAAGTTTTCGATGCGAGAAGAAGCACAGAATGTGGAAGTGGGAGTTTGACTCATCAATAATTCAGGTGCGTGGTGGATACATCAAAAGGAATTACTAAGTATTCGAACTTAACTCCTCATTGTTAGCACAGCAACTGCTGAAGTCCTTGCACGTCCTTGATAAAAGAATATATGGATGCCTACTTTTTTGGAAAGTCTTTCAAGTGCACTTTTGAATAATACGGATAGAGGTCATATGTAGGTAGGTATATTATATAGACTCGTTCCGCCTCTTGCGCTTCCCCCTTCTCTAAGGCGCATACATGTCCTCACGTGCCATTTCTTCAGAAGGCGAATGAAACGGAAGGATTTATCCCTTAATTTAGTTTTTTTTTGTCTTTAAGAAAACTTTGTTTTACAAGGAATAACAAATGACACATAATATCCTCTTTGCTTGTTCCTCATCCTGCTTGGTTATGGCGTTATGGGAGTATAGAGCAGAAAGAACACTTTGCTGATTCCTTAAGCAACTCATTCAACGAGTATGGGTGTATGTATGTAGACCTAAACACCCTGTAAGTCTAGAATGGGTCTACCACTTTGCTGTTTGGGTTATGTTGCCACTCATGGAAAAAGGAGGCTTTTATACACAATGACGGCAGGCAACGAAGACGACAACGACAACGACGACGACGAAGTAAACTTTTAATTTATGTGAAAAAGCTTTGCCAAGAATTTTAATATGGGAACGTTTTCAGAAGTTTACACGGTGTTATGCAAAGTTTTGTCGCTTGATAGGAAATAACTTATGATAAGTAAGTGTGACCACTGTAGCAGAGTTCTTAAAAGGGAAATGGTTTTTACGGTTTGAGTTGGTTGTTGGTATTGGTCCTGGTTCTAGTTCTGGGGTGGATGGCACTTTAAGAGAGTATGTATTATGAAAAGTTATTGGGGTATCGTATATTATGATGTCTTCCTTGGGTATAGTTATATGTGTTTGAAAAGGATGCGGCTGATCTGGTCGAGATATTTTTAATACCCCTTTGACAATATCATGTAATCTGTCTCACTTTTAATGAAATGGATAGAAAGAATGTGTTAAAATAGAAAAATAATAAGGGTCTAAAATATTTGCCAAAATCTTAAGAGTTATATTTAATTCTGAGGCCAACAAGATGCTAGAAAAATGTCAAAAGAATCCAGATTTGAAAATATCTTGCAAAATATACAATTTTGAAACAAATAGTTTTTAAATTACAATGCACTTGCATTTACCCAAAAAATCTCAAAACTTTTAAAAGGGGCTATTGAAAGCATTTTGTTGCTTTATGCTATTTAATTGTTCTTAGATTTGAGTGACCTTACTTAAGGGAAAGATTAAAGCATCTACACAAATTGTTTTGCTGAAATTCTATGAGCAGGTTTCTAATGATATGAGTCTATACGCAATTTTTGTTGCTATTGTCTAGCGACACATTTTAAGAGGAGTGATTCTATGTAGGTTATAATAGATTTTGTTTTATTCGTAAGCATAATTCAAGAGGATATTTAATGTAGCTTATGTATCGTAACACCTTAATTTCCATGGCTAAGTCTTGTAAATTGAATGTTGCGGCAAACTAGACTCATGTTGCTAGATTCTTCTGGTAAAATGTGTGTGTCGAGATTTATGCAGCTTAACTTTAAATTATTATAACTAGATTCTTCTCTTTGTATTTCTTTATATTTGACTTTAAGTGGCCTATTTTATATACATAATTTTAAAAGATCTCAATATTATGATTGCAACTGAAAGACTCTGGTAACTTGTTTTTAAAGTAATATTAATCTTACACTTAATTCTTGTGACTAGAATCAGGCAACTTATGCAATCAATTTGAGGTTCTTTAAACTATAGTTGCAAATTCAAAGTTTCAATATTTTATCGTAACTTTTAAAGCTGTTTAGATTCTATGCAGTGCTATATTATGTCCCTTTAAGAGGCTAAGTTCTTCTTCCCTAAATCTTCTTGGTAGATTAAATGAGGTCAAGCACTTAAATGTTTAAGCATGAAAAAGCATCTGCTTTCATCTGAATTCAATAAGCAAATAGAATTCGTTGGTTGAAGTAAGGTATCTAGATCTCGTTTGTTCTCATAATATTAATTCTAGACTCATGTTGCCAGAATATAGTATGGTCAATGTAAGTCGTGTGGCTAGGCACAAATACGTCCGTATGTCCGTACAGGTAATAAAAGTAAAAGATGCAGAAAGGACTTTCAACAAAATTGAGTCGGATTTTTTTTACCATAGCAATTTAAAAAAAAAAACACGAGAAAGAAAAATATGCTTCCCATCTCCAATATTTTGCGAACAGAAAAGCACTTAAGAATACTTTAACGCATTAAAAGGTACTTAAAAATGGTAAAAATTGATTGGCTTTAAAAACACAATTGGCAACATTTGGTAATTTTTTTAGAAAAATAAAATTGAAACTTTTTAAATAAAAAGTGCTAAACATTTTGAGACGAAGTTTTTTATAAAACAAATAATGATTTCATCTCCAAAACAATTTTGTGCAACGAAAAATAATGTTTTTGACATCTGGTAAAATTTTGAGAAAAATCGAATTGACAGTTTTTTTACAAAAAATAAAAACCTAAAAAAAAAAAACATTAATTAAAGTTCGTAAGAATTGATTTTTGACTTTAATATCTTTTCAAAACTTCTAGATATTAGCTTTAAACTAATTTTATCTTGTTAGAAGTATTGTTGTCAACATTAAATAACATTTTGAGATCAATCGAATTCACAGTTTTCTTACAAAAAATAAAAACCCAAAAATAAATTACTAAAAGTTCGTAAAAATTGATAATCGACTCAAGTATCTTTTAAAAAATTTGAGATATTGGCTTTGAATTAATTATATTTTGTAAAAACTATTGTTTTCAACATTTGGTAAATTTTGAGAAAAACCGAATTGAACATTTTTTTATAAAAAATAATAACCTAAAAAAAACATCACTAAAAGTTGGTAAAAATTAACTTTTGACTGAAATATCTTTACAAAATTTTACTGGCTTCAAACTTATTTTATCTCACAGAAAATATTGTTTTTGACATTCAGTACATTTTTTATAAAAATCCAACAGTCCGTTTTTCATAAAAAAATAAAATCTACAAAAAGTAGTACGCAAATTTAGTAAAAATTGATGTTAGGTTCTTGATATCTCGTGAACAATAGAAGATATTGACTTCAAATTAATTTCATTCATCTAATTTGTATTTGTTTATATAAGAAATAAAAACTTTTAAGAAATGCTACTAAAATTGGTAAAAATTGGTTTTCGACTAAAAATCTCGTTAACAAAAATAGATTTAGAAATCAAACTATTTCTTTATGTGTTGGTAATTTTAATTTTTTTTTTTAAATAATTCAACTGACAACTTTTTTAACAAAACACGAAAACCTACAAACCTTTCAAGCAAGACAAACCGATAGACGGGATGATAAGTTATCAGTGTAGGTCGCATCCCAGCCTCTTTTTAATTTCTTATTCTTGATTGATAACCAAATTTTGCCACAAAATTCTGAAAAAAAGTTCTTAACTAAGAAAATAAGTTCCAGACAAAAAGAAAAATAAAAATAGTAAAACGCTAACCTTGTAAATCTCATTTCACCTAAAAATTATCTTCATGCTAACAAAAGGTTCTTGTCTCTAGTTACTTTATCATTAATTCCCACGCAAGCTCTTTATAGAATCATTAATTGATTATTATCAATAAGAAATAAAGAACAAGCCAAAAGGCTATCAACCTAACCTCGAGGGTGAAATTGGTCTCCAAAAAAAAGGTAAGGTTAGGTTATTACCTACCCACTTAATGAAACAATGTTGCTAAAGTAAGAAATACATCAAACAGAACAGCTATACAATAAATGTTTCGTGTTAATTGTTTCAATTTATCTTTTTAAGAAAAAAAAAACATTTCGATAAAATTGTATTTTTTAAGAATTTTGCTTTAATGTACTTAGTGGCCGTGCACATGGCTATTAATCCGTGGTTAACCACAAAACTACTACACTATAAAGGGTCATCTAATAATAATGTATTAGAACAACTTCAATTTAATTCCTATATGTTTGCCATTTTGTTCATATACTCGTTTGTATTTATCTATAGATGCATGTGAATGTGTGTGTCTAAAACTATACTAAATGACATTGTTGAGATCATAAACTACCGATTGTCACCGCAGACACGATACAAAAACCCACCCTATTGTCCCTTCTAAATATAAGTATTTATATACCTTTATTATGTGGCTTTAGCTTTTATTCGAGAATGACAATAATTTTGTTGGTTATTCTTGTCAAGGGGCAAATTAGAGGCATTGTTTATATTGCTAATGGAGCAAAAAGGGTTAGTTTGGATTTTATGCACACCACCGTTAGGAATTTATAATGTATAGGTTAGGTAGGTAAATAGATATTTTGCTTTTGCCAAATAACAAGGTGTCATCTGATTTAGTCATTTAATGGCCCATTGGCAATGAGAATGATTGATTTTCAACTGATGTGGGTTTTGGGATTTTTGTTTTATAGTTTTGTTCTAATCCAGCTTAGCTGGTTTTATAGTTCTGTAAAGGGACTTAATAGAACGATGAATAATGAGTTTGATTTTTGCCACACATATGTAAATATTGATGGGTTTGTGATGTATCCTAAGATTGTAATTTAAATATTAGAGAAATCATAAGTGACAGTTACAAACATTGCATAATTTTTGAACTGAGTTTTTTTTTTGTTGATTTTGTGTTGTTTTGCTTAGAGTTTTCATATAAAATATTTAATTTTAATATTCAAGATTCAAGCTTATATTTTAAGAGACCCAATTAATGTTTATTTATATGCAAAAAGAAATATGTTTGGTAGGTAAGTCGATAACTCCACAGATTCCATCTTTAAGGTTTTGAAAGTTAACGGTAGCTTTTTTACAAAAATGGTACTAAAAGTTGGTAAAAATTGATATTGGCTTAAAAGCACACCTGGCAACGTTTGATAATTTTTTTTACAAAACTCAAATCGACACTTTTTAAATTAAAAAAAAGAGGCTGAGATGCGACCCACACTGATAACTTCAAATCTCGTCTGTCGATTTGTCTTGCTTAAAAGTTTGTCTATATGTATCAATTTTTACCAAATTTGCGTAGATTTTATTTTTTTATGAAAAAACAGACTGTTGGATTTTTATAAAAAAAATTACTGAATATCGAAAACAATATTTTCTGTGAAATCAAATAATTATAAAGCCAATATTTTTAATTTTTGAAAAGCTATTTGAGTCGAAAGTAAATTTTTACCAAGTTTAAGTATTGTTTTTTTTTTTTAGGATTTTATTTTTTGTAAAAAAAAACTGTCAATTCGATTTTTCTCAAAATGTTTCCTCATGTTGAAAACAATATTTCTTATAAGTTAAAATTAGTAAAGAGCCATTATCTCAAATTTAAAAAAAAAAGATATTTGAGTCGAAAATCAATTTTTACCAACTTTTATTAATTTTTTTTTAAGGTTTTTATTTTTTGTAAGAAATCTGTGAATTCGATTGTTCTTAAAATTTTACTGAATGTTGACAATGATACTTTTAATAAGATAAAATTAATTTCAAGCCAATATCTGAAAGTTTTGAAAAGATGTTTAAGACGAAATTCAATTTTTACCAACTTTTATTAATTTTTTTTTAGGTTTTTATTTTTTTATAAAAAAACTGTCCATTCGATTTTTCTCAACATTTTTCAGAATGTTGAAAACAATATTTCTTATAAGATAAAATAAGTTTGAAGCCATAATCACAAGTTTTTGAAAAGATATTTGAGTCGAAATCCAATTTTTACCAACTTTGAGTAATGTTTTTTTTTAGGTTTTTATTTTTTGTAAAAAAAACTGTCAATTAGATTTTTCTCAAAATTGTATCAGATGTCAAAAACATAATTCTTCGTTGCACCAGATTGTATTGGAGATGAAATCGTATTTTAGTCGTTAAATTTTCGAGGTGACAAATTTTTTTTTTCAGTTTTTTTTTTGATTTATAAAAAAACGTTAATTTGATTTTTTTCCTAAAATGTAATTGTTTTATATCACGTTACAATTTTTTATATAAAATTTAATTTAAGTCTCTGGCGTCATTGGTTCATGAGATATTTAGGTTTAACTAAAATTTTCACCTTTTTTTTAAACTGCTATGGTATTCTGCCTTATTATCTGTATATCAAAATTTATTTGAAGTCGATATCTCTTCTGGTTCTTGAGATATGGACGAAGAAAAAAACGTCGCGAACTTACGAACGTACGTACACACGCACGCACAGACATCTTTCTAAAAATCTTTTATTTCGACTCTAGGGACCTTGAAACGTCGAGAAATGTCAAAATTTTCAATTCGACAAATCGGACCCATTACAATAACTTCCTATGGGAAGTTAATAATAAGATCTACAAAAAATATTGCATGCACAAAATTGCTAAACATCAATTTTCGAGTCGAATATCTTAAGAACAAATAAAGGTATTGAATACAACATTATTTCATTGTATAAAAAAATTATTTTAACATGATAAAGTTGTATCTTAAAAAATCCAAATGGTATTTTTATAATAAGAAATAAAAACATGCAAATAATGCTTCCAAAAATTAGTTTTCGACAAAAATATTCCATCGTTAAGGTTTTGAACCGATTGTAAAGCATTAGCATAGACCTTATCGCTTACATGGCTCAAAGAAATAAGTTTAAAGGAGTTTTATCACATAATCTAAGCGGGCAATTGTAACAACCTGTTTGAGATACAACATTGTCAGAAAACTTGTTACGTTGCTTGTGTAGAACGTAACTATTTTTGTATTGAATTTTAAGTTCAGTACGTTCTTGAAATGTTTATCGTTCCATTGTTAATACTTTTTTTTTATATAATAAACCCGCACTCAAGGGGATAATACTACGCTTATTATGTAGACACAAGGTAAGCACTAGGAAAGGAAGAGAGGGGTTAAAAGGAGGTGTTGGTGCACATTGGTTTTGAATTCCTGAATATTGTAATGGTTTGGAGAGACAGAGTGTGGTAAAGAATTCCACATTCGCGTAGTACGGCTAAAGAACGAATCTCTGTACTTGAAAGTACGACCGAAGTTGGGCTCGAGGGTATATTGATGAGCATTCCCAGAAGCGCGAGTATTACGGTAGAATTGTTTTAGGGGAGGAATGCAGCTGTCTATTAAAACAGTTAAAATAACGGTAAAAGAGAGTGAAACAAGAAGCATTTCGACGATATTCAAGCAACGTAAATGATACTATGATGGTATTATCACCAATCAATCTAAATGCTCTACGGTCAATACTGTCCAAGAGGCTTTAATAAATTGCAAGGGTGCCAACCCAGATATGGGAGTTATACTCAAGCTATGGACGTATATTAGTCTTGTAGATAACAGCCAGATCAGAGGGGGAGAAAAACTTCTTGCATATAGCCTTAGAAAACCCAAATATCTTGCGGCATTTTTGGCGACATCGCGTATGTGATCGTTCCACAAAAGGTGGTTGGTGATACACATACCGAGAATATCTTGATGTTCAGTCTCCTCGATGCAAGTGCCATCTAAATATAATGGAAAGGGGGTACATCGCGCTTTGAAGATACAAGACTGCATTGGGTTTTCGAAGCATTAAATTCCACGCGGTTTTTTATTCCCCATTGTACAATGCTGTTTAGGTCGGAATTTAATGAGCTTATCATATTTTCTCGTTGCAGTTCCACATCCGAAGAAGAGGAATGTGAATCTGAAAACGAATATAAAAAGCTAAGAGTACTATCGTCAGCGAAACAATGTATTGGATTAGAAGTTGCAGACAGGAGATCATTAATAAAAATGAGAAAGAGTGTTGGAGATAGAACAGAGCCCTGGGGTACACCAGCATTTTCGATAAGAGAGCCTAATGCCAAACCCTATCAAATACTTTTGAAATATCAAGTGCAATAATCTTACTTTCTCCAAAGCGATGTAAAGATTTGCTCCATTGTACGTTGAGATGAACCATGAGATCACCAGTGGACCTATTGCTACGAAAGCCGTATTGAGGATTCGCCTTTTTTGGGGAAAGGCTGGACAAATGCGGTTTTCCATTCGCTCGGAACGAGACCTGAGGAGTAGAACATATGAAAAAGCTTACGCAGTGGTTTTGCCAGCGTTGAAGAACACCTCTTCGGAAAAATAGCGGCGATACCATCCGGAAAAACCGATTTATGTATGTTCTTTTAGGACTCTCGCCATAGTACGAGTGCGAAAAAGGATTGGCCCCATAAAATCACTAACACATTCGCTGACAGGAGTTATAACACTCACTGGCAGCGTTGAATTGGTGGCGAACTGCCTCGCAAAGAGATTAGCTTTCGCTTAAGAGGTAACAAATGGTGTGTTATTGACAACAAGCGTAGGAACTGAGGAAGAGGAAGAATTCCTCATATTTTTTTACAATAACCAAACATTTTTACTGCCTTTGGGACATTGCAGTATTTTTTACCGAAATTTTTGGTCAAGTAAAAATTTGGTCCTCGAAAATGGGCGTTGCAGTCCTTCCTGGCTTGCTTGAACTCATTCCTGTTTTCCCCAACGGAAACTTACTGGTGTAGTTTTTACATGACAAATTTCCAGAAGTTGCAGCTTTAAAAGCTACAGCTGCCCAAGTAGTAGGCTGTTCAAAACGAATATTGGAAACTCTAATATTTTCTGATAGTGAACTAAATTTATACAACAAAATCTGAAGCTTCAATGTTTCTTGTAAATTCAAATAGAAATTAGGATTAAGCATTTCAACCCAATTTTGTTGATACAAAATAAACCATAATGTTCAAACTTGAAACCAGGGTTTTTTCGAATGTTCTTAAAAATGATAAATACAAAATTTTCATCAAAAACACCGTGTTGGCATCAAGAGTTATTAAAATTGTTCTTCAATAATCTTATCTGTTCAATATTACTTACTTACTTAAGGTGGCACTACGGTCCTGAATGAACGAGAGCCTCACCCAATAAACTTCTCCATCTAGCTCGGTCACCAGCTAAAAGTCCTTAGTTGCGCACACAAAGTTGGGTGAGATCACTTTACATTTGTGCTCGTCACCTGATCCGTGGCCTTCCTCTACTGCGCTGTCCTGTGGGCGACGATTTTCCGGGCCGGATTATTGGCTTCCATGCGCTCTACATGACCCAGCCATCTCAGGCGTTGGACTTGTATCCTCCTGGCTAAGTTTACTTCACTATACATCCCGAAAAGCTCGTCGTTCCATCTTCTCCTCCACTCACCTTCTATGTTGTTCAATATTTATAGCCTCATAGGTTCCTCGTAGTGAAAAAATAGGGGCAACAAATTTATCAAATATTCAATAGTAAAAAAGTGCGTATACGCCCAAGTGCACCATTCATAATATATGCAAAATAAGATCCAAATAGCTTGAGATGCTGTTTAAGGATGAATATCAATTTTTTTAAAGCAATTTAATAAGGATCTTATATTTTTTTACAAATATTCTTTGAACCCTTAAGAAGTGTGCAATACAAAAATACCAAAGTGATATCACACCGCTCAAAAAAAGATTATTTAATAAAATAATGTATTTGCTCATGCTTAAAACTTTAACCGATATGCATTACAAGTTCGTATATAAGGTTCCTGTTGCGCAAACAAAAATTTCGTTTTCAGAATTATTTTCACTTATATGCACATATATACATACATATGTTTATATGTCTACCAACCAAACATTAAATGTATGGGCCGGAAACATCACTCAAAACAAATACGAGAATTATCCTATAGAATTTGCGTCCATTAAAAGTGTTGAGTTATCAAACGGTTCATTAAGCTTTCACCCCAAAATCAATTGAATCCACCCGCTGCTGCACTGCTCTACGGTTCGTTGCTGGCGTCGCAGCAGCCGCCACCAAACCAACCGCCACACCGCGGTGAATCTAACACCTCGGGGCAAGCAGGGAGAACTTTTTACCTTTCTGAGAGTATAATTTTCAATTAGCTATGCTGTTGATTTAATCGATTTCAATTAATCCAAACACATTGGTCAAAATATTGCACTAATAGAGTTGGCTGCTGCATGCATATAATACATATGTATGCATATAAACAAACTGTCGAGCGGCAAGCGGCATGCAGCATGAGGCATTTGCAATTCCAAAGGGACAGGCATGGGACTATTTTATTTTGATAGGTTTCATATTGCATGCGAACACCTTTATCCCCACCAACCTGTACCAAAAACACTCCAAATGTAGGTATTCTCAACCCCCGCACACAACTTACCAAGAACAACAACAACAATCCACCCCTTTGCCATCACCCAGTCGGTTATGCAGATTTAATCTGCTGCAATAATATTATTTTGCAAAATTTGCATATCTCATGCACAGCTCACAACAAGGATATACCCACTTGTTGTTTGTCCCGGGCTGGCTGTCCTGTCTACCACCCATTCGCACCCCCGAATTTCTGCCAACAATTTCACACAGTTTTGGCGTACCATATGCATATTATTCTGCCTCCAGGACTTTATTCGACATTTGTATAAATATGCATGTCTATATGCATGTGTTGTGTATGTATGTTTGTGTGTGGTGCATGTGTTGTGCTTGAAATAAAACAAGCAAACATAGTTAATTTGTCATATTTAATCGGAGTGCAAATATGAAGTTGCAGTAATTAGAATTATGCCAGAGGCAATGAAAAACTATAAAGTTGGTTAAAAAAAAAATAAGAATTGATCCGATTTCAAAATATATACTCAGGAATTCTGAATTAAAAAAGAAATGAAATAAAATATTAAATTGTATGCGCGATGTTATAATAAAAATAGAATATAATTTTCATTTCCATTTCCATTTTCATCGTTGAAAAGAATCATTTGCATTGCAGAATTCTTGATGAGTTGCAGCAATTATTATTATTTGTGTGACTTTTGTTGTTTATTTTGGCTATTAAAATTTTCCACTAAAATATAGAATATGAGGGTTTTTGGGTTAATGGAGGTGGAGGATGCCATGGAAAAACTCAACACAGATTTGTTTCCATACGATAAATTCCTGGAAGGACTAGTCATCATTTAAAATTAAACTATATGCCTTTATATACCTTTTTAGATGGAAAATTATAGACAAACTCGTACGTCAGGAGTAATTTTAGTAAAATTTTACTTTAAATAAATTTAAGAATACAATTTACAATATAACTTTTTGAGAAATGTTTATAACATTTGTAACACATGTTTTTTAAATAACAGCTCGGGGAGATATGTATCTTAAACTTGATAACCATCATTAAATCAATTGATCATCAATTTTAAAATTCTTCATTTTGGTTTTTATAGCAACATCAAAGTTGGGATAATCCCTTTTCTAAGCTTAATATTGATCCTTCTAGCAGGAAAAAATACGAAACAAAAAACATTCTATGTGGTGTGCTCTGTAATACTTTCCAAGTGCAATAACGAAATGAATTTTTGTTCGAATTTAATGGAAAATATTTGAAAAATTCATATTTTTACGAATGTTTTACGTTGTTGTGTTATGTGATATCCTTGTATGGCTGGATATAAAAGAGAAAGTGATTGAGTAACTCAAATTTGCTTTAGTTATCTAAGTTACGAAATTCAATTTATTAGAAGTAATTCAATGAATTTTGATATGTGTGAATGTATTTCAAACTATAGTGTTTGTGTTAAAAAAGTAGTTGTAAGCAAGTATTAGGCTTTTTTGACTGAAAATATTAAATTAGTTTGAATAAACGAACTACATTACAAAAAAAATCATTCATCGGATGTGTTAGAAGAAATAAATTCACGATAGGGTGATGTATCCAAGGAGTCTGTGTAAAAATATTACCTGTATTTTAATATTTAAAAATGTAGCTGCAAGAAAAGTTTGTTTTCAAAAATTTGAACGCCATTTGATTTCTCAAAAAAAAATTAATTTTTCAAAATTTGTATTAAAAATCATTTGATCGGTTTTTTTGTATGTATACAATATTAACTCCCCATAGGAAGTTATTGTAATCGGTCCGATTTGTCGAATTGAAAATTTTGACATTTCTCGACGTTTCAAGGACCCTAGAGTCGAAATAAAAGATATTTAGAGAGTCTATTTCGTAGTCCATATCTCAAGAACGAGGTGAGATATCAACTTCAAATAAATTTTGTTACACAGATAATAATGCAAAAAGATGCAGATAGGACTCTCAAAAAATTGCGTGAGTAGTTTTTTTGCCATAGCAATTTAAAATAAAATGCACGTTTGGGTCGCACGAACTTCCTCCTGTATGCTAAGAGTCTGTTTAAAAGAGTACCTTTATAAGATTTAAAAATATACCTGTTAAATAAGTTTGTCTTCAACGATGTAAATTCCATTTGATTTGTCAAAAAAACCGCGCGATTCATCTTAAGACACATAACTCATCCTATAGGACAACTCATCCCGGAAATGGAAAATACTTGTAAGCATACTTAACGAAAACAATTGTTTGTGTGTTCAACTACTTCGTTCAAAGCTTTTTCTTTGGATATCTTTATTTTAATTTCATATTGGAAGAACCAGGATGGAAAATAAATTATCTGAAGATAAGAAAGAGGAAGAACATGTATTTTTAAATTGTAAAGCGATAGCCTATTGTTGGTTGTGTAGTTAGGTAGGTGTCTAAAACGAATAAAGAATAGTTCATTAGCGTGCTCAGCTTTATGCAGATAGATAGATAAGGACATGTTTATGAAGATAATGAAGGAATGTTATTGGTAGGAAGAAGTTACTTACTACAATCCAATCACATTTCTTCTGTCCTTCAAGTTATCAGCACAAACATGGAGTTATTACGTTCAGTTTACTTTTTTCGTTAAAGTTTAAAAAACAGGCATTAGAACAGGTACAAGAAATTCTGCAGGTACAACAGGTACAAGTGATTCTAGCAAAAAATACATATACCCTCTCTGGCCCGTTTCTTAAACTTGTACTAAGTATTCATTCTTTTATGTAGGCGAAGGCAAATAAAATATGTGTGAAACAACCTTATTTTTAAAGAATAATATTTAAAAATCATTTATACAAAGGTACCAAGATAATACTTCTTGATAGACACTTTAAAATAGATTGTTGGTTAAACATATCATATTCGTTAATCCGATGCAGTGGCGCTACACGGCCATCGTTGGTATTTACAATAGTTATAGTTTTAAAAATACATAAATATGTACCAAATGCATTAATTTGTATAAAAGATAGTAATGTAGTTAAAATTTCGTCAAAATAATGCGCTCTTTCGGGCTCATGCACAGTTAAAATAATTTAAAAAAAACAAACAACTATTTTAAGATTCAAAATTTTACCTGAAAAATAAGTTTGTATTCAAAAATTTAGATGCCATTTTATAAATCAAAAAACCCTTGATTTTTAAACATTTTTTTTTTGAAAATCGAAATATTTTTGGTATACAGTTGTTTAGTGATTGTAAATATACGCTCTACATTTGAATTTCGTAAAAAAAGTTGACCTGTTTTTGAGATATAGAATTTTGACAAAAAAAAAAATCAATATTTTTTTAAAAATCCAAAAAATTAAAAATTGCACTTTTGATAATCAAATATTGTTAAGGCAATATAAGAGCTTATTCAAAAAAAAAACTATTGAAATCAGTTCATAAGTTGCTGAGAGAATTAAAAACAAAACAACGGTTCTATGAGCGGTACCTTTGAGCAATAAAAAATATATGTTTTTCTTCTTCAAAGAAGCCAAGTTAAAAAATAAAATTTTAGAGAAAATTAAAAAAAAATCTATCGGTTTGTTTTACTGTCGTTTTTTGATCAAAAAAATTGTATGGGGGCCACTGTAAGTTTTAATTTAAAAAAAAAATAAAAAAAAAACGCCTAACGCGAATCTGCTCAAAACCTTAACTTCCAAGTTTGAACTCAATCGACCCAATGGTTTATGCTGTAGGAGCGTGGACAGACAGACAAAACAGACCGGACGGAATCGCAGGACCCACTTTTTTCGACTTCCCTACTATCGTAATATCATGTTTGATTAAAATCTCGAGTTCGAAATTTTGCACGAATGCAAAACTTGCCATTGTAGTTCTTTTTATGTCGCAAGTAAAAAAGGTAAAAATTTTGGTTAAACCAAAATATCTCACGAACCAATAACGTTAGAGACTTGAATTAAATTTTAAATTGTGATATTAAAGTAGTATATTTTTGGAAAACAATCCAATTAACGATTTTTTTATAAATCAAGAAAACTGAAAAAAAAATATTTGTCACCTCGAAAATTTTACGAACAAGAAATGATTTTATCTAAAAAATAGTTTTGTGCAACGAAAAATAACGTTTTCAACATCTGGTAAAATTTTGAGAAAAATCGGATTGTCAGGGATTGTTAGTTTAAAAAAAAAAATATTACTCAAAGTTGGTAAAAATTGATTTTGGACTCCAATATCTTTTCAAAAATATCAGATTATGGCTTCAAACTAATTTTGTCTTATAAAAAATATTGTTTTTTAACATTCTTTAACTTTTTGAGATAAATCGAATTAACAGTTTTTTAACAAAAAATAAAAACCTAAAAAAAATTAGGTAATAAAAGTTGGTAAAAAATGATTGTCGACTCAAATATCTTTTTAAGACTTAAAGATATTATCTTTAAACTAATTTTATCTTTTTAGAAAAATTTTGAAAAAATCGAATTCACAATTTTTTTTACAAAAAAACTAAAAACCTATAAAAAAAATTAACATAAGTTGGTAAAAATTGATTTTTGACTTAAATATCTTTTCAAATATTAAAAATATTGGCTTTAAACTAATTTTAACTTATAAGAAATATTGTTTTCAAAATTCAGTAATATTTTGAGAAAAATCGAATTGACACTTTTTTTACAAAAAAATAAAAACCTAAAATAGAGTTAACAAAAATTTGTATAAATTGATTTTCGACTTAAATATACCTTCAAAGCTTTGAGATATGTGCTTTAAACTTATTTTGTCTTTAAAAAAATATTGATGCCAACATTTAGTCAAATTTTAAGAAAAAACGAATTGACAGTTTTCTTACAAAAAATAAAAACCTAAACAAAATTAATAAAAGTTGGTAAAAATTGATTTTCGACTCAAATATCTTTAAAAAATTAAAAAAATATTACTTTCAAACTATTTGTATCTCACTTAAAATATTGTTTTCGACATTCAATAAATTTTTTAGAAAAATCCAATAGTCAGTTTTTTCATACAAAATTAAAATACCTATCCAATATACAATATACTATATACAAAAAGCAGTACGCAAAATTGTTTAAAATTGATGTTCGGTTCTCGATATCTCGTGAATAAAAGAAGACATTGACTTCAAATTAATTTCATTTATCCAATTTGTACTTCTTTATATAAGAAATAAAAACTTTTAAGAAATGCTACTAAAATTGTTTAAAATTGGTTTTCGACTAAAATTCTCGTTAACTAAACTAGAATTTGAAATCAAACTATTTCGCTATATACAAAATATTGTTGGTAATTTTTAAATTTTTAAGAATAATTCAACTGACAACTTTTTTAACAAAACACGAAAACCTACAAACTTTTAAGGAAGACAAATCGACAGACGGGATGGGTAGTTATCAGTGTGGGTCGCATCCCAGCTTTTTTTTTAGTTTTTGGTCAATTTAAGTATTGTTTATATTTATATTTAAGTTAACTTATTTTAAATTTTTTATGAATTTCGTTAAATATTACAAGCTTTGTTAACAAAAATCATAGAAATTCAATTTATTTATATTTTTTTGAATAAATAAAAGTTGTAAAAAAAAAATTTTATTTTATTTCATGTGTAATAAATTAAACATGAACCAAATGTTTCAAGCACCTAAAACCTCTAAAACAAATTGTACACAATTTCTTCAGCTAACAATTCCTAAACAAATATTTAAATGAAATAAACCATTAAAACATTATATCCTTGCATAAAGGACAATGTTCTTGTTATCAGTTTATTTTCAATTTTTCAATTATTATTAAAGGTAATTTATTCTCAAGGAAATTTTAAATAAACAAATCCCTTTAACTGAACCAACAAAATTTCAATTTGACTGCTTTTATAGTTACATCATCATTAATCATCAGTCTTGTTGATAATTCCATGCAAATTCATTGTTGTCTGTCTGTATGTACATAATGTATGTATGTACTTACGTATTTAACATAGTTATCAACTCCAAATCAAAATACACTTCACCTGATGTAATGCCATAAAAACATTTCATAATGCACTTGAAATTTGATTACCACACGGGATCTCAACAGCTGTACAAAAATATATATTTTTTTATTGAAAAATCGTGTAGTAATAAAATAATAATTCACAAACTTTGTCGTATAAACTTGCTCTTAATTTCTAGTAGCTTTCTTAAAATGGTTTTCTTTCCAGCTTTCTCACTTTCAAATCAATCAAGTGTCATTAAACCAAATTTTAAGAACTTGAGAATTTCGAAAAGAAAACGGTGAGAGTTCCTTAAAGCCCTATTTTTGACCTTATGGCTCTTACTTTTTGGAACCGAACGTTGTTTGCCATAGTTAAATTTTTCGTTGTCAAAATCTCCCAAAGGCAAACCATCTGTCAGCTGTCTAATTTAATTCTGAAAGAACACCAGACAGTGTTTTCAATTTTTTGTTTACAAATACAAAACTTCGCCTTTACGAGAAAAACTTTGTTTATGGTAAAAAAAAATATGACATTTGTCATTCTTCTGAAATATGAATCGCAAAGTGCACTGATTTAAGGATGACTGTGGGGCCTCCGGTCGGTTTACCTGTGATATACACGCATTAAATCATACCCTAGATGTCACATCGGCCCAATGCTCATTCTCCCACACACTCCCTCTATGCTGAACTTCCCTCCGAACTTTGGGGTAAAATGTGGATTGTGGAAGTGCAAGTGGAATCTGAATTATTCATAGATTTACATTTCGCTGCAAATCAGACTTACACCTCCTTAGAATGTCCTTCCGTTTGGAATGTGTACCGGAAGTACATACATGTGAGGGTGGGGTGGGCGTTGGATGGGGGTCCCCGAACTTCCCAGGCATATCTACTGAGTAAATTTAATATATTTTTCTTTTATTTTCCACACCTGCTTTATATGTAGCATCAGAAGTTTTTTGTCTGTTTCTGTGTCCGTATGCGCCGTGCCGCCCTGCTCCGCTTTATTCAATACCTGTCACCCAACGACGACGACGCGCTCAGCATATGACTTTTCAATTATTCAACAACGCGAATGCACTCAGCCCTATGCAGTTTGTCAATTTATTTGAATTTATGGCACACAATCAAAATTCCGAAAAAGGATTATTCAAATGTGAACACAAACAAAAAAAGGACGACGATAGTGGCATCATCATATGGAAGGAAGGGACATTACACTTTTTATACCTTACCTATGTGATGGTACATGCTGGCTGGATGAAGGATGTGTGAGAGAATTTTTTTTTTTTTAAGTTCGATCCTTGTGAGCCTCATACAGGATTAAATAATTCATAAAGTGAACACATTCTGATGCGTGAAAGCTATTCATTGGGTCAATATGTTAGGGAGTCTGTTGTAAGGATGTGTGTGCAGTGCAGAGCATTTTAGCACACAAACACATAATTCCCAGCTTATCTAAGGTCGGTTGGAGCTCTAAGAGATGTATGAAAGTTTCAAAAAGAGGTGGGAGGATGGTGAAAGGTTGAAGAAGAAAGAAGCTTGTCTGTGGGATGAAAGAGTTTCCATACTTGTTATAGAGGAGAAAAAGAAGAAGGAAACGTATGAAACCATCATCATAGGGATCAGGATAAAGAGAGAAGAAAAACCACTTAAGAAGTCGTTAAATAATCAATGGTAGTTTGTTAAGTTAGTTGTAAGCACTCAATGTGATGATGGTATAACGATTGAGAGTCCTTATTAAAAGGATATTTTTCTTTTCTTTTTCGTTGTTTTTTTTTTTATTTTTATTTCCTTTTCTTTTATGCGCAAAAGGGATTATGGCCAAATTCGATTTTCATTTTGAATTAGAAAAATTAACTAACTAACTTTTTCGTTTTTTTTTTTGGGAAGAATTTTGTGTTTGAAGACGAACGGTAACTTCGCATTCAAAATCAGAAGCTGGAAAATTTTGTTTTTTTTTTGTTGTTGTTTTCATTTGTATCTTTGAAGATGAAGGAATATTAAGGACATTTGTGGTAGGGACTGTTAATTATATGCGGCTTTGTTGGAGAAGATAATATGCGTATATTGTTTGAAATTAAGATAAGTAATAATCTTGGGTATTTAAGAACTCGATTAGATCTAAAGCTATGCGAAGTATGAGTCAGAAAGTTAACTTTTTTCGTAGTCTTAGGAATATTAGAGACGTTTTTTTCGAATGATAATACCTTTGTGCAAACATTTTAATATAAAGTTTCGTAACAAACAAACTGAAGGCTTCAATAATTTTGAAAATTTGTCCCTGCGAAAGTCATTAAGACATGCCACTTTAAAGCGTAGTTATGCAAGGTTAACTCTCAAAGTACCTTGACAGAACTTTTCTCTGGATTGCCTGCTTCACCGAATACGGTACAGGTACACGGAAGGTTATATTATGTGACAAATCTGTAAATTCAATATTGAATATTACTTGTGATATAAGTTAAGGATAGCTATCCAGACTGAAAAGCAGATATTCTTGCCTATCTCTTCTTCGAACTGGTTTTGGAGAAAGCAAATCAACAATACGGACTATTGTTACAAGTTACAAGTCGATATGACAAACGCAGGCAATATCCGCATCATCCTAAGAACTGAACAATTCTTACACTAGTCCTTGATTCATATGGAGGTAGTGGAACAAACCCTGAGGCTGCACGTTTTTGAGGAAAAAAAACTGCATGGTGAAGTAGACTGCAAAAATAACATAAGACTGCTTATTTCTTTGAATAACTCTGGTTAACAATTGTTTGTGGGACATTTTTTTTCCCACAAACAATACAATATTTTTTGACATGATTTAGATGCCATGAATTCGAATCTTTTTCTATCACATCAGGTTTTTTAAATATGAACCTTTTAAAGTCTAAAAACCACCAAAAATGGGGTTTTTAAGGCTAAGTAAAAACACAAAATATTTTTTAACAACAAACTGAATATTTTTCTTCTAAATAATATTTAAAAAAGAGGCTGAAATGCGACCCACACTAATAACTTTCCATCCCGTCTGTCAATTTGTCTTGGTTAAAAGTTTGTCTATATGTATCAATTTTTACCAAATTTGCGTATTATTTTTTGTAAATTTTATTTTTTTATGAAACAACGGACTGTTGGATTCTTATAAACACGGACTGTTGGATTCTTATAAACAAATTACTGAATTTTGAAAACAATATTTTCTGTGAGCTAAAATAAGTTTGAAGTCAATATTTTTTATTTTTGAAAAGCTATTTGAGTCGAAAGTAAATTTTTACCAAGTTTTAGTATTGTTCTTTTTAAGGTTTTTATTTTTTGTAAAAAAACTATCAATTCGATTTTTCTCAAAATTATATCGAATATTGAAAACAATATTTCTTATAAGTTAAAATTAGTTGGAAGCCATAATCTCAAATTTTTGAAAAGATATTTGAGCCGAAAATAAATTTTACCAACTTTTGTAAAATTTTTTTAGGTTTTTAATTTTTTGTAAAAAAAACTGTCATTTCGATTTTTCTCAAAATTTTAGTGAATGTTAAAAACAATATTTCTTATAAATTAAAATTAGCTTGAAGCCATAATCTTAATTTTGGAAAGATATTTGAGTCGAAAATCAATTTTTACCAACTTTTATTAATTTTATTTTTAGGTTCTTATTGTTTGTAAAAAAAATGTAGATTCCATTTTTCTCAAAATTTTACCAGATGTTGAAAATGTTATTTCTCGTTGCACACAAATGTTTTGGAGATAAAATCATTTATTGTTCTTAAAATTTTTGAGGTAAAAAATATTGTTTTTCAGTTTTTTTGATTTATAAAAAAAACCGTTAGTTGGAATTTTTCCCAAAAATATATTTGTTTGGTATCACAATACAATATATAATATAAAATTTAACTCAAGTCTCTAGCGTTATTGGTTCGTGAGATATTTAGGGTTAACCAAAACTTTCACCTTTTTTTTAAACTGCTATGGTATAAAAAAAACCACCAAGGCAATTTTCTTGAGAGCCCTTTCTGCATTATTATCTGTATAACAAAATTTATTTGATGTCGATATCTCTTCTGGTTTTTGAGCTATGGACGACGAAAAAACGTCGACGTACAGACGTACGAACGTACGTACACACGCACGCACAGACATCTCTCTAAAAATCTTTTATTTCGACTCTAGGGACCTTGAAACGTCGAGAAATGTCAAAATTTTCAATTCGACAAATCAGACCCATTACAATAACTTCCTATGTATATATCGGGTGATTTTTTAAGAGCTTGAAAACTTTAAAAAAAAAAAAACGCATAAAATTTGCAAAATCTCATCGATTCTTTATTTGAAACGTTAGATTGGTCCATGACATTTACTCTTTGAAGATAATTTCATTTAAATGTTGACCGCGGCTGCGTCTTGGGTGGTCCATTCGGAAAGTCCAATTTTGGGTAACTTTTTCGAGCATTTCGGCCGGAATAGCCCGAATTTCTTCGGAAATGTTGTCTTCCAAAGCTGGAATAGTTGCTGGCTTATTTGTGTAGACTTTAGACTTGACGTAGCCCCACAAAAAATAGTCTAAAGGCGTCAAATCGCATGATCTTGGTGGCCAACTTACCGGTCCATTCCTTGAGATGAATTGTTCTCCTAAGTTTTCCCTCAAAATGGCCATAGAATCGCGAGCTGTGTGGCATGTAGCGCCATCTTGTTGAAACCACATGTCAACCAAGTTCAGTTCTTCCATTTTTGGCAACAAAAAGTTTGTTAGCATTGAACGATAGCGATCGCCATTCACCGTAACGTTGCGTCCAACAGCATCTTTGAAAAAATACGATCCAATGATTCCACCAGCGTACAAACCACACCAAACAGTGCATTTTTCGGGATGCATGGGCAGTTCTTGAACGGCTTCTGGTTGCTCTTCACTCCAAATGCGGCAATTTTGCTTATTTACGTAGCCATTCAACCAGAAATGAGCCTCATCGCTGAACAAAATTTGTCGATAAAAAAGCGGATTTCGAACATTTCGATTTTGGTAATAAAATTCAATGATTTGCAAGCGTTGCTCGTTAGTAAGTCTATTCATGATGAAATGTCAAAGCATACTGAGCATCTTTCTCTTTGACACCATGTCTGAAATCCCGCGTGATCTGTCAAATACTAATGCATGAAAATCTTAACCTCAAAAAAATCACCCATTACATATATTTTATAAAAAAATCCAATTAACGGCTTTTTGTATAAATCAAAAAAACTGGACAAAAAAAATATTTGTTACCTCGAAAGTTTTACGAACAAAAAACGATTTTATTTCCAAAATAATTTTGTGCAACGAAGAATAACGTTTTCAATATCTGGTAAAATTTTGAGAAAAAATCGATTTTTTTTTATAAAAAATAATAACCTATAAAAACATTGCTCAAAGTTGGTAAAAATTGATTTTTGGCTCAAATATCTTTTCAAAACTTTGAGATATTGGCTTTAAACTACTTTTATCTTTCAAAAATATTGTTGTCAACATTCAGTAAAATTTTGAAGAAAATCGAATTCACAGTTTTTTTTACAAAAAATTAAAAACCGAAAAAAAAAATTTAACAAATATCTTTTAAAAAATTTGAGATAATGGCTTCTAACTAATTTTAAATTGTAAAAAATATTGTTTTCAACATTCGATAAATTTTTGAGAAGAATAGGATTGACAGTTTTTTTTTACAAAAAATAAAAACCTAAAAAAAAAAAAACAAAAAATCTAAAACTTGGTAAAAAATTACTTTCGACTCAAATAGCTTTTCAAAAATTAAAAATATTGGCTTCAAACTTATTTTATCTCACAGAAAATATTGTTTTCGACATTCAGTATTTTTTTTTATAAAAATCCAACAGTCCGTTTTTTCATAAAAAATAAAATTTACAAAAAATACTACGCAAATTTGGTAAAAATTGATGTTCGGTTTTTGATATCTCGTGATCAATAGAAGATATTGACTTCAAATTAATTTCATTCATCCAATTTGTATTTGTTTCTATAAAAAATAAAAATTTTTAAGAAATGATAATAAAATTTGTAAAAATTGTTTTTCGACTTAAAATCTCGTTTAAAAAAAGAGATTTTGAAATCAAAATATTTTATTACATGCAAAATATTGTTGGTTATTATTAAATTTTTAATAATAATTCAAATAACAACTTTTTTAACAAAACTCGAAGACCTACTAACCTTTTAAGCAAGACAAATCGAGAGACGGGATGGGAAGTTATCATCACATAACGCTCCGAATTGACGGTGACAGTCATTCCATCGTCGTTTTCGAAAAATTAAGGTCTAATCACACCTCCGGACCAAAGAGGGCACCAAACTGTGACTTTTTGTAAATGAAATGGCCTTTCCTCAATTACTTTAGGATTTTTAGAACCCCATATACGACAATTTTGTTTATTAACATACTCACCGAGTGAGAAAGTCAGCTGGCTTCAGTTGTTGTGTGAGCTGGACTTTATAAGGATATAGTTGTAGATCCACATGCAAAATACGCCATAATGTGCCGTAAGACAGTCCTAATTCCTGAGAAAGACGAGGAATCGTCATATTCGGGTCTTCGACAACACTTTCACTTACAGCAAATATATTTGTTTAGACAACAAATTCGTAACGAGAACAAAACTTACTTTTAAACCGTTTTGTCTTTTTCTATTGAAAACCGTTTTAGCGTTTTAGTGTTTCTTTTATATTTTAATAAGTATAAATATTTCAACTGAATATTGAAGAAATGGACTATAGATACTTGGAAAACTATCACGGATTTTATTGAAATAAAGCTACTCCATAAATTTGGATAGCTTCAAAAATCCTTATATACGTGTTTTTCGAATTTTAAAAAGTTATATCTCAAAAACCTAACGTAATACATTAATTTTGAAGTCGCATATGAAAACCCATTGGAAAAGTGTAATTTTATTGCCAGGAAGAAAACCAGTATAATTTAGTGTTACTAGTAAAAGCTACTCCAGTGACATTCGAAAGATCTTTAAGGGAGAATTGTTGGCCCGATCAGAACGATTTAAGATTCAACAACTATTGTGTTAAGAATTTATATCGTTAGACAATGGTAAACAAGTCAACTAGCTCTACTATGAAAGAACCCCAACCAGATTGGACAATCCAGGTCAAAGGCTTACTATTCAAGCCAAAGTTTTGTTGCTTCACTATAGGAAGAATCTTTAAGAATAATGTATGTTCTACATTTTCTGTGTACCGTCATATCGCTTTAGATGAATGAGACGTCTCCAATGTTTACACATTCCTCAGAACCACAATCACTTTTTCCCTACCCACATAATACATATAGTAAATTCCATAGAAAATAGATTCTTCTTTCAAATAGAAATGTCGTTTCAAAAAATGGAAATGCTGGAAAAAAATCCACCCAAACCAAAAATAAACTTTCAGGAAATTATTAGCTTTCCTTTCAAGGACAACAAAAAACTCTCACTGACTTTCCTGTTAGAAAAAAGAACACACACAATAAAAACGAAAAGTTAATCTTTTGTGGAGAATGTCCTGGGAACTGCAATACAAAAAAGTGTGAGATTCTGTAAATATTTACTTAAGCTCTGGAATGTTCAAACATATCCCACACGTTTAGTGTTTTCATTGAAAGAACAAACCTCCAACATGATATCAAGAGATATAAAAACAAATCAAAAACCAACAACAACAACAACAGATTTTCAGGACAAAAGTCTTTTCAAAAGGGAAACAAAAAATAATAGAGTGTTAACCTATACGTCCACTGAATACATAACAAGAACAAACACTTTGTTGAATTTAACATCATCGTGTCCTTTATTTCCGCTTCCTTAGAAAAACGAACACCAAAAAATGCCAATTCTTTTTCTTAAATCTGTTGTTGCGGTTCCAAACTATTATTGCTTTAGATCTTGACTATTTTAGGTACACAAGTTCATCTGAGCCTTTGAATTAGCATAAAGGACATTTCAATGAAATTGAATCCTGGCCTGAGCGATTGTCAGTGTGGAAGAAAATTCTCTGTTTTTTTTTACCTGCAAAAAGAAAAGAAAACCTCGACGGAACAAAAACAAATTCACATAAAACAGTTTTTAGAATTAAATTGAAAGCCTTGTGGTCCTTCCGGCCACTTCCCCCTCCCTTCCTCCTTTGTGTACAAAATTTTAATTGCATTAAATGATTTCCTTTTGTTTGCGTGTATCTACATCAGGTAAAGTGGTACGTTTGCTTGTGGTGGAAGAACCTCATAACGACTATAAGAGGTATATAACTACAACAAGCGACCGACGACGACGACGGGCGGAAGGTGGTAGTGGGCGATAGCGGTACAGAATATATAAGTAAAGTATAGAGATGTGCATCACAAAGCCGGAAATTCTTAATTAGGTTTCGTTTCATTTCGTTTATCGCAGTTTGCATTGGTGTACTGCTGCTCTGATGTACTGGGTAAAGGTATTAAGTTTGGCGAAGGCTGTTAGATGGTGGAATTGAAAGGATTGGCATTGTTTGTTCAGAGGTTTCTTAGTGAACTTCAAGGACGAACAGTGTGCTCTTTTTATAGATGTGCTATAGGTATATATATCTCGTAGTTAAAAGAAGAACCTTAACCAAAAACAGAGAATAGCATGTGCGCTTTTTAGTTGAATTGTGGGAAATATATTTGCTTAACCTAGTGAATGTGTGCGGATAAGCTTTGTTTTCTTAACCACATTATTTCATTTTAATTGCAGAACTCTTCTATAACAAGGATTCAGGATTGCGCCAAAGAGGCCAGTCTTTATGTGAAGCTTTCTATGTAGAATTATTGTTAATTGTATATAAGTCCACTGACGACGACGCACAGTATACCTTAAATACTCTAGATGAATTAACTTTCATTATTTTGTTCCTGTTAAGAATTCCAATATTAATGCAGAGGCTTAGTTTTATTTTTCTGAAATTAAAGAATTTGACAAAATGTTAAATGCTAAAAAGGAACCTTAGTACTTTCCTTGTTCAAGGAGCATTTTCATTACAGAAAGACAAAATTGAAAGGTACCTACATAATTGAAGCCTTGAGCCGCAGTTTCTCATTAATAATTTAAAAATGGTCGTTTTGATTTGAAAAAGGAAATACATGATTATCCTGTTTTACGAACAAAAACCCTTTCTATTCGTTAAAAATGATAACGTATGCTCAAGATCTCATTGTATTGGGTATGCTAACAAGTTGATATGGAATTGTGGATATGGATCACGATCATGATCGTGTATGTATCGAGCTACAGAGTAGACGTGTTATTTATTGGCTGGCAAAGTAATCAAATTAATCAACTCGTTTTGTATTCGATTGTACTCGATTCAACCATATTAACTTTCTAAAGCTGTTTACTATCTAAACAAACAAAATCAGTGACAGTGACACTAAATAAAGTTGTTTAAATCCACTTTAAATAAATTTTCATTGAAATAATTTTGTTGAATTCCCTTGGTTTCCTTACTGTTCTTTTCTCTCTCGGTCATACCTTAAAAAGCATGTCGCACACAAAACGGTCTAGATCTAACTCCGCGTCCAACCTCGAGTCACCTGCAACATCAACATCACCAACTTCATTGCAACAAAATCCTAAAAAAGTTGCAATAGACGAAAACATATTGGGAACAATAATGGACGAGAAACTCAAACTTCAAAGTGATCTCATAATTACACTCATAACAACTAAATTGAAGGAGAATAATGAAGCCTTGAAATCACAAATGATAACACAATTTGCCGAATTGAAGGAGTCGATTTCTGACATTAATGCGAGAGTTAATCAGCTGGAAACGAATGCATCTACTTTAAATAGTCAACATAAGACCGTCAAAACCGATATTTACGATATCAACACCTCTCTATCTAATGTAAACAAAGCGCTGGCCGACGCACAATCTCAAATCTTGGATCTGAATTCTCAAATTAACACATTCACACTAAAACAAGAAGAAATGGAAAACAAAAATGTTTCACGCGATGCAATTTTATTTGGAATACCCAATATCACAAATGAAAACATAAAATCATACTTTGAACACATCTGCCACGTTATAAGTATAAAACCACCAACTTTAAAAGGCATCTTCCGCACACGCCCGCGCCCGAACAGCAACACCTCCACCATCATCATTAAATTCCAATCTGCATACGATCGAAATTATGTTTTAGCATCGATTGCAAAGTTCCGCAAAGATCAAAATAGACAATTAAAACTAAGTGATGCTGGATTGGATTCAAACTCGAATATTTACTTGCGCGAGTGTCTAACAAAAACCAATAACAATATTCTTCATACGGCACTTCAGCTAAAAAAACAGAAGTCACTTTTTTCTGTGTTTACTATGCGTGGTAATGTATTTGTCAAACGTCACCAAAACGAAGATGAAATTAAAATCGAAAACATCGCCAAACTACATGACATTGCCAGCCTAAAATCATAAAATCATGAATTTTGCAGTATTATTTTTATTTTAAAATTTTAATCCAGTTGTTTTCAAACTTTTCTATTACTTAATTTTACTACATTTTTTTTTTGTTTTCTTTCTCTTTTTTTTCTCTTTTATTTTAATTTCATATTAATCTCATATAATTCATTTAAAATTTTGTTTAATCTCTCCTTTTTTTCTTTTTTAATTTACATTTGCTAAAATTGTTCTTTAAACCAAAATGGTTTTAAAAAACAAAGTTATTTTTATTTTAATACATCTCCATTTTACACTTTACTTTTTTTATTTACAGTTTTTATATTCAATGTCTTTCATTATGGGTTTGATGAGGGAACGTTCTTTTCTGAACCTTTTATCGACGCTTTCCCTTCATGTTATGTCTTTCCCTTTATTTTTATTGATTTACAACAAATATGCAGTCAACTTCTGAAAGAGGAATTTCGGCGAGTGGTGCTGATAACGGAATCATGCGTTCGATGTTAGATGTTTTTAGCAAACAAAAGAATGGACTAAGGGTATGTCACTTGAATACTCAAAGTTTAGCTCCTAAAATAGATGAGTTCAGAGATTTGTTTGAAGGCTCTAAAGTAGACATAATTTGCGTATCAGAAACTTGGTTTTCTAACAAAATTGAAGATGTATTGTACAAGGTTCAAGGTTATAGAGTTTTTCGTGGAGACAGAGTGGGAAGAGTGGGTGGTGGTGCTGCAATTTATGTGAAAGAGGGAATAAAATGTCGTATTAAATGTGCATCCACAGTAGGTAGTTTAATAGATTATGTTTTTGTTGAGATCAAATCAATACTTGGAGATCTTCTTGTTGGATCGGTTTACAGACCCAACAAGAATATCGACCCAAATCCATATTTTGATCTTTTAGAATCAATTTCATTGTCGTGTCCTAATATCATTATAGGTGGTGATTTAAATAGTAACCTTCTAGTAGAGAGAAGTATAACTGATAGCATGAGTACACTTAATCTGACCCCGGTCAATGTTTCCAACCCTACTCATTTTACCGCCGATTCAAGTACTCTATTAGATGTCTTTTTTGTTAGTAACTGCAATGACGTACTTTTTTATAATCAATTAGCAGCTCCCGGATTTTCTAAACATGATCTTCTTTTCCTGACATACAATTTCTCGGTAAACTATTCAGTTCCAAGTTTCCAATTTAGAAATTTCAATGCAATTGATTACAGTCAATTGGAAATAGATACTCGAAATGTCGAATGGGACCGTGTGTTATACATGTCATCGACTAATGATCAAGTAAACTTCCTCAACACGAATATACGTTCTCTTTTTAATGCACATGTACCAATTAAAACTAAAATTATAAAATATGGACATCATCCATGGTTTACAAATGAAATTCGACTTCTTATGGATCAACGTAATAAAGCCTATAAACTTTGGAAGCGGTATCGGTTAGACAGTCATTTACAGTTGTTTCGATCCTTACGTAATAATGTGGTACAAAAAATAAAAACATCTAAAAAAACATTTTATAGCAATAAGTTAAGTCCATCGCTTCAAGGTCGCCAGCTCTGGAAAAACTTAAGTGATATAGGAATCGGAAAACAAAATTCTATTCCCGATGAAAACCTGGACTTAAATGCACTCAATCAAAAATTTACTAATTCTAATTTACCAACTGTAAGTGTAGATACGACAGACTTGCTTCTAGTTAACTCCGCTGTTCCAAGATTTGAGTTCGAATGTGTAGACGATGTTGAAATTGTTTCTTGTTTGATATCTTTTAAATCAAATGCCGTAGGCTTTGATGAAGTCCATCCTAAATTTGTAAAAATAATTTTACCAGTAATTCTTCCATTTTTAGTTCATTTATTCAATAATATTATAACATCTAGCTGCTACCCGTCCCAATGGAAAATCGCTAAGATACTGCCTTTTAAGAAACATAATAGCAATGATTATAGACCGGTTTCAATTCTGCCCTTTCTTTCAAAGGTTTTTGAGCGAATATTACAGAGGCAAATAAATTCACATTTGCGTTCAAACTGTTTGTTGACTCCAATGCAATCCGGGTTTCGTAAACTCCACAGTTGTATAACAACTACAATCGGTGTAGTAGATGACATAAGAGAGTCGATGGATGAAGATAAGGTAACATTTTTGGTTCTTCTCGACTTCTCAAAAGCATTTGACACTGTTGACCATACTAAGATGTGCAACAAACTGTCATCTCTGTTTAGTTTCTCGAATTCAGCTGTAACTCTTATGTCATCTTATCTAAATCATCGAAAGCAGGCGGTTTCAGTGAAGAACAGTACATCTGATTTTCTTTGCACAACTAGGGGAGTCCCCCAGGGTTCAATTCTGGGGCCAATTTTATTCTCGATGTATGTGAATGAACTTCCCTCTAAAGTGTTATCTTCTGTCCACATGTATGCTGACGATGTCCAACTTTATAAAAGTTGTCCTCTAGGTATGATTGAAGATGGTGCGCATGCAATAAATAACGATTTGGATAGTATTTCGACCTGGTCTGAAGAAAATGGATTGTTTTTGAACCCTTTAAAAACAAAATGTTTGGTTATTAGCAAAAAGGTGTTGGATCTTTCCTACTTTCCTGACATTAATTTAAAGGGTTCAAAAATAAATTATGTTGAAAAAGCAAAAAATTTAGGAATAGTGTTTAATAGAACCCTTACATGGAATGACCACATTAATTCTACAATTGGCAAAGTTTATGGTGTTTTAAGGAAACTTTGGATGTCTCATAATTACACTCCACAAAAAATACGTATGTTGCTAGCAAAAACGCTCATACTTCCCATTCTCTCTTACGGTTGTGAAATTTTTAGAAATTGCGATGCATCTAGCAAGAGAAAACTTAATGTTGCGTTCAATAATACCGTGCGTTATGTGTTTAATCTGAGACGATTTGATCGAGTTTCAAACTATTCGAAGTTAATTTTAAATATGTCATTTGATGACCTCCTTGCCTATAGGGCATTGGTTTTACTTTCGAATGTGATTGAAACTCGTCAACCTAGTTATTTGTTTGATAAGCTACGCTTTGGATCCTCTAGCAGATCTCATCAACTCATTCATCCACGATTTACATGCTTAACATCTGAGCGTCAATTCCTAGTTAGCTCTATTCACCTATGGAATTCTCTACCAGGGCATATACGAAGGTGCGGCGGGACTGAGAGATTCAGGATCGAACTTAAAGCTCACTACTCTAATTAATATTTTTTTTTTTTTTTCCTTCTTTCTTATTTCTTATATTAAAACATAAATGGAGATGTATATTTAAAAAACGTATACATTTTTGAAAATTATTATTATTATTGTTATGTTGTAATTTTTTATATTTATATAATGTTATATTGTCATACACACATATATATGTTCTGTAGCTCAACTCAAACTCAATCAAATTGTTAAGCTTCACTTGCTATAAGATAATTTAAGTCTTAATGTGTTAGCATTTATTGAAATAAAAACTAAACTAAAACTTTAAAAAAAAAAAAAAAAAAAAAAAAAAAAAAAAATATGGATATGGATATGGATATGGATATGGATATGGATATGGATATGGATATGGATATGGATATGGATATGGATATGGATATGGATATGGATATGGATATGGATATGGATATGGATATGGATATGGATATGGATATGGATATGGATATGGATATGGATATGGATATGGATATGGATATGGATATGGATATGGATATGGATATGGATATGGATATGGATATGGATATGGATATGGATATGGATATGGATATGGATATGGATATGGATATGGATATGGATATGGATATGGATATGGATATGGATATGGATATGGATATGGATATGGATATGGATATGGATATGGATATGGATATGGATATGGATATGGATATGGATATGGATATGGATATGGATATGGATATGGATATGGATATGGATATGGATATGGATATGGATATGGATATGGATATGGATATGGATATGGATATGGATATGGATATGGATATGGATATGGATATGGATATGGATATGGATATGGATATGGATATGGATATGGATATGGATATGGATATGGATATGGATATGGATATGGATATGGATATGGATATGGATATGGATATGGATATGGATATGGATATGGATATGGATATGGATATGGATATGGATATGGATATGGATATGGATATGGATATGGATATGGATATGGATATGGATATGGATATGGATATGGATATGGATATGGATATGGATATGGATATGGATATGGATATGGATGCTTAAAAAATCTGCAACATCTACAACAACGGCATCAACTACGATAACAATTATGGATCACAGAATTTTTCTCAACTGTCATCACAGCAAATAAGCATTACCCTATTTAAAAATATCTTAAGTTCCAAGCCCACTTCACATACAATCTAATTGTAGTTCAATAAGAAATCAATTTTACTTTAATTAAGAGTTGTTAATTAATATAATTGAATACGTGCTAAGCGATTAGCACGAAATCGATTTCTGTCAGATAAAATACAAAAAAAAACAACCCCACTTCTACCATATCCCTGCAAAAATTCCATCAAGTCCTTCGTGTAAATTTCCTGCTAATCTCTCAGATTTGGGTATGAGAAAGAAATAAACCATTTCTGAGATAAACTAGGTATCTAAATGACTTTAACTTCTTTCTTTATTTTTTCTCTTTTCGTTTTTGTTGATTTTTCTTTACAAAGTATAGAAAAAGGACATAAATCGTCGTCCTTAATTACTTCGTGTTAAGCTTTTAATTGATATCCAAAAAGCATTCGTTTTAAGTAATTAAGTTTGTGTGTGCTCTTTATAAGGACTGATGTAGAAAAATAGAATTGTTCAAAACAAAAAAAAAAATAGATGGTGGACAGTTGTGGGATAAATTTATTTTATATTTTATGATTAATTATCCCTTATACCTTATTTAGGAAGCTTTTGCAGCCAATTCCAAATAACAGATGGGGTTCATAATTTATTTAAAACGTAGAACCCGAACGACGAGACACCTGTGGGAGTAATTATTTCATTATTTCACCATATGATTGAAAATAGGAATTTAATTCAATACGTTGACATTCGTCATCGTCAGATTAAAATCTGTGCAATTTCATAGATGAATTTCAGAATTAAAACCTACCAACATTCGTCATGAGCCTTTTTCCCACAAAATTTATCGTCAGAGTTGAAATATTTCTTGAAATCTATTTTATTCATTTTAAAAGAAATTCTTGCACACAGCGAGTTTCGGTGTACGTTGACTTCAATTACTATTATTACGACAAATTTTATCTCCTTCATCCTTTTGGCAGTTTTTCTTGGCCCAAGCCAAAAGCCAGAATAATGACGACAATGATAATAGAAGTGTCTCTTTAGTATCCTTAACTAGTGACTAACGAAAAAATAACTTTGGAAGCACACTCTTCACAAAAAAATAGTAGACAACTTTTATAATAACAGAAGAAACGATATACAAGATTACTTTTCTAAGATAGAGCAAAAATAAATAGTTTCCGATATCTTACTTATTAGAAAATTAGGCTGGTACAGTAAATGGATTCCTTTAATCTTTGATTAATGTAATTAATGTCAAACCTTCCTCTTTATTATAAAATAAACATCCATTGATTACATCTAAAACATACTAGTTTCTTAATTTTAATTGAAACCTTTATTTGAAACCTCTTTATTTAGAAAATGTACTAGTACTAGAAATATAATTGATCAGGTGACGAGTCCATTTTTAAAAGACATAAACTCACAATTTAATTGTAGAATTTTTCACACTTTTGTCAAACGTTTCATTCAATTTATTGATGTTTTTATTTGAGACGTAATCTCCACATATGGACCATGATTTAACAATCTGAAAAAAAAAAACTTTGTCTTCGAACTTTTTCAATAAAGTAGTTAAGGAATTTCAGGATGTAATTACGAGTATATTTCAAATCATCAAAAAAGAATCAGTGATGGAAGCTTCGAATTACCGTGGAATTTCTTTCCTTAACGCAACGTATAAGATTTTTACAATGATAATACATAAGCGGCTTACAATCTGGATAGAAACAGGGAAAGTTTTGAAAGAATTCAAAGCTGGCTTTAGATCAGGTTACTGCACTATTTATAATATTTTCATTTTTAGAAATGTAGAAGAGAACTTTAGCACGCAAAATAAAAAACTTTTTTTATTTTTCGTCGACTTCAAAGCAGCTTTCGACACAATTAGGCGGGGAACTTGTATGGTTTAAGAGTATCACTCTAAATCGAGCGTGTGCTCGAAGAGTTGTACAAAGGAACTCAGTCGGTAGCGTGGAATGGTGCGGAACTTTCTGAATAGTTCACAACAACAACCTGAGTGAGGTAGGGTTGTATATTAGCCCCGCTTTAAATCAATGACCTCATTGACTACCTTACTGGTGGTCAATGAGGTCATTTATAAATTGCGGATGATAAAGTTATGTTTGTTTATTTTTCAGAAACTTTGCAGCTTATGAATAACAGATTATACCACTACTGCAGTTTATGGAACTTAATTACATATTAACACACAAAAGTAATGGTGTTTAAAAAAGGTGGAGGTCGAAATGCCTCTAACGAAAAATGGACGTAAAACGGTGAGACTATTGACAGTGTCAATGAATACAAATACCTTGGAGTTATCTTTTGAAGAAATTTGAGCTTGGAAAAACAATTTACAGAAAAACTGCCATTAATTGCTCGTGGAAAAGATGCTTTATAAACGGAAACATTGTGCCTGGCAGCAAATTCAAATTGTTTGAAGCTGTTGCGGAAAGTAAAAACGTATAACAATGTAAAAAAACTCTTCGACACTACGTTAAGAAAATATTTCGCCCAACTCTAAGAGAATCCAGAAAAAGCAAGGTACAGAGAAAGAAAAATTAATGAAGATTTCTGAAAATTTAAAAAAAATCTAATTAATATATCTAATTTTTATCTGTACAGGGTTTTCAACAGGGACGCTACAAAAGTAGAGCGACAGGAACAACAAACGACGCCATATTTTTGCCGCTCTTTTGACATTTCTCTTCAGTAAGGTTTGCCATTTCATGATGGCAAAATATGCGAGCCAAAAACGAGTTGAAATTATTCAAATTTACTAATGACATTCGGAGTCAGGGGCCTCAACGTTAAGAGCGCTACGTCCAATTTATGGTTGTTATAATTATAATCCTTCTAGCAGATCAACAATTGAACGTCTAGTAGTAGTGTCTAGGCACAATACAAATTGTTCTCGTGCCAGTAAGACAAAGAAATGCCCGTAGTGTCGAGAATGTAGCTGCCGCTGAGGCTTCAGTTGCAGAAAGCCCAAATGTGTCTCTCACACGTCGTTCTCAAGCGTTGGGCATCTCTGTGACGTCGATGTGGCGAATTTTGCAAAAAGATCTTGGCCTACGTCCTTACAAGATTAAATTGACGCAAGAACTGAAGCCGCTTGACCACCATAAGCGTCGTATGTTCGTGAATTGGGCTGAGCAACAACTTGAAAATGATTGGGATTTTCATCGAAAAATCATCTTCAGCGATGAGGATCATTTCTGGCTGAATGACTTCGTCAATAAACAAAATATGCGGTATTGGTCAGGCAGTTTGGTGTGGTTTATGGGCCGGCGGCGGCGTCATTGGACCGTACTTCTTCCGCGATGATCAAGACCGGCACGTTACTGTGCTACCCCAATTGGATGATATGGACTTGGAGAACATATGATTCCAACAGGACGGCGCGGCGCCTCAAGCCACACAGCGAATATCACAATCAATTTATTGCAAACCAAGTTTGGAGAACGTGGTTATCTCACGAAATGGTCGAGTCACTTGGCTGCCTCGGTCGTGCAATTTGACGCCGCCGTTAGACTATTTCCTGTCCAGTCTATGGTTTATGCCAACAAGCCAGCGACGATTGAAGAACATCGTACGAATATCGAACGTGAAATTGCAGCAGTATCGGCCGATTTATGCTTGAAATCCGTCGAAAATTGGGTTCAGTGTGTGGACTTCTGCAAGTGCGCCCGTGGTGGCCATGCAAAAGAAATCGAGTTGCATACAATAATGGTATTGAACACTCTTTCACAGGAATAAAGAATTTTATTGATATCCAAAACTGTTTTTGTTTTATTTAAAAAAAACTTTTGTAGCTCTCTTATTAAAAAACCCGATACTTATATATTTTTCTTTATAATCAAATCAAATTTTGATAACCTAGTAATCCAAGATGTAATATTTGTCAATCTGCCAGACGGCATATGCCATGTCATAATAATTTTGTACGTATAAAAACATTTATTGTGAAAAACCAAATTATTGATCTAATAATATTGTTTCTAACTATCTATCTATCCTCGAGCTTTTGAACTATGTGTAAGCTCATATCTTGTATTGTGAAGTTATTTCTTTTCTTATACCACAACTTGCTTATGCAATATTCAATATTTCAAAACATTTGTTTTTCTCTATCACCAAATATTTGAAACAGAGTAACTTAGTAGGGAACACTTTTCCTAAAACCACACAACAGATAAAATATTTGAACAATAATATTAAAGAATATGTATGTCCCTTTTATTTTTTTGAAGAGTGTTTAAGCTCTGATCTCCTGCTTGATTTTCATTTCATATTATCAAAAAAAAAAAAAGAACAACGATGAACAAAACCATCATCCCATAATATGATGATATAAATTTCGCAAAACAATTTAATATGCCACTGTGTGTTATTACTTAAGAGTTCTAACAAAGAGTTCTTCAAAAGGGGGTTGCTGCCGCTGCCACTAGCGCTAAAGGATGCCGTAATGCCACACTGATGCACGCCACAAACTTTGTGCGCGGGGTTGTCATTTTTTCTAAGATTTCCTTGGCTTGCTTTTCATTCTAGCTGTAGATAATTCGTCCTCTTTTTCGTTTCCTTTATACATATATACATATACTAGATATGTGTTTTATTTAAGTATAGCATTTTGTGGGGATTTTGTTTTCATTCAGAACGCTGCTGCTGGATTATTTACTCCATAAAATTCAATAAGAATCTTTTAGTCTCTCATCCCCGGCGTTTATTTTTCTAAGGATAATTCCCTTAAGGAGGTACTTTGTCTGGTGGACGGTTTTTATTGATGGCGATTAGGAGTGGCAAACACCGCCGGCCGCTCTAACCGCCATTCTCGACCGCAATTGTGATGTTGGTGTGGGAAGTATTAAAAATGTCCTTCTTCCATAGAAATTTCACTTTGGACTTTTTTGTATGTAATTATTTTCTATATTACTATCCACTATCCACTGTGGAAACGGAAAGCCGATTGATATTGTTATTCTTCACTTAAGTGGTTTCAAATGCTTTTTAAGTATATAGGATGGAGGGAGTAGATTTTCCATTAAAGACAAATAATCTCAAGCCCTATACATATACATACATAATATATAATTGCCACCGATGCCTTACGCGAGACGGTGCGCGGTTCTGTAACGGCATCGCCACTGATGATGATGCTATTTCCATTAACCATCTCATGCGGGATATTATTTTATTCTTTCTAAGGCCCAAATTTTAAAGCAAAATCACGTCCCTGAGATTTTAACTTGCTTTTTCGTTCTGGTTATAAAAATGGTAATTTTTGTATTCTATTTTTATTTCACAAAAATTGTCGTCCGAGGAGGGAGTTTTTTTTTTTTTAGAAAATAATCATAATTGCATTAAATGTGTTTTAACCATCAGGATATTTTGCTGGTCACTAAAAGGACAACGGAATTTGAGTACCTAATACTTATATATATGACAAAAATACGTATAGATATTTGCTAAGAAAAATGTAATGCTATGTTATGTGTACATAGGAATTGGTGGAAATCTCATGAATGATGATTTAAAAATTCCTTGTTTTATGAATTCCTTTTATTACTTTTGACTGGTCATGGTCATGGATGTAAGGCACTAGGTTGTCACTTTTTTAAAATATAAGTATTTTTAGAGTAATGTTCAAAAAAAATATTGAACGTTTACTTAGACTAAAGAAAGTGGCGAAAGAGCAAGATACATATTTTAATATTTATGTTTTTATAAATAGAGGGTCTCAAATTTTTGTCAGGTTTGCAAAATTATCTACACTAATATTATAAAGAGGAAAGATTTGTATTTTTGTATGTAACGAATAAACTCAAAAAGTACTGGACCGATTTTAATAATTCTTTTTTCATTAGAAAGCTACATTATCACTGAGTAACATAGGCTATATTTAAGCATCTCAAATGAGCTACGAACTGCGAACTGCGAACTGTGGATGTTCGCATATTTTGACTTTTCTTTCACATGAGCTTTATTTCCATTCGCACACAGCGGTGAACTGTCAATTTATAATTACCCTTTTCTCCATATTTTCCTCAGCAATGATCTTTCACACAAAAACAAAACAAGAGTGGTATAATTTTGAGGTTAAGTTGAGCGCGAACAATTTATTCGTTGCAGTGTGGATGGTATGTGGAACGCGAATAGAGTTTGACAGTTCGTAGCAACCACACTCCAATTCGTTACTAACAAATCGTTTTTACTAAATTGTCTTCTTTTAGAGAACAAAATGCAAATTTTATTATCCTAACATTAGTGTCAATTGGTTTCTTATAATTTAAATGTGTTTTGGTTTGAAATTGACTTTTTGAAATGTGTAAAATCACGTTCATTCGTTGTGCGCTCTCACGTGCAAGGCCCTTTATAACTAGATTACTATAGAAATCTTTAGAAATTCCTATTCAACCGAAGGTGTACATTTTGATCTTGATCTTTAAGTCTTTTCTAGGTTTCGTTTTGAAAATTGTATCTGAGATTTTAAATGTGAACTACAGAATATCGCATAACTAAACTAGGTACTTAGTTTTTTCTGCTGCTAATCTTTTGAACATTTCAGAAAACCTGCTTTGACAAAGTTCTATCGAAAACAAAAGCTTATGAGTGGTACAGATTTTTCATAAAAAGTCGAAAAAGCGTTTAAGAAACACGACCAGGACGACCATCAAAACTGAAGATGTACATGTCGTCAACAAAATTAAAAAATTGGTGTTTACAAATCATAGATTAACAGCTCGAGGCTTTACTGGTCTTTTTTTTTGGAATATCAGAGAGTGACACTATTTTGAGCGACTAATTGGACCCCACAAAAGTAGAATCACTATTGGTGATTACTCAGTGCTCAAAGTTTGAAATCGATAAAAGAGGTAAAAATGAAAACGTAGTAAGAGCTCAAGGCCATACCGGAAAAGGCCTTTGCAACATGTTTTAAATCAAGGGATTACAACTTTGAGGGGATAAAATGCATTATAGATGAAAAATAGCTGAGATGCGACCCACACTGATAATTTCACATCTCGTCTCTAAATTTTTCTTGCTTAAGGCTTTAACAAAAAAAGAGGCCGGGATGCAACCCACACTAATAACTTCCCATCCCGTCTGTCGATTTGACTTGCTTAAAAGGTTTGCAGGTTTTCGTGCTTTGTTAAAAAAGTTACCAGTTAAATTATTCTAAAAAATTTAAAAATCACCAACAACATTTTGCATATGATGAAATAGTTTGATTTCAAAATCTATTTTTGTTAACGAGATTTTTACCAATTTTTGTAGCATTTCTTAAAAGTTTTTATTTCTCAAATAAACAAATACAAATTGGATGAATGAAATGAATTTGAAGTCAATACCTTCTATTTTTCACGAGATATCGAGAACCGAACATCATTTTTTACCAAATATGCGTATACTATTTTTTGTAGATTTTATTTTTTTTATGAAAAAACTGACTGTTGGATTTTAATAAGATATTTACTGAATGTCGAAAATTATATTTTCTGTGAGTAAAATTAGTTTTAAACTAATATTTTTAATTCTAAAAAAGATAGTTGAGTCAAAAATCTTTTTTTACCAACTTTTATTAAATTTTTTTTTAAGTTTTTATTTTTTGAAACGAAATTGTCGATTTTCGTCAAAATTTTATTGTATGTTAAAAACAATATTTCTCATAAGATAAAATTAGTTTAAAGCCAATATCTCAAAGTTTTGAAAAGATATTTAATTCGAAAATCAATTTTTAACAACTTTTGTTAATTTTTTTAGGTTTTTAATTATTTTTGTAAAAAAAAGTGTCAATTTGATTTTTCTCAAAATGTTACTGAATGTTAAAAACAATATTTAAAAAAAAAAATAAAATTAGTTTAAGGCCAATGTCTAAAATTTTTGAAAAGTAATTTTTGTCGAAAATCAATTTTTACTACCTTTTATAAATTTTTTGTTCGAGGTTTTTATTTTCTTTGTACAAAACTGTAAATTCGATTTTTATCAAAATTTTACTGAATGTTGAAAACAATATTTCTTATAAGATAAAATATGTAGAAAGCCATAATCTCAAATTTTCTAAGAGATATTTAAGTCGAAATTCAATTTTTACCAACTTTGAGTATTGATTTTTTGTAGGTTTTTATTTTTTATGAAAAAACTGTCAATTCGATTTTTCTCAAAAGTTGAAAACGTTATTCTTCGTTGCACAAAATTGTTTTGGAGATAAAATCATTTTTTGTACGTAAAATTTTCGGGTTACAAATGTTTTTTTTTCTTTTTTTTTTGATTTATAAAAAAAAAAACGTCAATTGGATTTTTTTCCCAAAATACATTTTTTGGTATCGCGTTGCAATATATAATATTAAATTTAATTTGAGTCTCTAGCGTTATTGGTATCGACTTCAAATAAATTGTGTTTTACAGATAATATTGCAGAAAAATGTAGAAAGGACTCTAAAAAAAATTGAGTGGATGGTTTTTTTACCATACCAGTTTAAAAAAAAAGGTGAAAATGTTGGTTAACCCTAAATATCTCACGAACCAATAACGCTAGAGACTTGAATTAAATTTTATATTTTATATTGCAACGTGATACAAAACAAGTATATTTTTGGAAATCCAATTAACGATTTTTTTATAAATCAAAAAAAAAAACTGACAAAAAAAAATTGTCACCTCGAAAATTGTACGATTAAAACAATTTTGTGCAACGAAGAATAATGTTTTTGACATCTGATAAAATTTTGAGAAAAATCGAAGTGACAGTTTTTTATAAAAATTAAAAACCTAAAAAAAACATTACTCAAAGTTGGTAAAAATTGAATTTCGACTCAAATATCTTTTCAAAGATTTGAGATAATGGCTTCTAACTAATTTTAACTTATAAGAAATATTTTATTTTTTTTACAAAAAATAAAAACCTGCAAAAAAACAATACTAAAACTTCGTAAAAATTTACTTTCGACTCAAGTAGCTTTTTTAAAAATTACAAATATTGGCTTCAAACTTATTTTATTTCACAGAAAATATTGTTTTCGATATTCAGTATTTGTTTTTATAAAAATCCAACAGTCCGTTTTTTCATAAAAAATAAAATCTACAAAAAATAGTACGCAAATTTGGTAAAAATTGATACATATAGACAATCTTTTAAGCAAGACAAATCGACAGACGGGATGGGAAGTTATCAGTGTGGGTCGCATCCCAGCCTCTTTTTAATGTTTAAAATCACAATCTTAAGATCCTGTGCTAAATGTTGACGATGTTTTCCTTAGGGACTTATTTCTAATAAATTGGGAACATTTATCCACATCTAAGATAAAATAGTACTTAAAATAAATCAGTTGCTATGAAACAGGAAATGAAACAAAAAAAACAAACACATTTTTACAGGAATGGGAAAGCAAAAACAAAAATCATGACACTTTGAAAAATCCTCTATGAAGGAGGTATAATTCCAATGTAATGCATTCGTTGTTTTTCTGGTCACGTTTCAAGTAAATCAATTAAATTGTCATAAATTGTGAAGACTATACTCTGCAGACATGGTGTTGTCTGTGTTTTTTCTTTTGAAAGAAGAGATTATAAAGGATTAAAATGAATATTTGATATTATTTCTCAAAACTTATTAATTCAAAAGAAGAATATTAAAGTTAAGTTTTCCCTCTTTGTATATACATACATAGTACATACATATGCAGACTTACGTATGTAGGTATTTTTTAAGATGGCAATGACGCCCATACTCAGATTTAAAGATCAAACCTTTCGTTTTATTATGATTTAGACTAAAATAATATTTTCAACGACTGAGACGTAGGATACATATACATACATGATATGTGTCCCCCTTTTGTTGAGTAATTAGTCCACAATTCATTTAGAATTTTATATTAACTTAGTAGGACAAACCAAATGTCCATATTCCAAATTCTTAAAAAAAGCACATGGGTCCTTAACCCTCACTCGTTTTTTATAATCCAAATTCTTTCAAAAAATTGGGAATAGTTACCCAATATATGGAAGAAATCTGGTCCATTGTGAGTAAGTGAGTTAACATACTTACCTAAAATAAACAGGTACTACCAACCTAGTGGAACAAAAGAAATTGTGGAATTTTTATCCTGTGGATCTAAGGCCTGTAAGAAAATCTGGCGTGTATGACAAAAATAAATGTTTAATGAATACTAATATTTAATTGATAAGACCCATGAATTATTTAATTCATGATACATAAATCAACACTCAACAGAAAAACCCTGATGTATGAAATCGTCCTTATTTTGTATATTTTTAGATCCCCCCAATTAGAAATATTATTTAAAACTCTTCAAATTTATTCCACTTCAACACGTTCTTCCAACCATTTTAAACTCATTTGGAATTATAATTTCGTACAAAAATAAATACCTACCTAAGCCGCCTGAAAATCCTCAAATTAAGGTACTCTAAACGAAAGATACAAAACAAAAATCATATGCCTTCATCATTTCAACTAAAATCCCCCATAGCCTGTACCAAAAATATACTTATGGTTTTGTATTTTGGTAATGACAATATCTACCTTTTAAAAAAAAAAAAAAAACGTCCATAATCCTGAACCCTGAATCCTTCTCAATGACTGAAAATGATGAACAACAAGAAGGGCAAACTCAATCACAATTCAAAAATCATGCACATTGATACTTTAGGGTGCAACAACGACATTATATAGCTTCGACATTGGCATCGTTTTCTTCTCGTCCTCAATGACAATGACTATGAGGACGAGCGACGATGATGGTAAACCAATGAGGGAGAACTACCCTCCCAAGGCCCCATCAGACCAGCTTGCTATGATGCCGGCGACTTCCATTAGAGCAACAATAAATAATGAAATTTGATCACGTTTCCACTCAATTACCTGTTGGATTTGTTCATTTTTAGAAGTGAATCTCTCTTTGCTATTCCTGGATCCTGGATGATTCTGATGGCTCGATGGTTGGATGGTTGGATAGCCGGCTTGAGGGTAAAAAGATGGTCTCAGACCAAGTCTTTTGCAATGCCACAATATCTGTCTACTATCGGAAGCATGAGAGGAGTGGTGTATCGCTCTAGCTACTCTTTTCAAAGGGAATTGACAGTCTTTTTTTTGTGTTGTTGTAAAAATGAGAGATCATGAATTTTCGTTCATGTTTTATTTTATTTTTCAGTTATTATATTCCATGGAAATTTGTCAGGTGTATAAAAGGTGATAATTCGATTTGAGCTCAAGGAAGGAATGTGGAGATATTCATACAGCTTTGTGTTTATTTGTGGTTCAATTGAAGGGATTACTTTACATTTAGAGACATTTTATTTGTTCTTTTTAATTCTGTTTTAGTTTTACTTTATAGTATGCACTTTAAATGTCTTAAAATCAGTTCAAGACAGCAGAGGTTTTAGGGGCAAAAGAATTTTAAGTAACCCAGGAGCTGGCAACCGTAATTTTTGAAAGATTTGCTAAGGACTGAAGAGAAAGAACTCTGCGATGCGACCCAAACTGATAACTTCCTTTTGGTGTACTTATGCAAGTGATGTTTTTTAAAAGTCGTTAAAGGTCAGGAAAATCGGAAAGTTAAATAAACAAATGTGTTGGTCTATATTTTGTATGAAAAATATAAAATTAAACTTGTTTGTATTTTGTATGGTTTTCATTTTTTTTAAAGAACTGTAAAGTGGCATTTTATAAAAACTGTACCACAAATTAAAAAAAAAGTCACTTATCGTCTTATAAAATTATTCACAAAGTAATTTTATTTTTGTTCGTAAAATATTATTTTACATTTATATTTTTCTTCCAATCTTAAATGACGTCATAACGAGTAAGATAAAAAATAATAATAATTGTAGTCAATAGCATAATATTATTTCTTGAGATATTTTCGATTAAACAAATTTTTCATTCTTTTATAAAGAAACCCCTAAACGGATTTGTTTTGAAGCTCTTTCAGCTTATTTTTACTTTATTTTATGCAAACAAAAATGTATTTGAAGTTGAGATCTCTGCTAGTTCTTGAGATATTCAAGACGAAAAAAGGTATTCCAATCCATGGATTTACATTCTATGGACTTTTAAACGTCGAGAAATGTCAAAATTCCAATTTCTACCATAACTTATTTGTAAGACTAAACAGTAGTCCCCATACAATTGTTTCAAAATTAAAAATTCGAATTTTCTGAAAAACGAATCCATAGATTTTTATTAAATTTTCTGTAAATTTGTTTTCTTAACTAAGCTCCTTTTTGTATTTCTCCCAGAAGGGTTCGCTATAGAATCATTATTAACTCCCCATCGGAAGTTATTGCAACCGGTCCGATTTGTCGAATTGAAAATGTCGACATTTCTCAACGTGTCAAGGCCCCTAGAGTCGAAATAAAAGATTTTTAGAAAGATGTCTGTGCGTGCGTGCGTGTGTACGTACGTCCGTACGTTCGCAACGTTTTTTTTTGTCGTCCATAGCTCAAGAACCAGAAGATATATCGACTTCAAATACATTTTTGTATACAGATAATAATGCAGAAAGATCCAGAAAGGACTCTCAAAAAATTGAGTTTGTGGTTTTTTACCATAGCAACTTAAGAAAAAGGTGGACATTTAAGCTAACCTAAAACATCTCACAAACCAGTAACGCTAGCAACTTAAATTAAATTTTATATTATACATTGTGACGTAATACCAAACTAATAAAATTTTGAAAAAAATTCAGCTAACAAATTTTTATATAAATCAAAATAATTGTCGAATATTTTACGAACTAAAACGATTTTTTGTTTAGTTTTGTGAATAAGTAACGCTTTACAGATTTAGGATATCTTTTATACTTTCGTCAAAATCGTGCTGACAGTTTTGAAAAACATTTACGGTGGCGCTACAGTTCTGTGTGAACTAGGGCCTATTTTTGAAAAACACTATACTTTTGGGAAAACGCCTTTGGGAGCGTTCAAGTAATACGTAACACAATTTGGGGGGAGGGGGGTCTCGTAATACGTTACGATGCGTTACAGGGGCGAAGGGGGTCTTTCTTACAACACGTTACGTAACATTGTTTTTTTTTGTAAATAAAAAATTAGTAAAAAAAGCTAAAATAGGAGAATGAAGGATGAAAACAATTGTGTGTAAAGCCAAAAATTTATAAAAAATATACAAAATATGTAGGTGTTGCGGATTAAAAATCTCTTGTTTTATTTAGTACTAGCCGACCCGTGCTTGCGTTGCTTCGCAAATTGTAACCACGAACATTTTTTGAATATTAGTATTAGCATATGAACAAAATTTTAACTTTATTTCAGTTTTATTGTTCGAGGAAGTGATACAAAATTGGTAATTCAAGCTATTATAATAAAACTTTTTTACTTTTAAATTGGAAGAATTATAATCTATTCACTTCTTCGAACCAAAAAAATAAAAAAGAGGCTGGGATGCGACCCACACTGATAACTTCCCATCCCGTCTGTCGATTTGTCTTGCTTAAAAGTTTGTGTATATGTATCAATTTTTACCAAATTTGCGTAGGTACTATTTTTTGTAGATTGTATTTTATTGAATATCGAAAATAATATTTTCTGTGAAATAAAATAAGTTTGAAGCCAATATTTTTAATTTTTGAAAAGCTATTTGAGTCGAAAGTAAATTTTTACCAAGTTTTAGAATTGTTGTTTTTTTTAGGTTTTTAATTCTTTGTAAAAAAACTATCAATTAAATTTTTTTCAAAATTTTACTGAATGTTGAAAACAATATATTTTGAAAGATAAAAGAAGTTTAAAGCCAATATCTCAAAGTTATGAAAAGATATTTGTGTCGAAATTCAATTTTTACCAAGTTTTATTAATTTTTTTTAGGGTTTCTCAAAATTTTATTAGATGACAAAAACATCATTCTTCGCTGCACAAAATTGTTTTGGAAATAAAATCATATTTTAGTCGTAAAATTTTCGAGGTGACAAATTTTTATGTCAGTTTTTTTGATTTATAAAAAAAACAGTTAATTGGATTTTTTCCCTAAAATGTACTTGGTTTGTATCACGTTACAATGTGTAATATAAAATTTAATTTAAGTCTCTAGCGTCACTGGTTCATGAGATATTTAGGGTTAACCAAAATGTTCACGTTTTTTTTAAAATGCTATGGTAAAAAAACCACCCACGCAATTTTCTTGAGAGCCCTTTCTGCATCTTTTTGCCTTATTATCTGTATAACAAAATTTATTTGAAGTCGACATCTCTTCTGGTTCTTGAGCTATGGACGACGAAAAAAACGTCTCGAACGTACGGACATACGGACATACGGACATACGGACATACGGACATACGGACATACGGACATACGGACGTACGAACGTACACACGCACGCACAGACATCTTTCTAAGAATCTTTTATTTCGACTCTAGGGACCTTGAAACGTCGAGAAATGTCAAAATTTTTAATTTGACAAATCGGACCCATTACAATAACTTCCTATGGGAAGTTAATAAGATCTATTTTTTCATTAGATAAATCGGCATTTCATTTAATTAAATGTCCATAGTAACTTAAAAAAAAGAGCCAACAGCCACACTGTTCAGCGATGTGACGATAGAATTAGAGAAACAAAAAAATAATGTGTGTGTTTAGGTTAGTTGATGAACTATGCAATACAGACAAATTGAATATGTAGGTAGGTAGGTAAGAGAAAAAACGTAACTATTAAAAATGGAACACATATTAAGAGAGAAAGAACATGGGAAGAAAAGAAAATTAAAAATGTTGAAATGATAATGAAATGAAACAAAGCAGCGACCTCGCGATTGTGATTGAATCTAATTTCCTGAATAAAATAAATTCAAAAAGTTTATAATTTAATAATTTGTTTTTATTTATTTCTCAGGTTGTATGTTTAACTTAGAAGTGATTTTAGGCTTAAAATTTTGCGCAACAATATTGACTTTATAAAGCAATGCTAATCTTTGTCGATTATTGTATAGGTTTTAAGATATGAGTTGTTGTATAAGTCAACCAATGAAAAAAAATGGACAAAAAATGTAAAATTAATAATATTTAAGTTTGACAAATAATTTATGAAAGAAAAATTAAAGCCATAAAAACTCTCATAACAATATAAAAAATAATAAAATATATTTCAAATAAATCGGTTGACTACTTTCTGAGATCATGCGTTACAAACTTTAAAATGGTTTCGCTTTTATATAATAGTATAGATATAGATTATTACCGTAAAGGCAATTAAAACTATACCAAGGATAAAATCTGTAACATACTTTTTTGCGACTTTAGGGTAAAAATGGTCACTTGAGTGTAACGTTTAGAGAGTGGGAGGGGGAGTACAGAAAAACGTTACGGTGCGTTACAAGGGGAGGAGGGGGTATCAAAAATCTTCAAAAATTGCGTTACGTAATACTTGAACGCTCCCTTTAAAGATAAATGTTACAATTAAACACGATTGGCAGAACTTTGTTTGAGGCTCGATATCTCGTAAACTAGCATGCTTTCGATCAAATCCTTCACAGAGTATGTTTTAAGTTATGTCTACATTAGAAATATATGCAAAAAAAACGATTTTTTCAAACCGGAAAGGTAGACGGCCCCCTTAAGCAGGACAAATCGACAGACGAGTTGGGAAGTATCAGTGTGGGTTGCATCCCAGCCTCTTTAATGTTTATCTCAGGAACTCATGAACCAATTTCAATAATTTTCTTGCAAGCTTTTACATTGTCTAAATAATAATTGATCAGCAAAAATGTGAAATCAACGTTTTTGTGATTAATTAAATGGCATTTAAATTTTTAAAGGAAAACTTTTTTTATTGATAAATTAAAAATATTTTAAGTATTAAGTTCTATTTGTATACAGAGTCTTTGGACAGGAGCAAGTTCGTGCAATTCAGTAGTGCATTTTATTATTTTTTATAATAGAACAAAAATTAAAAAAGGACTTGCATTTTTTTTGTAGTTTTAGTTCCCTTTTAAAATTTTTTTTTTTTAATAAGTGAACACTCAAGGGAATATTATTACCCTTATTATGCAAAGACACAGCATTGCCTCATTGAACAAGTCTCACCATTTATCCCTATCTCGAGCCGACACCATCCATTTCGGTGTCCAAAGATTTCGGGCATCCTGGTCTACGCGATCTCTCCAGCCAGCGTCAGCAAACAATAAAATGTACTACAAGGATTTTCCGGGCTATAGTTCCGATTGGCTCATACGGTGTCCAGCCAACCGTTGACTACCGAGATCAATTTATGTCACAATATTTGCTTCCAGATAGATTGAATAAAGTAAATGATTGTAGCGTCTTCGCAATCATCCTTTATCAAATAAGGGGACAAAAATGCTCCGTAAGACTCGAACGGGCCTAAGAGGTAAGATTGCCTTTTACTAAACACCCAGGTCTTGGATCCATATTTAAGTACTGCAGAAGCACTGTCCTGTACATCAGCAGCTTAGAAGATATTTTAATGTTTTTTGAATTTAAATAGCTTTGACATATTATATTAGGCTCTGTTAGTTTTGATCAGCCGCCCGCTTATTTCTACTTCTCGGCTTGTTCGGATGAACAAGGTACACGATGTTATGATGTGCTATGATGTGGACGTGTCATCGGGCTGGACCTGGTAACAATGGTCCCTCTTGTTGGCATGCCAGAGTCACGATGGCTTTCTCCAATGACAGGTTGAAGAGGAGGCAGGCCAAACCATCCCCTTGATTCGTCTGGGATAGCAATCTGGTTTTTTTAACTCGGCTTTTTATATTTTTCATGGTCAACCTACAAATTCGCGTCAGTTTATTTAGGATGCCAAATTATATCATGGCGTTGTTGTTCCTATAGGATGAAGAAAAGTTTCTTTATAGGCGGTACTCAACAACGTAATACCTCTATAGTTGCTTGACGTTGTGACATCTCCTTTCTTGTGTATGGGGCAGATGATACCTTTTCGCCAGTCTTCATGCTCCTATTACGTGCACTATAATTTCAGGAATTGCTCGAATTAAGCTGACCCGCCCCGCCATGTGCAAACAGCTCGTCTGATATGCCATCGGCTCCTCTCGGTGTTTTGCTTTGTTTGAGTCTTTTTACAGCATTCTCGATCTCTATATATGCTTGGTGGCGATAGCATATGGGTTTCTTCTTGAATTGATGAACCTTCTACTTCTCTAGTGACCGTTTAGCAAATCATTAAAATACACTTCCCATATTGCTCATGTATGTCTGTAGGATCGGTTTTCAGATTCCACTTTCCGTCCTTGCAATATGTGCAGCGTGGTGTATACTGTGTAATGTTCCGGACGGTTTGTTAGGACTTTCGACCTTGGTGTGGACCTTGCTCTCAGTTTTTTTTCAATGTAAGTGGCATACCGTTACCTCTTTACAGTGATTTAATTTCTCTTTAGAAATACTATATTCTCCTCCTTTTTATATTAGAAAAAACATATACCTTTTTAATTTCTGAAGGAACTCTAGAATTTTTGCACATCTGAAAATTCTCCAACTAACCCTGGACCTCAAATAATTATTTCTGATATTTTTGTTTCTCATATTTTTCGAAAGTATTCAACGCAACTACTTCTTAGAAATTATTAATAATTCAATCTTACTTCATACACTCCTATCCATTACCCTCATAAACCCTTTTAAATGCATACAAAAAAAATAAAACTACAAAACTTTTATAAGAGATTATATTCGAAAATGACTGATCAAACATTTTGAAATAATATATCCGCAATCCAGCTTTTACCTTAATAATCTAAACTTTTCATTGAAAGGTTTGAACATATTTTGTGGTTGATTTTCAAATGAAAACCTGTCAATTATTATTATCCTTCATAAACAGGATCAGCGACAGCTTCACCAAAAGTATACAAAAGCTTCGATGAATATTCATCATTTTGCATCATCGTTTTTGCACAGGTATATTACCTACCTATCCGCACTAAACTAAACGTTCACAAGTCTAAAATGTTTTTGTATTAACAAAATTGAAATTTTCTAGCCACACGTATTGAATGGAGTGAGCTTGGACATCCTGTTAATCCCTGAAGCTGCCCTAATTCCATTCCTCGTCTCTTCCCTGTTTTTTGAAATACACGTCATAATGAAATACAAATTTCTGCGCTAATAATCCTCACCTTACCAAATTCAATAAAATCGATGACAAGAGGACGAGGATGACCACCACCACCACGACGACGCACGTCGATGATGACGACGAAAATAACGGTAAAGGCAACAGTAGCAGCAGTGTGGTGTGGTGTGGTCCTGCAGAATACGGTAGCTTATAACATTGATGCATACTTTTATGGGTAATTGGGTTTTGCTCACTTTTTGGTATTCGTAGTAGTAAAACTTTTCCTTTTCTATGCAATCCATAAAGTGGAAGAGAGGGAATCCTGTATCTTTTCCTAGCACATGAACGCTGTCAATTATTTCATTACAAGCCAAGCCATGATGAGCAAAAGACCAACCATCAGCAAGGCAGACAGGTTGTCTGCCTTCCTCCCCTCCGTTTAGAGTTCGGGTACAAACAATAACACAATACCCAACTGGTGTTGGAGTGGCTAACTTTATTATGGAAGGATGATTGATACTTCATTGCACTGCAACATCATCAAGAGGATGCGAGGATCTCTTCGAAACAAGGACCGTTCGTCAGGATGTAAGGTACCTATATGTGTGTGTGTGTGTGTGTCTGGGGGGGGGGGGGGTAATTATGTTATTATAATTGGTGATGGCAGCACTTTTTGAGATTATCTTCACACTAAAGGAAATTAAATTTTATGATTTTACTAAAATGGATTCCGTATATATCTAAACCTATTATTTTCTATAGTCACATTACGTTCTATATGAATAAGATATACCTACTTATATGTATATCCTATGCAATGAGTTTTTACTGTTGAAAAGTCGTATTTTTGGTTTAGTTTCTTGAATTCAAATGGCCAGATTCAGGGGCGTTAGGGTGGGAAATTGCATTAGGAAATTTGCCGGAAATTAAAACTTGCGAATATAAATCGTTGTGCAAAGTATTTTTGCTATATAAACAGTGCAGTTCGACTGATTTGATCCATTTTGATAAATACAAAATTTGTAGGTTACCGTTCTCGCTAGATCTCCGTTTTAGAACACTGCTTTGCAAATTTGATACAAATTTTCATTTTTGCCATATTAACACTATTATCTTAACTTTTGAGACCTTTTCGCTAGGTTTGCAAAATTTACTAATACGCACTTATTGAATAAGCCAAATCAAAAGGTTCACACTGTAAACATAATAAATATAATGAAAATCGTATTCTATCCAGAATATAATAGTATATTGGGTGTAGATATAAGTTGTTTGGTGCGGTGTGATGCCAATCCTGATGTTGAAATAACTTTTATGCTGTTTTTTGGCGAAGTTGCAGACATTTGGCCAGTTTTTAGAAAGAATTATTAGATGTTTGCATGAGCGTTGAATATTAATCAGATATTTACATGAGGATATAAAATAACTAGAACGTGCCCAGACAGAAAAAGAGCATAATATTTTATTTAGTTCAGCTCATATATGCACTCTCATTCACTTTATTTCGGTATTTAAAACATTTATAGACATTGTTCTTCGACCAAATAAAATTTAGATACGTGGGTGAATTGAGGATTTATTGATATTGATTTTAAATTAGATTCAATTTTAATTATTCACATAACTTTGGTTCAAAGATAAGTTGGCCCTAACCGTGGTAAAAGTTATAGCTTTATATCATTGGTTTTCATCATTTCGTGGTAAAAAAATATTTTAAGGAAGTTATGTCAGTTATGTAGTACCAAAATGAGCGGTAGAATTTGTTTACGAAATTGATACTTTACTGAACAAAAAAATTTCTTTTGATCCAATTTAATGAAGAAAATATTTTAATGGAACAATATTTAAATTTTAATTCAGAAACCAGTTTTTTTAGTTTTGCCTTCAGTTATCAACTCTAACTTCAAATGGTTGAACAGGAACATTTTTTTAAATGGTAGACATTTTCAATGATTGCCTGTACAAACAATTATTCGTTATAACTTTCCAAATCTTTATTCAATTTAAATATTTTCAGTTTCTAATTGAAATTTGTTATTAGCTGTTAGTCTTCACATGCCTTATCTACCTTAAATGACAGTTGAAGCATTTATGCTAGAAACGCTCTTTTACATGATGATAACGAGAAAGTGGTAGACCTATGTAGATTTAAACCACCGTATTTTATATATTTTAAAGAGGTATATTTTTTAAAACTTGAAGTGATTGAAAAACTAAAAGGATAGATTTTAATTCTGAAAGTCTTTTCGAAATGTATTGTTTATGGTCTGTATGCTGACCAGTGTAAACAAAAATAATTTGCAATATTTCTTGGTTTCATCAGTAAACTTTGTCGATTCAAAGAAGCATTTTAATAGTTTGGAATATTTTAAATATTTTCTTCCTATGAAGAAAAAACAATCAACGACCGTGCTTTAAGTTCATAAAAAAAAACTAAATTTGGATGATTCTTTATTATATTTTTTGATCTAATTCATCTTTATACTATGATAGTAAAAAAAAATCGGATACATTAAAGGAGAAGCCATAAAAATCAATGAATTTTGAGCCTTGGTAGCGTTGTTGGCAGAAAAATATTTTAAATGAATCAGGAATAGAAAACCTGAACCTGAAAATATTACGCGGAATAGTCAACCAAACTTTAACATAATTTTGAGAAAAAGCTAGAATATTAACTAAACCGAAAATTCTAGCGAAACCATAGGAAGTTATTTTAATCGGTCCCATTTGTCGCATTGAAAATTTTGACATTTCTCGACTTTTTAAGGTCATTAGAACCTAAATAAAATTCCACAGAACCAGGCAAAATATCGACTTCAAATAAATTTTGTTATCCATAGAAAGATGTAGAAAGGACTCTCAAAAAAATTGAGCGGGTGGTTTTCTTAACATTGCAGTTTTTAAAAAAATCAACATTTTGGTTAATCCAAAATATCTCACGATACGATGACGCTAGCGATTTGAATTAAATTTTATATTATATAATAAGACGTGATACCAAACTAAAATAGTTTTGAAAAAAAAAAATCAATTACGTTTTTTATAAATCAAAAAAACCTGTAAACGAAATAATTGTCAACTCGAATATTTTACAAAAAAAAAATTATTTTACCTCCAAAATAATTTTATGCAACGAAGAATAACGTTTTTGACATCTGAGAAAAATCGAATGTCTATTCGATATTAGTAAAAAATATAAAAACATTTAAAAAACTTGGTAAAAATTGATTTTCGAATCTTATGTCTTTTCAAAAATTAAAAATATTGCTTTCAAACTAGTTTCATCTTACGGAAAATATTGTTTTCGACATTTTATAAAAATCTAACGGTTAGTTTTTTCATAGTAATTAATATCTACAAAAAATAGTACTCAAAATTGGTAAAAATTTTTAGTATTGACTTTAAAATTATTTCATTCTGTGCTTAATTTTCTATGAAAAGTCCAATCTGTATTTGTTTATAGAAAAAATGAAAAAAGAAATGTTACTCAAATTGGCAAAAATTAGTTTTCGACTAAAATAAATTTTGAAATCAAACTATTTCATCATATGCAAAATATTTCTGGCAATTTTCAGTTAATTCTTTAGAAAAATTTAACTGACAAAAGTTTTAACAAAACGCGATAAGAAATAGCTTTCGACTAAAGTATTAGGAGAACAAAGAAAAGTATTAACTTCAAAATATTTATCCTACACGAAATATAGTTATGAATAATTTGTTAAAGTTTTAGGCAAGCTAAATCGACAGACTGGATTGGAAGTTATCAGTGGGGGTCGCATCCCAGCCTTTTTTTTGTATTTCAAAATAACTATAGTATTTTTGATCTCTTAAAAAAGTATACCAATCCATTTTTGCAAATAAAATTCTCAATAAAAATAGCCTGCGTTACAAAATAACCAAGGTTAAACAAAATCAGGGTTAAAAATAGCCTTAATTAAAAATAAGAGATGTTATAAAATAACATGGGGTAAGCAATTACTTGGGTTATAGCAAGGCTCTTTGCAATAAATTCACACGGAAGATGCTTTAATTGTTAGGTTTTTTCATCAGTGTTAAGTTTATTAACTTCCCATAGGAAGTTATTGCAATGGGTCCGATTTGTCAAATTGAAAATTTTGACATTTCTCGACGTTTTAAGGTCCCTAGAGTCGAAATAAAAGATTTTTAGAAAGATGTCTGTGCGTGCGTGTCCGTACGACGACGTACGTCCGTACGTTCGCGACGTTTTTTTCGTCGTCCATAGCTCAAGAACCAGAAGAGATATCGACTTCAAATAAATTTTGTTATACAGATAATAATGCAGAAAGATGCAGAAAGGGCTCTCAAGAATATTGTGTGGGTGATTTTTTGACCATAGCAGTTTAAAAAAAAAGGTGAACATTTTGGTTAACCCTAAATATCTCACGAACCAATAACCCTAGAGACCTGAATTAAATTTCATATTATATATTGTAATGCGATATATTTTTGGACAAAATTCCAATTAACGGTTTTTTTATAAATCAATAAAACTGAAAAAAAAATTTGTAACCTCGAAAATCTTACGAATAAAAAATGATTTCATCTCCAAAACAATTTTGTGCAGAGAAGAATAGCGTTTTCAACAAAAAATTAAAAACCTAAAAAAAAATTAACAAAAGTTGGTAAAAATTGTTTTTCAAAACTTTGAGATATTGGCTTTAAACTAATTTTATCTTATGAGAAATATTGTTTTCAAGATTTAGTAAAACAATTTTCTTACAAAAATAAAAAACCTAAAAAAATTAAAAAAAGTTGGCAAAAATAGATTTTCGACTCGATTATCTTTTTTAAAATAAAAAATATTAGCTTCAAACTAATTTTATCTTTAAAGAAATATTGTTTTGAACCTTCGATAAAATTTTGAGAAAAATCAAACTGACAATTTTTTTAATAAAAAATAAATACTTTAAAAAAGCATTACTAAAAGTTCGTAAAAGTTGATTTTCGACTCAAAAATCTTTTTTAAAATAAAAAATATTGACTTCAAACTAATTTTACTCACAGAAAATATAATTTTCGACATTGAGTAAATTTTTTATTAAAATCCAACAGTCAGTTTTTTCATAAAGAAAATAAAATCTATAAATAATAATACGCAAATTTGGTAAAACATGATGTTCAGTTCTCGATAGCTCGTGAAAAATAGAAGAGTCAATAGAAGGTATTGACTTTAAATTAATTTCATTACTCCAATTTGTATTTTTTTATTTATAGTCCGGTCAAATTAGACCAAAAAATCAGTAAACCCACGACAAATTCAGGGGAAGCTGAAAATTCTTAAAATTGTTTAAATTATAATTATAAACATTGTCTTAAAAGTCCCAACCGATCCCATGTAAGGAAAAAATTTTAGCGGGGTAATAAGGTCCAAAAAATGAGTTTTTCGCGATTTTCTTGAAAACGGTAAGTTTTATCGCAAAATTACCCCAGACATAATTTGTAGATCAGGGAATTTCCTATAAAAAAGGTATCAATAATTTTTTCCCTAAAAGCCACCGCTTCTGAGATATAACGATGCAAAAAATTGCAAGCCTCATAAACGCACACGTTTCCACGCCACCTCTGAGGTAGTGTACTTAGCGCGTTTTTTTTAACGTGGTTTCCCCAATAGGCCTATTCCACGGGTCTGTTGTGATTAGATTTAGAAATTAATAGTTTATTCGTCGGATTCGGAATCGTCAATCACTTCTTCTTCTTCCTCTTCTTCTTCTTCTTCTTCTTCTTCTTCTTCTTCATCCTGACTATAGGTGAATTGTGTTAAAAGTGAAGCATCACATGTTTCTTCGTCAGTATTAAATGAATCCTCTGTTGTTGGTGATTCTACATTAGAACAAGACTGGCCTTGACAATTCGTACAAGCCAGAGAACAAAACAGCCCAACTTTTTTGCAACCACATTTAGCATTGCATCCTTTTTTACAGTTACAAAAGATAGTGTTGAGCAATTTTTCCGGCGCAGGTTGAAGCAAAGTCTGAATTGGTTCTAATATATTATCGACCAACTTCCAACCCCAATCTGTTGGGTTTAGTTGATAACCAAGCCACACATGAACTTGGTAGTATACCCGAAGAAGATGTTGATGAGCAGAGACTGAGGTTGGAGGAAGACAAGCTAATTGTACTTGTTTCTTATTTCGAGTATTTTTGACAAAAGATGCATATCGAAACTTGTCTAAGCAGGTAGTTTTTTTTAAAACAAAAATCTGATGCACTTACACGTGATCTAGTACGAGGAGGGATTGCTGCCGATGTACTGGCTTCTTGTTCATCACGTTGCCTTTTTTTAGCTGACCCAATAGAATGCTTCCGAGTATAATTTTTACGACAACTTACGTGTATTGTCACAGATTTCTGTTTTTTAAGATATTCGGAAAATTCATCAGCTCGTTCGATACTTGCATCGATTAATGTCTTTAGACCACGTTCAACAGTAACAGTTTCACTTTCAGTCAAAAGTTTAGCACAAATAAAACAATATTCGGACATTTTTATTATAAAACATAAAAAACTCGAAATAGGTTAGAATGAACACGTGTTTTCACTTCAGAGTGACGCTCAAGACTAACATTATTTTATGTATTGAGTATTTAGACAAAACAGGTATACGACCGTAGCCACGCACACAACTGAACAGAGAGACAGATGTTGCCTCAAGGTTACACGTTACACTATTGTATGTATTAAGGGATCGAGTTTCATTATACCTGATATTCTCAGAATAATACTCATGAGCAGCGTTACCACTTTACTTCAATTGAAGTAGATCTACTTCTTTTTTTCAAATAAATTAAAAATCTACTTCCTACTTCGCACCATCATCAAAATATTGAAATCTACTTCATTTTTAAAATCTGTGTTTCTACCTACTTCAATTTTAATAAAAATAGTCTGAATGTACTCCTTTTTCCTCTTTATCACTCTTGTATGTAGTCTCAAAATTTTCTAGAGAATTAAAAATCGCTTGAGTATTTGCATTTCCGGTGAGGTTCCGTTTTATCTAATGTATTGTAGTTTAACCCTTTTGTCATTTTTACTTTCGACACATAGGACCTGTATGGCAAGTTTTTCATTCGTAAACAAATTCGAATTCGAGATTTTAATCAAACATGACATTACGATGGTAGAGAAGTCGAAAAAAGTGGGTCCCCCGATTTTGTCGGTTTGTCTGTATGTCTTTCCTGTTTTTTTTTTCAAACAGTAGTCCCAATACAAATTTGTACGGTCAAAAATCGATAATTCGAAACAAACCGATAGATTTTTTCTTAATTATTGCTAAAATTTGTGTTCTTAGTTTGGCTACTTTCAATATAAAAAATATGTTTGTATTGTCCAGAAGGGTACCCCAAATAGAACCGTTATATTGTTTTTAAGTTTTCTCAAAAACTAAACTATTTTTTTTTCTGCCAAAAATGTCATTGTTTCTATTTTTAATCTAAAAACAAATACTTTTTTTCGAAATGTGATATCTTGAAAAAGGGTCATCATTTTTTACAAAATTGAAAATATTTTTAAACTAAAATTCCAAAACGATATTCAAATACAAATTTTAAAAAATTGAGGTTTTTTTTAGAAATCAAATGGCTTTTACATTTTCGAAAACAAACTTTTTTGCAGGTACAATTAAAACTTAAAATACAGGAAATAGTTTTAAACAGACTTTTTTATAATACATGAGCGAGTTCATGCGAACCAGTCATGCATTTTATTTCTTTTTTGTTTGTTATTGTTATTTGTGTTAAGTTGTGCTCTAATGTTATTTTGGATTTGATTTTTTGTTTTCAATATGAAAAGATATTTTCATGTTGTCCAAAAACAAAGATAAAAGGTTTGTTGATGTACTGAAATTGTATTGCGATTACAATAAATATTTCTTGTGGAACTCGTCCTTTGCAATCAAAACATCCTAAAGTCATTTCATTTGACCAACACGAGCCCAATCTTTGCGTTTTTGTTGCCAACAACCAAGAATTAATTTAAGAAATGTTACATTAACATATTGAATTATATGATATAAATAATTCTAGTTTTTTTAAATCTTTTTTATTGAAATAATGTAACTTAAAAATATGTAGAATAATATGAAAAAGTAAATTTTTGAAAAATATGTAGAATAATATGAAAAAGTAAATTTTTGAAATCTACTTCCATTTTTCTCAATCTACTTCACTTTTTTCCTAAAATCTACTTCCACTTTTTTTTGAGAAGTGGTAACGCTGCTCATGAGTATTTTATATTTTAAATGTAACTTAAAATCACCGACAGAAACATATTCTTACTTACATTACAGCTACAGAAAGTATATGGGTGAGGTACTTAGGCATATTATGACGCTCGCAATTTTTTGCATCGTTATATCTCAGAAGCGGTGGCTTTTAGGGAAAAAATTATTGATACCTTTTTTATAGGAAATTCCCTGATCTACAAATTATGTCTGGGGTAATTTTGCGATAAAACTTACCGTTTTTAAGAAAATCGCGAAAAACTCATTTTTTGGACCTTATTACCCCGCTAAAATTTTTTCCTTACATGGGATCTGTTGGGACTTTTAAGACAATGTTTATAATTATAATTTAAACAATTTTAAGAATTTTCAGCTTCCCCTGAATTTGTCGTGGGTCAAATGTCTAAATTGACCGGACTATTAAGAAATACAAACTTTTAAGAAATGCTACTAAAATTGGTAAAAATGGGTTTCGACTAAAAATCTCGTTAACAAAAATAGATTTTGAAATCAAACTATTTTATCATATGCAAAATGTTGTTGGTGATTTGTAAATTTTTTAGAATAATTTAACTGATAACTTTTTTATCAAAACACGAAAACCTGCAAACCTTTTAAGCAAGATATATCGACAGACGGGATGGTTAGTTATCAGTGTGGGTCGCAGCCCAGCCTCTTTTATTCCAAGCATTTGGGCGGAATTGATATGAATAAAATATGTAATTATTTTTTTTTATAAATGGAAAACATATTTTCAATACAAAATTTATTAACAATTTCTTACAAGAAATAAAACATTTAATAGTTGCTTAATTAAAATATGGTCTAATTAAATGAAGATACTGACCTCAAATCTTCCAAGAGTAATTCCAGATCCAATTGTACTTTTTATAGGAATATATATATTTCACTCTCCAAAGCTTAAATATTGTAATTCTTCTTTTATTTAAAAATTCTTATCTGAATTTATCTTTTCAATAGATATGTACATGATTTTAATACATTTATATATTTTAGTAAAATGAGATCGAAGGGATAATGAACTCTATAAATAGACTACATCAGATAACAAAAAGTAAAAATTAATGAATTTAGTTTTGACGAATTAAATGTTATTACTTTTTAAAAAGTCTTCTATCAACAAACTCAAAAATACAATTTCCTTTAAATATAAATGTAAATTATTATTTGAAAAGTTGTTTCTTATTTCTTTCCTTTTTTTTTTGAAAACTAAATTGATTTCCGATTGATTTTTAATTTTTAATCTCACTTACTTGTGATGCGCGACAGTAGGTTTATGTTTGTATATAAGAAATTTAATACCAAATTCATTTTGAAAGAAATCAAAATTTCCGCTGATACCTATGTATATCCTTTCGCATATACAAAACACATATAAAACAAGAACCAAAGTAACACCTTTAGATATTTTGTCTTCACATAAAACTGGCTGCAACATTCGTTCGCGTTTTGTATTTATATTCAACTAAGCGATTTTTGATTACTTTTCCGCCGGAAATTATCATACATCCTTCAGGTTGAATAATTTTCATGGATCCGTCTCACTATGTTATGGTTATATCTCTTTCCCACTCATTCTCTGTCTTCTATGCCATGTGATGGCAAATAAATTCTCTTCCGTTTGTCGCATCATAAATTTTCCATTCAAATTTTGTTGAATGGCGTCGCCCGTCGTCGTAGCGCCATACCACGCTAAGATGACGACGACCTAAGGTGTGTTACATCAGTGATACGCGATTTTGAATCCAAAAAAAAGGACACAAAAAAGAAACTTTCATCAAATATGATGAAGTTGGAAAAGTAGCTATTTTATCTTTAAAGACTTTAAAATTTAAACTCCAGTATTCTGGGGATGAAAAGCCTTTAAAGATGATCCATTAACCTCTGAACTCTCTGTTACTAATTTTCGGGTAATTATTTCCCTTATCTTCATTGCAAGGATATCCAATAACATCAACGATGCATTGGGGTGGTTTATTCATCCCTTTACTCGAACATACAACAAAACAAGGAAGGAATTTCAGGCTAGACAAAGTGAAAGATAACTATCAGCACTCGGGAATAACAAAACAACACAACACAACAACAACATACTTGTCCTTACATACATACATAGAAACATATATTTAGAGAAACAATGAACAAAGTTCCCAAACCGAAGGCAAAGGCTCTGTCTAAAGGGATTCTCCATTTATCCAGCGAATTTCCTGTTAGGAGGATAAATTAAATGGAGAGTTACGTATTTACAACTCGGATGCCATTCATTTGTTTGGTTGCTTCGGAAGTGATGCAACAGCCATCCAGTCCAGACTACAACATAAGACTCATGAGTCGATGAGCCAAACACTACGAGTACTCTTACTCTATATAAGTCAAGTCAAGAGGAGGATGATTTTTGTTCAGTTTCGTCGTCGTATAATGGAGTTCTCTCTTGCTCTTGGATTTACAATTATTGTGGAGGAATGGCCAATAATGCCTAACGAAGAGCAATGATGGCAATGATTTAGCTAACCAAAGTCGGACTTTAATGTTTTTGGTATTGTTGGATTGGGTGCAATATCCAGATCAGATAATTTAAGTGGATTATGGAAATGCCAGTTTTGAGGTGTTGCAAGTTATAGATTTCTGTTAAATGATTTACATCAGGGATTAGATTAGGATTTGAGGAAGGATCTAGAAAGGATACAGAGATGAATTTATGGAAGAATTTTGAAATCCATTGGTTAAATATGGTAAGATGGTCAAAACATGATTTAAGATTCTATATGTGTTGCTCAGAAGACCAAAGTTGGAAAATATTGAAAACTTATTTCCAAATTAAATTCAGAAGAGGTTTCCAATAAGAGCGCTACAAAAGTTTTTTTTAAGTAAATTAAAAACTGTTTCGGATATCAATGAAATTCTTTATTCTTGTCAAAGTACGTTTGATGCCATTATGTATGGAACTCGATTTCTTCTGCATGACCACCACGGGCACGCTTACAGAAGTCCAGACACTGAACCCAATTTTCGACGGGTTTCAAGCATAAATCGGCCGATAATGTTGCAATTTCAAGTTCGATATTCATGCGAAGTTCATCAATCGTAGCTGGCTTGTTGGCATAGACCATAGAATTGACATAGCCCCACAGAAAATAGTCTAATGGCGTCAAATCGCACTACCAAGGCGGCCAAGCAACATTACCATTTCGTGAGATAACACGTTCTTCAAATTTGGTTTCCAATCAATTGATTGTGACATTCGCTGTGTCGCTTGTGGCGCCATCCTGTTGGAACCACATGTCCTCCAAGTCCATATCATCCAATTGGGGCCAAAAATGTTCGGTTATCATTGAACGGTAGCGATTCCCATTCACAGAAACGTGCCAGTCTTGATCATCACGAAAGAAGTAGAAATTCGAAAAGAAATTCGCCACAACGACGTCTGCAACTGAAGCCTCAGCGGCAGCAATATTCTCGATACTACGGGCACTTTTTTGTCTCACTGGCACAAGAACATTTTGTACTGTGCCTGTGTATTCAATTTTTTCCACTAGACACTCAATTGTTGGTCTGGTAGGACGATTATGACGACCATAAACTGGACGTAGCGCTCTAAACGTTGAGGCAACTGATTCCGAATGTCGGTGGTAAATTTTAATAATTTCGACTCGTTGTTGGCTCGCATATCTTTCCATCATGAAATGAAATGGCAAACCTTACTGAAGAGATATGTCAAAAGAGCGGCAAGAAATATGGGGTCGTTTCCTGGCCCTGTTGCTCTACTTTTATAGCGTCCCCGTTGAAAAACCCTGTACATAAACCTTGAACCGAAGGCTGTTAAGACGAAAGTGAAACATCATAGTAGAACCGCAGTCAATGCTGACGATATGGAAGGACCACTTCTGCATACTTTATACTGGCGACAATGAACCGAATTCCGCTGTCAGGCAGGATGATCCATTCAACATAGATGACGAAAGCCAACGATCCCCTCACTTCTGACTTAGGCGAAGTAAAGATTGCCATATCTAAGCTGAAGTCTAATAAAGCCGCTGGAGCAGATGGCTTGAATTCCGAGCTCTTTAAAGCAGCTGCAGATAATTTGGTAGTACCCGTCCGTGGCATGATGGTTAGTGCGTTGGACTGTCATGCGAGAGGTCTTGGGTTCGAACCCTGCCTGTGCCACCTTAATTTAAAAAAAAACGGGTACTGCCTCTTGCGAGGAATTGTCAAATTCTCCAAGAGTAATGCTTGTCATGAAAAAGTGCTTTCTCAAATTAGCCGTTCGGATTCGGCATAAAACTGTAGGTCCCCTCCATCCCTGACAACAGTACTCGCACACAGGAATGGTTGAGAGTTGTAAGTCACTAGGCCCTGGTTCTCTACGAACTGTTGCGCCACCTAATTTATTTATTTATTTTTAGATAATTTGGTTAGGAGCATGCACCAAATTATCTTTAAGATATGGTCGGAAGAAATCATGCCCGATGAATGGAACCTCAGTATTGTTTGCCCGATCCTGAAAAAAGGAGACCCTCTAAACTGCTCCAATTATAGAGGAATCAGTCTACTTAACATCGCCTACAAAATCTTCTCTGCTGTAATATGTGAACGTCTAAAGCCCATTGTCAACAACCTGATAGGTCCTTATCAGTGTAGTTTTAGACCAGGAAAGTCCACAGCCGATCAAATATTCACATTACGGCAGATCCTGGAAAAAACCCAAGAACACCAAATCGACACCCACCATCTTTTCATCGATTTCAAGGCCGCATATGACAGCATCTACAGGGACGAGTTGTATAGAGCCATGTCTAGTTTTTGCATCCCTGCAAGACTCGTCCGTTTATGCAGGATGACCATTGACCATGGAGAATTCACGCTGTTTTTTTACGGTTGGAAACAACTCAACAGAACCTTTTCGATGTCAATAAAGGTTTTAAACAAAATAATGGGTGGTCTTGCAATTTCTTTAACATCGTTCTTGAAAAAATAGTGCAGATCTGCCACATCAACACACATTAAGAAAGAGTGCAAAAGGGAGCTACCAGTATCCAAACAACAGCAATACAATATCACAAATAGCCGTATTTTTTTCCTCCTCCCTTTCCAAATGCTCACACTGTGTCTTGGCATGGTATGAGTATCAAAAACCTTCTTGAGTGTGCGTTATTTTAAAAAAAATGTCAAGCTATAGATCTTATTGAAACATATAGTATTATTAAGTATTCGCATATAACTACTTTAAATTCGCCCACTCCTTAATTTATATCACACAATGTATAAGGACAATGCAATTGTTTTCAACCCTTAGTATGATATTAATCGGGATGAATAGTTCCGCCATCTGTGCCTTGATATGTCTTTAAACATCTAGCATCACGTTCTCTTCATATCTTGTGTAAACAATTCGCAAGTAGGTATAACGTAATTTATAATCACGCTTCAATTCCAGATGCACCCATCAGCCTAGCTAGTACCATTATAACAGCAGCGCAGAGCGGCAAAACGTTCAAAACGAACAGACTACAAATTTCAAAAATTTCTTTCATCCGAAAATACATAGTTTTCTTCAAATTGAAGCAAAGAAAAAAAAATGCTTGAACAGTTGAAAGTTGCAAAGTTTTCAACAAAATTTCTCACATCAAATTCGCGAAAATCCAATGTTGCAATCTGTTCCCAAAAACAAGGGCCCCCTTCACTCTCTTAAGCTATATACGAGTATACAGTGGAAAACAACTCATGTACGATATTTATACCATTGCATTGCCATTGTACGATTGCTTTGAACCCTTAACTGGTGCGAGGAAATCTTCAAAAGACAGATAAATACTCGATGAATTATGGCGAAACTTTTACACACAGATTGTATCTCTCAGCACGAATTGTATGATACGACTACGATTGTGTTTTAGCTTTATCCTTTATTTTGCAATACAAGGCCTATCCTTAATCGTTCCGCACAATAAAATTATCTTTTTGCAAGTGCACTTCGTATATCCAAAGCCCACAACCCTAGAATCCACCTCCAACTTAACAAAGGCAACAATTACAACAGTAACAGCAACAAAAGCAACAAAAGCAACAACAACAACAGTAGCTAAATGAAATAAAAGTTTCGTTTAAGCCAATTAGCGCGAGTTTTTGATTTTCTCGCTGGTGATGCTGGTAGGTATAAAGGACGACGAGTTTAAAAAAAAAGTGCAAACGAGAAAAAGGAAATAAAATAAACAAGGACATCAGTGGCATTTCCTGAGAACCGGAATCAAATGGAATTCAAAAAGTTGCAAATGGTCCTTGAATCTTGAGTTGAGTGCGCGCTCTTCACCATGGAAGCGGTGGATAGGGAGAAGCTGAATGGGAATGGGTAATTGACTCTATCATCATGTCGGAGTCAAGCCAAGCCAAGCCAAGCCTAGTCGAGCTCGAGTCGGTGTGTGTGTTAGTGTTGTGAAAACTGAAGAGTCCTTCTCACTGCACAAGTGTTGTTCTTGTTTAAATGTGGATGATATCCCTAATTAACTCACGGACAAAAACAAAACAATCGTTGGTTGATGGAAAATAATAAAAAACAGAATCTGCAAGAATAACAATTAAATTTAATTTTATGATATAAATTCAAAAAAAAACACAGACAACAAAATATCCTTCAGACGAAATGTTGACCATTTGACTGTCTGATTTATTCAGTGCACAGTACATTCACGACACGTATGATTGTGTGTGACATACTCACATACTTCAACCAAGAAGAGGATCGTGGTACACTGCAGTGGAACATGAAAAGCTACTCATGTCTCTAATGGATGCATCTTAATAACACGTTGTTGGGAAATATACCAATTTACGTATATGCAACTTTACCTTAAATATAGTGAAACAGACAAGGATACAGAATTGTTTGTACATATATTATATTTTTTGAGATTTATAAAAAATGAATACATTTGTGAGTTTGTGTGTGAATGTAAGTAAATCGTATTATAGAAATAAAAACAAGGAGCTGTCTTAACTTGGCTCTCGAAAAGATTGTCATTTTTTCTTTTGTATGAAATTCAAACTTGAATTACAGTCCCGACGAAGTTTTTAACGCCTCCTGTTTTCGTCTATAAAAAAATTTAAAAGTCCAGTCAGAATAGACATAAAAGCCATCAAACCTATACAAAAAAAATAAATGAATGATGGCTACAGCACTGAGGACATTGTTACTAACAAGTGACAAAAAGTCCTTGAAAAAAAAGTGAACATAAAAATGTTATTTATATTCGTTGTCGAATATTTCCGTTTATAATTTGTAATTTTTGAACATGAACATGAACATGATGCTACAAAAAAGTTGTTTGGATGGGCTTTATAGTTCATGAGATGTGCTAAAAAATAATTTAGGTAACTGTTTTTCTTTGAGCAAGAGCTTAGAAGTTACAGCGGTTTCAAACAATTTAAAATGTTGAATATTTCAATTTCAATTATTCGCCCATTGTGCCCAAAAGGTACTTTTTATCTAAAAGCGTTTCAGTTAATGAAGGCGGTTTTGTTAGTTTTCTTCTAGAAAACATTTTAAGTGTTCTCTAGTAACAACGAAGCCCTCGTTGTGCCTTTTTTTTTGGGTAAATAATCGTCCTTCCAAGTCAACAATTAAATGGCTAAATTTAAGTCCACCGACCCAGTGAACAATCAGCCAACAATCGTACGTCAACGCAATGTAAGATCTTTCGTAAAAGTGGGCATCAAAACCTACTATCCTATAGGCAGTCAATTCCGCATCGCTCACATCAACTTGGCCTGTCGCAAACAACAACATGCTGGTCATCACCATCAGCTTCGCCACCAAGATAGTGTGATTTAACCCCTTTAGACTTTTTCTTGTGAAGCTTTCTTAAGTCGCAGGTCTATACGAATAAGCCAAAAAAACGAACAAAGAACAACATAGTCGATGCCATAGGTTCAAATTTAGCCTGATTTAAGTCCCAAAGCCAAATTATATATTTTGACGTGATACCAAGCTAGTATATTTTTGGGAAAAAAATCCAATGAACGGTTTTTTTATAAAACAAAAAAACTGAAAAAAAAATAATTGTCACCTAGAAAATAACGCTTTTGTCATGTGGTAATGTTTTGAGCAAAATCGAATTGACAGTTTTTATTATAAAAAAAAAAACCTAAAAAAAAATGGGTAAAAATTGATTTTCGACTCAAATATCTTTTCTAAAATTCAAGATTATGCTTCAAACTAATTTTGTCTTATGAGAAATATTGTTTTCAATATTCTGTAAAATTTGGACAAAAATGAAATTGACAGTTTTTTTTACAAAAAGTAAAAACCTAAAAAAAACATTACTAAAAATTGGTAAAAATTTGCTTTCGACTCAAATATCTTTTGAAAAATTAAAAATATTGGCTTCACACTTATTTTATCTTACAGAAAATATTGTTTTCGACATTCAGTAAATTTTGTATATAAAACCAACAGTCCGTTTTTTATATAAGAATAAAATATACAAAAAATAGTACACAAATTTGGTAAAAATGTATGTTCGGTTCTCGATATCTTGTGAAAATTGGTAAAAATGTTTTTCGACTAAAAATCTCGTTTATAAAAATATATATTGAAATCAAACTATTTCATCAAGTGCAAAATATTGTTAATAATTTTTAAATTTTTTAGAATAATTCAACTGATAACTTTTTTAACAAAACACGAACACCTACAATGTTTTTAAACAAGAGAAATCTTCAGACGGGATGGGAAGTTATCAGTGTGGGTCGCATCCCATGCTCTTTTTTTAAAGTTATTTTAATACTTGCGTCTCCAGGAATGGTCATCAGTATACCCTGTTAAGTACAGAAATTCATTACTACGGGAATGTGTAACGCTTTGGCATACTCTGTCTTTTCCAGTTAATGTTATATTCGGGAATTCAAAATCAATGTGCACCGACATTGTTAATTTTTTCTTGAATTTGTAGCAATTTAATATCAAAGACGAACGTATTTTGACCCTTAAGAACCTTTGAAATAGATTCTAACGGCCTTATTGAAACGTCGAGAAATGTCAAAATTTGCAATTCGACAAACAACCCGATTACAATAAAAATTTAAACAATGGCAAAAAACCCAATTGCTTAGGTTGCAGGGCGAAGACAAAAGAACGGAATAGCAGGAACCACTTTTTTCGGCTTCACTACCATCATCGTAATTTCATATTACACTAAAACCTCAAGTTCGAATTCATTACGAACGTTTTTCGCTCGAAATGTTGATACAAATTTAGTATCATACCTATGCAAAACGAAATGAGATGCTTTATGCTTGATTAACGTTGTGAAATATTGAAAATGTATTTCCAAAATGAGAGCTGTGTAGCCCAAAACACTGCGTTACAAACTTTTCTATCCCCTTTAAACTTGGTGAAACCTAAATGATCGTTTTTTTCCAACATTCCAGAAACGATTCAAACACTTAAGACCATTATCATCCAAGGTCTTGGAAAATCGGAACGATAGAATTTGATACTTCGAATCTAGCCGAAGGTTCTACTTCAATGACCTTCTTTCCCACAATTCTTAATGATTGTGTTTGCTCGCACTATCAAACCCATATTATAAATGTAAAACATTTTCTTTCGTTCATTTTATTCCATTTCTGTGCTTTAAATTTGAATTTAAAAGAAAGTAAACATCTTTCCCCAAAATAAAAATTGATTCTTTAAAAATGTGTTCCATTGCCAAAAGGCTCACCAAAAAAACAAAAATCAACAAATCTTAAAGCAAAAATTCTATTTTGATTGCGAACAATTCTACTATAAGGACATCAGTGCTGCTAATGGGGCTGTGCAGTGCGGTACGATGGTGGTTGGCAAAGTTCTCTGCATGTGTTATACCTAAATTCATATAGCGTCTGACAAATCGTCCTTTTATCGCAGGACATATGTTGCAATGATCTCCATCTTCCCTTTATTCTTCTTCCAAGTCCAACTTACTCCCCTATAAGATAGAGTCTTTCTCTTGCACCACTGAGGAACTGATGGAAGAAGATTGGTCTATTTGTAAATTTATAGCTGCAATCAAAAGAAAAGAAACATCGAACAGACGATTTTTATGCTGCCAATTTGAAAGCCAAACCAGATTGAGAGAGGGCAACTATACTGAAAGCAGCATGCTAAGAGATGAGCTCATCGTACAGAGATTCTGATTCCCATTCTGATTCTGATTCCGATTCAATACTGCGGACAAGAGTTGAAAATTTAGAGAATATACAAAAAACACGAATCGAAATCGTCTATAATATGTACTACTATCCTGGAATGCCTTGCTTTTGGCCACTGAAGCAGCACCCATGCGATACGAATGCAAATACCATTTCAAGTCCAGTATCGAGGAGTGAGGAAAACTCAAACCTACCTATCTACCTATCTAGGAAAAAAAAATGAACAAATCGCTTAACTCTTAAGCTGGATATGGCACACACACTGAAACTGAAACTGAAACCGAAAACTAAGCGGCCCACCCACTCAGCCTTTCGGTTGCCCGAGCCAAAAGTGTATTTTAATAAAAAACTTCAATCACTGCCAATAAAGATTTTCCCTCGATTTGAGGGGGATTCGAGGGATAGATAGATGTAGAGGAACAGTGGTGTTGCAGCAGGGGTATGGATGAAAGATTCCCTGAAACAGAAGTTCAGTTCAGTTTGCGTAGGCAGATAGATCGGAAAACGATTTGATTTGATTCATTCAAAAGCGTTGAACCAAAAATCAATTGCCTTCGATCTCTGACGATTGAGTGAGTTCGTTCATTCGGTTCAGTCGATTCGCGTGCGGCTGGCGCACGGGTGGGTAGTGGGTAAACCGTATGCCACAGCCAGCACACATTTCCAATTTAAGGGTCGTAGTAGGTTATGGTTTCATTTGGAACGATGTTAGTCAGTCAGCGCTTTGATTGTGTTGGCCTTTGTACTCAGCAACGTTTTCTCCTTGGCTGTCTATGTGTCCATATAGTTGGTTCGAAGAGATGGGAGTTGGGTCTGGGTGGTTATATGGGGCGGCTGCTATATCGTTGGAGAAGGTGGCTCCTGTGGAATTGTTTGTTTTGAAAAGGATTAAGAGCAAGTAGCGTATACTGCCATCTGAAATGCCTGATAGAAAGGCAACATAAACAAACGAACGAAAAACAAAAAAACACTGCTATTTTATTCCTCTTCACTTCGTTTGTGACGATTGTGCGCTAATTGTTTTCTATTCAGATGCCGTTCCTGAGTTCTGATACGTTTGTTTTTGTTGTATTCGATACGATATGGGAGGAGGCCAAGCGAAGGCCTTGAGTTTGATTGTCCTTTTCGTTATTTGTGTTCTTTGCGAATGAAAAAGTAGTAGAATGGTATGGCATGGGATTGGAATTCATTTGATTACCTATCGATGAGTTTTTATTGAAAGTATTGTACGAGTATGTTTTTACATATTGAGTTTACTTGTAGTTTGAAAGGATTTAAATTTTAAGAACAAAAGGACTGCTTGGATATATAAAAGAAAAAAGGCGAAAAATATTATGAACAACCAGAGGGTTTTTAGTACCCATGATACAGTGGGAGTATAAGGAAGTTGCACATTGTGTTTTTTTTGTGAGGTTTTGTCCAAGGATTCAGTTGGCTAAAATTGAAATATGTCGGTATTTTCTGTATTTTGAAATTATAGTCTTAAATAAATAAAAAAATCCTTAAAAAATATAGCGATTTGATTAAAACTACATTTTGTAAGGTTAGATGCAAAATTTAAAAGAAATGAACAATGTTATTTTAGCTTTTTGTTTGGACGAAAAAGAAATTTGAAATTACATATACCTCAGAGATTTTATTAATGTATAAAAAAATGAGCATTTCTTGGAAGAAATCAATTATTCAATTAAAAATAGAAAGGTTTATAATTTAAATACAATAGAACACGATTTCAACAAAATGACCTTCTACCACGGCTAAAGTAACAGCTCCGTATCCTTGTTATACAATTTTCGATGATGATTGTGGAGCATTGGCTTTAAAAAATAGCCTTAAAGTGTTAAATCACAGGATGTCAATGGCTAATTGTGATCTCACAAAGAATCATTGATCGTATTCGCCATAACATCCAATCAACCTAATTTCGAATACGTAAAGTCCAATCACACCATCAGGCCAACAAACCGCACCAATTTATGTCACTTTAAGAATGGATATTCCGAGATCCTAATGCGACATTTCTGCTCAATTATCCATATCGTTTTTATTTATTTCAAAAACCCATTTAGTGATAACATGATTGAACTTTTGTGTTAACAGAGTTTTAAAAGCCTTAAAACTTAAGTGCAGTGTAGTGTCGTTTGTGGAATGCCATATTCTAAAGATCGGCGAGGAATCGACTCACCTAGGTTTTCAGGCTACAACAGCAGTTGAAAGTTGTTATTCAGCGACGCATATCATTTTGATTAATCAGATAAGTAAATTGTCCCAGCACATCAAATTTGTTCACCATTTCATTATTGCCTGCCGAGATGGTGCTTCTTGATGACCAAAACAAAATTAAGCTTAAGGAACTGTAACTGCAAAATTTGTTTCTATTTATTGTAATCGGTCCGATTTGTCGAATTGAAAGTTTTGACATTTCTCGACATTTTAAGGTCCCTAGAGTCAAAATAAAAGATTTTTAGAGAGAAGTCTGTGTTCGTACGGCCGTACGTTAGCGACGTTTTTTTCGTCATACATAGCTCGAGAACCAGTAAAGATATCGACTTCAAATAAATGTTGTTAAACAGATAATAATGCAGAAAGATGCAGAAGGACCCTCAAAAAAAGTGCGTGGTTGGTTTTTTACCATAGCAATTTAAAAAAAAGGTGAACATTTTGGTTAATCCCAAATATCTCACGAACAAATAACGCTAGAGACTTGAATTAAATTTTATATTATAAATTATAATGTGATACCAAACAAGTACATTTTTGTAAAAAAAAAAAAAGAGGCTGGGATGCCACCCACACTGATAACTTCCCATCCCGTCTGTCGAATTGTCTTACTTAAAAGTTTGTGTATATGTATCAATTTTTACCAAATTTGCGTACTATTTTTTGTTGATATTATTTTATTGAATATCGAAAACAATATTTTTTGTGAAACAAAATAATTTTGAAGCCAATATTTTTAATTTCTGAAAAGCTATTTGAGTCGAAAGTAAATTTTTACCAAGTTTTAGTAGTTTTTTTAATTTTTTGTAAAAAAACTGTCAATTCGGTTTTTTTCAAAATTTTACTGAATGTTGAAAACAATATATTTTGAAAGATTAAAGTAGTTTAAAGCCAATATCTCAAAGTTTTGAAAATATATTTGAGTCGAAAATCAATTGTTACCAACTTTTATACATTTTTTTTAGGTTTTTATTTTTTGTAAAAAAAAATGTCAATTTTATTTGTCTCAAAATTTGCCCCAATGTTGAAAACAATATTTCTTATGAGTTAAAATTAATTGGAAGGCATAATCTTAAATTTTTGAAAAGATATTTGAGTCGAAAATCAATTTTTACCAACTTTTGTTAAATTTTTTTTTATGTTTTTAATTTTTTGTAAAAAAAACTGTCAATTAGATTTTTCTCAAAATTTTACCAGCTGTCAAAAACATTATTCTTCGTTGCAAAAAATTGTTTTGGAGATGAAATCATATTTAAGTAGTAAAATTGACACATTTTTTTTTTCAGTTTTTTTGATTTATAAAAAAACCGTTAATTGGATTTTTTTCCAAAAATATGTTTGTTTTGTATCACGTTACAATATATAATATAAAATTTAATTCGAGTCTCTAGCGTCATGGGTTCATGAGATATTTAGGGTTAACCAAAATTTTCACCCTTTTTTACTTGCGACATATAGGAACTATATGGCAAGTTTTGCATTCGTGCAAAATTTCGAACTCGAGATTTTAATCAAACATGATATTACGATGGTAGAGAAGTCGAAAAAAGTGGGTCCCGCGATTCCGTCCGGTCAATTTTGTCTGTCTGTCCACGCTCCTACAGCCTAAACCATTGGGTCGATTGAGTTCAAACTTGGAAGTTAAGGTTTTGAGCAGATTTGCGTTAGGCGTTTTTTTCATTTTTTTTTTAAGATCAAAACTAACAGTGGCCCCCATACAATTTTTTTGGTCAAAAAACGATAATTCGAATTTTCGCAAAAACAAACCGATAGATTTTTTTTTAATTTTCTCTAAAATTTTATTTTTTAACTTGGCTTCTTTTAATAAGAAAAACATATTTTTGTATTGCTCAGGAAAGGTACCGCTCATAGAACCATTTTTTTGTTTTTTAATTTTCTCAGCAACTTTTGAACCGATTTCAATAATTTTTTTTTCTGAACGAGCTCTTATATTGCCTTAACAATATTTGATTATCAAAAGTGCAATTTTTTATTGTTTGGATTTTTAAAAAAATATTGAAATTTTTTTTTTCAAAATTCTATATCTCAAAAACGGTTTAACATTTTTTTACGAAATTCAAACGTAGAGCGTATATTTACAATCACTAAACAACTGCATACCAAAAATATTTTTAGAACAAAATTGAAAAATTTTATATATTAAAAATTAATTTAAAAAAAAACCGCTCTAACGATTTTCAAAAAAAAAATTTGAAAAATCAAGGGTTTTTTGATTTATAAAATGGCATTTAAATTTTTGAAGACAAACTTATTTTTCAGGTAAAATTTTGAATCTTAAATTAGTTTTTTTTAAATTATTTTAACTGTATTAAATGTAACCCGCTCCCAAAAAATTGAAAAATGGAGGTTTTTTCGACAAATCAAATGGCATTTATATCTTTGAAGACAAACTTATTTTACAGGTATATTTTTAAATATTATATAGATACTTTTTTAAACAGACTCTTTGCATACAGGAGCAAGTTCGTGCGACCCAGTCGTGCACTTTATTTTTAAATGCTATGGTAAAAAAACCAACCACGCAATTTTCTTGAGAGCCCTTTCTGTATCTTTCTGCAAAATTATCTGTATAACAAAATTTATTTGAAGTCGATATCTTTTCTGGTTCTTGAGCTATGGACGACAAAAAAACGTCGCGAACGTACGGACGTACGTACACATACACGCACGCACGCACAGACATCTTTCTAAAAATCTACTATTTCGACTCTTGAAACGTAGAGAAATGTCAAAATTTTCAATTTGACAAATCGGACCCATTACAATAACTTCCTATGGGAAGTTAAAATTAACGTTTTTTTATAAATCAAAAAAACTGAAAAAATAACGTTTTTGATATCTGGTAAAATGAGAAAAATCGAATTGACAGTTTTTTTACAAAAAATAAAAACCTAAAAAAAACATTACTAAAAGTTGGTAAAAATTGGTTTTCGACTAAAAATCTCGTCAACTTAAATAGATTTTAAAGTCAAACTATTTGATCAAATGCAAAATATTTTTGGTAATTTTTAATTTTTTAAGAATAATTTAACTGACAACTTTTTTTACAAAACACGAAACTCTACAAACTTTTAAGCAAGACAAATCGACAGACGGGATGGGAAGTTATCAGTGTGGATCGCATCCTAGCCTCATTTTATATTTTCTTCGCATTGCATTTCAGGTAGACAAGGTCGTAATTAAACCTCCATCTTAATTTGGTGTAGTCGTTTTATCTCACAGTATACATTGTTCCAGTTGATATAAGTAAAACGTTTAACAAGAAGACTAAAGTCAAACATTCCATGTCAGAGTGCTAAAATAAAATTGCTTAAACCCTTATATTTCTCTAAAGGCATAATAACGTCGCAAGAATGGAGTTTATGGCCACTTTAAATCCAAGCCCTCTCAAAAACTCATCAGACACCTTTACATTTTTAAGAAGTAGTCTCTCTCCTCATTTTTATATTTGTTATTACACTTTTTTCTCATACCATATTTCAATTCTTTTAAAACTCACAAAAGCTGAATATTCCCCAAAGCATTTCATCATCAGCCAAAGCATGATGGCATCCCACAAGGAATTTACTCTGAACTTCTCAATAAAAAATTGCATCAGCCACAAGGTAATTACAAGCTATTCCAGAGTGATATCATCTCATCACAAGGACAAAAGTATTTTTGTTTTTTCCTTTACTTACTCTTTCCTTGAAAATAATAAAATAATTATACGAATTTATTTTTTCTTCATCAGATACGAAGAGACAGAAATCGCTTTAGGGATAATTCGATAAATCACTGACTGGCATTCCAATCGTTTTTTTTTTAATATTGTTTTCTGTAAATCACAGACTTTTTCAAAGCTCTTTGAAACTCTTTATAGAACGAAAAAGAAAATTTTATTGCTTCGAGCCAAACAAAGTAGACAATAACACAAAAAAAAAAACCAGGAAGATATTTTGCCCACAATTTACCACCTATGAATGACCAGCCATCAGCTTGTGTACACAAACAACATTCATATATCTACCTGTGATGAAAGATGCTCCCTCACATGGACGAGGAATGAACGGTTAAAAAAAGATACACAAAAGTCCTTCCACTTCCTGGGGCAATATTCAGCTTTTATGTGTGGCTTTCACCAATTGAAAAGGTGCCACTGACCTTTTTATGCAAATATTTGCCCAAAGCTATATAAATGCGACTTTTTATCCTTTGTGAGTGGCTCATCCTTATAGGGGTTATCCTGGTAAGGAGTATAATGTATAGTACATCAATGGATTTATCATGAAGTGAGGTCTTTTCTTTACTTTTGGTTTGAAAAAGAAAAAGACACAAATAGTATAATGCAACCACTTCCTGTATACCTAACTATTTGAAAATAAGACAAGATGTCCTTAGTTAAGTGCACATGCACCAAACTAAAGAAGAATTTTAGATCAGGTTCTTTACAAATTCGTAGTACATAGTTTTTACTTTTCAGTACGGAAACCCATTTAAACCTCGAAACAGAGAAACATTTAAGTCTTTAATTCCTCTCGCATAACTTTTCTTAACAAAATTCAACCGCAAGTAAGTCATAAAACAGTATATGACTTATAGACACATAATATCCACCCAAAACACATAAAGTGTACATATTTCGAAGTATGAGTATCAGTGGGAATTACAAATTATAAATGCATAAAAGCATGCATTCATATGAATAACCCCAAACTCCAAAAACCGGATGCCTCTCCAGAGGACAATTGAACTTGGGGTACATATACTTATACATATATTCGTATAAGGAAGTGCGGGAGCAACGGGTAAACGAAACCATCCAGGCACAGACAATACCATCATCATCATCATCATCCCAGCAGCAGCATCAGAAGAGTCTGCTAACTTTGCTCTTTCAAACCAAAAACTGGAACTTTTTAATTTATAAACACCGTCATCGTTATAAAGGTATACCTACTTATGTATACCTATACCTAACTTCCATAGAACAAGTCCTTAGCTTGTATGTATGACGGCAATGGCGACGAAAACTTTAATCAAGTTCCGCCGTTTTATTGCCACTCAGTTCGGGAGTTGAACTAAAAACAGAAGCTTTGGATTTGAGGCTATATAGGATGGCTGCTGGAGCTGGAGCTGGAGCTGAAGCTGATGCATATTCAAACACCTGGGTCGCCCATATCGTTTGTGTTGGCTTAATTTCTCACAATGCCAGGTTAATAAAACAGAAGTAGATTTAGTGGATGATGATTGTTTAGTAAGTAAGTAGGAACGAGTTTATATAACGACAATATGATGGTGGTTTGTCGCCACGGGAAAGCCAGCCTCAAGTAAAAGGTTTTTATGTCGCAGTCAATTTTATAAAGGAGTGCTGAATTTTCATAGAGAGGTTGGAATTTGTCCTTTTTTGGGCGAATTCGCTTTCATTTGCTTAAGTAGGTTCTTAGAAAGATGACTTTTCGGTTTTATTGTTCTTTTTTCATTAGGAGTTATATGAACATGTGCTGTTGAAACATAACCACTCAAATGGATTACATGGAGAAAGAAGTAAATTTGAGTAGGTGCACTGTGGCGTATGTGGAATATACTTTTTTTTTAAATACCAATGTTTTTTAGTAGTACCCGTGGCGTGATGGTTAGTGCGTTGGACTTGGAGTCTTGGGTTCGATCTCTGCCTATGCCATCTTAAGTGGTTTTTTTTTTCACGGGTAATGCCTCTTGAAAGGAATTGACAAATTCCCCAAGAGTAATTCTTGTCATGAAAAGTGCTTTCTCAAATAAGCCGTTCGGATTCGGCTTAAAAAAAACTGTAGGTCCCCTCCATCCCTGACAACAGTACTTGCACACAGGAATGGTTGAGAGTTGTAGGTCACTAGGCCCTGGTTCTCAACGGACTGTTGCGCCACCCAATTTATTCATTTATTTATTTATCTGAAGTTCGGAATTTGTTTTGCAATAATCTAAATTATCTTTTAAGAAATTTTAAAAAGAAAAACTGTCGAATATTGAAGTTTTAACAGTTTTCTGTGAAGTAATTTTTGGTGTTGAGGCAATTCACTACTTTTTACTTATTACTTTTCGTATATTTTGAAACAGATTTTAATGAAATGAAAGATTTATAATCTTTCTAAGCAAAGACGAATCTATTTCATTTGTATTAATTGCCTGTATTATACTTTTTTGTGTTGTTTTTTTTTTCATTCCTTTTAAATAACTTTAATGATTTCAATCCTTGAATCTGAAATTGGCATTAAAAAAACAAATATTGAAAATCTATAAAAAAAAAAAATATGAACGCGTTTTAAAATTAAAAAAGAGGCTGGGATGCGACCCACACTGATAACTTCCCATCCCGTCAGTCGATTTGTCTTGCTTAAAAGTCTGTCTATATGTATTAATTTTTACCAAATTTGCGTACTATTTTTGTAGATTTCATTTTTTTATGAACAAACGGACTGCTTGATTTTTATAAAAAATTACTGAAGTAAGTTTGAAGCCAATATTTGTAATTTTTGAAAAGCTATTTGAGTCGAAAGTAAATTTTTACCAAGTTTTAGTATTGTTTTTTTAGGTTTTTATTTTTTGTAAAAAAAAACTGTGAATTCGATTTTTCTCAAAATTTTATCGAATATCGAAAACAATATTTCTTGTAAGTTAAAATTAGTTAGAAGCCATTATCTTAAATTTTTGAAACGATATTTGAGTCGAAAATCAATTTTTATCAACTTTTGTTAATTTTTTTTTCGGTTTTTAATTTTTTGTAAAATAACTGCTAATTCGATTTTTTTCAAAATTTTACTGAATGTTAAAAACAATATTTTTTGAAAGATAAAAGTAGTTTAAAGCCAATATCTCAAAGTTTTGAAAAGATATTTGAGTCGAAAATCTATTTTTATAACTCTGATTATTTTTTTTTTAGGTTTTTATTTTTTGTCAAAAAACTGTCAATTCGATTTTTCTCAAAATTTTATTAGATGTCAAAAACATTATTCTTCGTTGCAGAAAATTGTTTTGGAGATAAAATCATATTTTAGTCCTAAAATTTTCGAGGTGACAAATTTTTTTTTTCAGTTTTTTTGATTTATAAAAAAAACCGCTAATTGCAATTTTTTCCAAAAATATATTTGTTTTGTATCATGTTACAATATATAATATAAAATTTAATTCAAGTCTCTAGCGTCATTGGTTCAGGAGATATTTAGGTTTAGCCAAAATGTTCACCTTTTTTTTAAAATGCTATGGTAAAAAAACCACCCACGCAATTTTCTTGTGAGCCCTTTCTGAATCTTTCTGCCTTATTATCTGTATAACAAAATTTATTTAAAGTCGATATCTCTTCTGGTTCTTGAGCTATGGACGACGGAAAAAACGTCGCGAACGTACGGACGTACGGACGTACGAAAGTACGTACACACGCACGCACAGACATCTTTCTAAAAATCTTTTATTTCGACTCTAGGGACCTTGAAACGTCGAGAAATGTCAAAATTTTCAATTTGACAAATCGGACCCATTACAATAACTTCCTATGGGAAGTTAACAACGAAAATCTGCATTGTTACCAATTTAAAATCGAAAACGAATCAAATTCATGTTAATAAGAAGAAGCTGGGATGCGACCCACTCAAGCTAGATGGATGGCAAGAGCAATATATTCCCTTAAAATGGTTTTACTTAGCTCTCAATTGAAAAAAACTTCCAAGGACAAAGCATCACTATTAGATGTATGCTACTTTATTGTAACATGTTATGTTAAACCATGGCTTCAATGCATTTTATCAGTGAAATCACCTTACCAGGATTTGTGCTTCCTGAAGGCAATGCAGGACTATGAACAAGTGGATCAAAGCAGCTCTTAAGAAGTTTAGTCAGCATTTATGGTATTTGACAGATGAAGTAGTCATGCTATCCTTATTTGACGATGATGTTGTACTAGAAACTAAAACTAAAATGGTCGCAAATTTGACGAGGGAACAAGTGTTGACCCATGAGAAACGGAAAATTCCATCTAAGGAAGAACTTGCCGGTTCATTATACGGTAAGTATTTAATACATAAAACAGTTTCAGTTGTCCTTTTATTTTGAGTTTTTTTATCTTTATTATTTTGTATTGTTTCAGATAAGAACTTAGAAGATTTCGTGTCGATCAGAAGCAAGTTCTTCTTCGCTCGACTCAAAATTGATGGCAGTTTTTTCAAGAAAGTCCATATTCATGGAATACTTCAACTTCATATTTAAAAGTCAAAAATGCTGTTTCAACACTCGGAACTGTAATGACACTGCTGAAAGAGCTGTTAAACTTATGCAAGACTTTCATGGTTTGATAACAGTCGAAGAGGAACAAAATAATTTTTGTTACGCTGTGTTCAAGAACACAGAAAAATATACCGGATTGTAAGAAGGCAACCCTCAAAAGGAGATATGGTGAATAATAACATATGGATAATGGATATGATTTAATGAAAGAGCAATTAAGATTTGTTGTTTTTCGTAAATAAATAATTTGAAGCATATTTTATTTCGTTAGAGTTTTTTTTTCATGAGTTTTACATAAGTACTTGAAAACTGAAAAAGAATAAATTCTTAGGCTCTAAGTTTGGCATAAAGTCGGAACGGGTTCCTGATGGAATATCGCTATAAAATTGTATAGTCAAGTATTTAAAGCTAATACGAATAAAACTGGAGGGTATGCATATCAAGTTTCGAAAAAAAAAATGTTCCCTTATACCTTGGGACAGCCTAACCTCCACTGATAACTTCCCATCCCGTCTGTAGATTTGTCTTGCTTATAAGGTTTTTAAGTTTTCGTATTTTGTTAAAAAAGGTGTCAGTTGAGTTATTCTAATTTACCAACAATCTAAATTTTATTTGTATTTTAAAATACCAATAATATTGTGCATAACGATGAAATAGTTTGGTTTCAAAACCTATTTTTTGAATGAAGATGATGATGAATTAAATTAATTTGAAGTCAATATCTTCTATTATTCACGAGATATCGAAAACCGAACATCAATTTTTACCAAATGTGCGTACTTTTTTTTTGTGGATTTTATTTTTTATAAAAAAAACTGACAGTTAGGTTTTTATAAAAATTAAATGAATGTCGAAAACAATATTTTCTGTGAGATAAAAATTAGTTTGAATCCAATATGTTCAGTTTTTTAAAAGATATTTTAGTCGAAAGTAATTTTTTACCAACTTTTAGTAATGTTTTTTTAGTTTTTTAATTTTTTGCAAGAAAACTGTCAACTTGATTTTTCTCAAAGCTTAAGCGAATGTTGAAAACAATATTTTCTATAAGATGAATTAGTTTGAAACTAATATCTCACATTTTTGTAAAGATATTTGAGTCGAAAATTACTTAAGCCTTACCAACTTTTAGTAATGTTTTGTTTAGGTTCTTATTTTTTCTAAAAAAAATTGTCAAATCAATTTTTCTCAAAATCATACCAGATGTCAAAAACGTTATTCTTCGTTGGACACAATTATTTTGGAGATAAAATAATTTTTGGTTCATAAAATATTCGAGGTGACAAATATTTTTTTTCAATTTTTTTTTTTATAAAAAAATCCGTTATAATTTGAATTTTTTTCCAAAAATATTTTTGTTTGGTATCAGGGGTAGAATCGTCTAAGGTGATAGTTGACTATCATTTTTTTGATAGTCAAATTGATTATCATTTTCATTCCGTCTGTGTAAGATGATTCAACTCAATTCAATTAGATTGAACAATTTCAGATTCAAATTTTCAAAATTCATTGTTGCCTTGGTGAAATTTTAAATGGATTCTTATAAAATATCTAAATAAAAGTATCAAATTTGCTGTGTTTGAATAAAATTCTTACTTTTATTTGTTTTTTCGAATGTCGTAAGCTTTGTCGGTCACAGGAATGTGATTTTTTAACGAAACAAAGCGAACTAAGAAAATATTCCAGTCGTTTGTGTAAGCGTCTGATAGCTTTATTCGGAATAAACATATTTGTTTGAAAATGACTATCACATTTTTGTTGTGACAGCTTTTTAGGTATCGATTTGACTGACACCTTACGTAGATGAAAGTCGATCATTTTGATTGTCATTTATCAACAATCACCTTAGCCGATTCCACCCCAGGTTACAATATATAATATAAAATTTAATTCAAGTGTCTAGAGTTATTAGTTCGTGAGATATTTAGGGTTAACCAAATTTTTTACTTTTTTTTAGATTGCTATGGTAAAAAAAACCACCCACGCAATTTTCTTGACAGTCTTTTCTGCATCTTTCTGCATTATTATCTGTATAACAACATTTATTTGAAGTCGATATCTCTACTGGTTCTTGAGCTATGGACGTCAAAAAAACTTCACGAACGTACGGACGTACGAATGTAAGTACACACGCTCGCACAGACATGTCTCTAAAAAAAAAAAAACATTTTACCCAAACTCACATTAAATCAAGAAATAAGTAAAAATTTTATGAAAACCTTCGTTAAAGTTCACTGATCACGACATAAGGACCAGCAAGGACTGTTTCAATGTAAGTATTTTGAGCCTAATTCCGTCAAGTCAATAAATACTTTGGCTTCAGGTCATCAGAAAAATGGCATGCTTACTTTTACGCTAAAGCGCTGCAACGAAATATCCAAACCCTCTTTACGGCTTTAAACTTAAGTCTTCATATTTCTTTAGCTTACCCCCGAATCTTAAAACAGGTGTGTTGACTGAAATGTCGGCTTAATAATGTTTAATGTTAGTTATTTGAAATGACGTATTTTGGATAAAAGTCTAAATGACGTTTTTTTAATTTCTTCTTGATCTTATTTACTTGATAAATAAAACAAAAACAATCAAGAAACTCTAACCGACTTTTATTCCGTATCAAAAAAAAATTCTCTACAATTTTTACAGCAATTTTAGACAGAAGCCTGAATTTACCTTTTCCTAGTGACCTTTAAACTAGCTTTAAGGAACATTTTCACTAACAGTTTTGAATAAAGGTCTAATCGGCTACGTCACGACGAACGGTTCTCTTAGTACAAGCATTGAATAATTACAAAAAGAAGGGACATATATAAAATATATGGAAAATATATAAAATCCTTCCAATAAATGTTTTATTAAGTTTTGATTTCTGCAGTTGCATGATATCATTCACAAATAAAAAAAAAAAAATCGAAAACAATTTCAACTTCTGTCTAATCCTCCAACTGAAAAGCAAAGTATAAAATGGACTATGAAAGGAATTTGTTTGATTAGAAAATCCAACTATACTATAACAAAAGAAACCAATTTCAATTAAATGAACGAATAAAAGATGATGTAGGTAGGTATGTAGGTAAGGCTGCAAAATATAAAAACAAAAAAGAAATATTAAAAATATTATACTTTATCCACATCAAAAGCTGCACATCCTCTTTTAAAATAAAAACTAATAAAAACTAAAACGGAAATAAAAAGGAGGAGGAAAAATCATGATTTCCACTTTGCTGACAGTAACAATCATAACCTACAACCACTAGTCTCTTCAGCAAACATAACATCAGTGCAACCGCACAAGTGTACAAAACTGTCCTCTTTCTCTCTTTATATAAGTATGTAGCTCCTGGTGTAGAGTGGCGGGAAGCCGACGATGATGACGACGACCGACGACGCCAACGTTGATGTCCACAGGTCCACTCTGACTCTCTGATGAAGCTATTGCTACAATTTTGCAATCAGACTCGGAATGTCCTTGGAGATCACGTAAAGAATTGAAAATTCCCTTCAGTAACACAATTCAGTTTGTGGGAAAGCAACATCAGTAACAGACGACGACACGGTGCGGTGAGGTGAGGCCGAGGTATGGGGGCAATGGGCGGCAAAGAGGCGACGACGACCACCGAGAAAAGTGACATCAGGTCAAATGGATTCCATATTCCATATAGAACAACGAACTAAACGAAGCCTGTTACAGATACTTAGATAGGATTGTGATGTCCTGGTTCTGGCCATAACATTCTCATATTAAGTTTCCAACTGAATATGAAGTAATTGCTCGCCTTTCATCCGCCCGCCATCGCCATTGTGGTTTTTATTTCTAGATATATGCAAATATGCAAGCAACAAGAAAGCTTCAAACGAAAAAAAAAATAGTCCTTTGATTAAGCAATTTCGTCCACCCCAACTGACGGACGCATGCAACACAACATGTCACATCTCATATATAAGAATTGTTAATCTGTGCGGTTGGGATTAGATTTGATTCTAAATTAAATGTCAGCAAATATGCGGCAAAAAAGCGCATCCTTTATCCCCCATTCATACATACATATATAAGGACTCGTTGTTCAATTCAAGTCACGTATGGAATTTATTAGTCCGGCGCTTTCTGTGTGTGGAGTACAGCCAAGTAAATACATACCTACTCTCACTCACCTTAACTCTTCGGTTAACTTCAAAGGAGGGAATATGTAGCTACCTTTATCCTTAGGATTATCACAGGATATCAACCAGTTCTGAAGGAAAAATTTATTACCAAACTATTTTAATAGTCTGCAAAGACGTAAAGTTGTTTGAGAAAACTTATCGATGTCATAGCACAGAGGTTGATATTGGAGTGACGCAAAACTTGATGCAAAATGATGAAGTATGAGCTGAGCACGGAGATCAAGGATATACGTTCCAAGCAAGACTTGTCGAGCCTTATAAGCGTACGCCAGCCACCATTGCCGCCGATACCGATGAATCTGAAAGGTACAACAACGAGTATAAAAGTTGATTTAGGGAGAGTCTCAGGAATGTTGAGTATTTTTTTATTTAATTTTAAAAGGATAAAAGCATACTTCCGGGGCAATAAATTCATTTGTGTGTGTAGAGGCAACATACAAATACTCGTGTTTAGTATGTTTTGAGAAATGACAATAATATAGAAATTTAAATCGTTTGAAAGGTCCTTTATGGAAACAAAATTTTATCTTCGTATAATATATATTTTTTTAATATGGGAAAGGACATTTTCGAACTTCCTTAAAGTGAATAATTTCAGAGTAGTACTACTGAAATATGCCATTATAAAATAAAAACGTTATTTAAAGCCACTAATATAAAAAAATCTACGTTGGTATTGTTTATGTGTTCAGGGAGGGCCATCTTGTGGTTTTTTTTCTTTAATAGTATATTTTGTGAATGACAGCTGTTTGCCACTCGAGATCTTGAGAAGGATTTAGTATCATAACTCCTCAGAGTGAAACCCAAACTGTGAATTTTTGAAAAAAAAGTTTTTACCAAAATAAATTGCACACCACGCCTGCAGTACCTCAAGTTTATGTTCAAAAATTCGTGAGATTGGTTTGCTATTAAACAGAAATTATGGTCCTTGTCCTTGAACTGAGCACTTAGAGGAGCATAATTCGGTCTCGGAGTTTCGCTAGTCTAAGTAAAATTAACAGAGCATTTAAAGGTGCATTACCATCCGTTTTATTATCGCTTTGCTCTTTGTGCCTCGGAGCAACAGCTACGGTTTGTGACTCAGAAGACTCCTTAAATATTTCTTAAAAAAAGGAAACTGGAAACAAAGTTTTTCACTGTTCTCTCTAAAACTTTTAATCCAATTAATTGTTTTGATGACAACAAAATATGATAAGCTCCTTGAATTCCGAGCTGTACAGTATTGTACAGTGGGAAATAGGTAACCACGTGAATTGTAATGCTTCGAGAACCCAATGCTGTCTTGTATCGTTAAAGTGAGTTATTGGCTTCTTGCCACTTTCAATGAGTGGGACTTGCATCAATGAAACCTTCAATACTTTTGGTGTGTGCCGCAAATACTTGTGTTTTCTGAGACTATGTATACGAAATTAACTCTCCTTCTGATCTAGTTACAATTTATCAAACCTTAATGCGTTCCAAACATGAGTATAACTCCTATCTCTGGGCTGTTGGTAAAGAAACTTACTTAAGCTTCTTAGACAATATTCAAAAAAAAGTTTTTAAAATAAATAAAATAAATTAGGTGGCGCAACAGTCCATTCAGAACTAGAGCCTAGTGACTTACAACTTTCAACCATTCCTGTGTGCGAGTACTGTTGTCAGGGGTGGAGTTGACCTACAGTTTTAAGCCGAATCCGAACGGCTAATTTGAGAAAACACTTTTAATGACAAGAACTACTCTTGTACTCTTGGAGAAATTGTCAATTCCTCGCAAGAATCAGTTCCCGTGAAGAAAACTTTAGATGGCACAGGTAGGTGTTCAACCCAAGACCTCTGGCATGACAGTCTAACGCACTAACCATCATGCCACGGGTACCCCGAGTTTTTAAAATGATTGGTGATAATAACATCATTAACTTAATTACGTCACTCGATCCCTTTTTTACCGTTATTTTAATAGATTCCTCCCTAAAACAGTTTAACCGAAATAATCGTGCTTCTAAAAATGAACATCAGTCTACCCTTGAGTCGTACAATGAAGTACAGAGATTCGTTCTTTAGCCCTGCTTCACGAAAGTAGTCTATCTCTCCCTGTGCAATGTTCAAGAAAATAAAGCAAATGTACACCGACACCTAAAGCCGCCCATAGACACCACCCTTGTGTTCACACTTGTGTCGGTGTGCAGAAATGTGTGCTGTGTGTGGGCTGGAGCAGACACCGATTTTCGGTGTCAGACATATAGCGAGTAAAATCAAAGTATTCTGTGTCGGTGTGTTGATCGGTGTGATGTGTATGGGGATGCGCACGCACCTTTAATATTCAGTTGCATCTGAATCGTTGTTGAGTCCGGTCTGTGGCAAGTTATTTCAATAAAAGCTTCAAGTTTCAAAATCACTCAATCTGATCTTTCTTCTTTGAAATCCTTTCATAACTTATCTGTGTACGATTTGGGGTGTCTGGTGTAACAAAATGCCACACCGGGTGTTTAGTACACTGGTGTGCACACAAGTATGGTTTCTATAGGCCGCTTAGTGCTCATACCGTGATTTTGGTATACAAAAGCCGTTATAAATTAAATGTACGTCTGGGGCGCACCAACTTGCTTATGTATCCAAAGATTCTGTTTAAAAATATTTCCCATATTATAAGATTGAAAAATGTACCTGTAAAAGAAGTCTATTTTCAAAAATTTAAATGTCATTTTATTTCTCAAAAAACCTTAATTTTTCAAAACTTTTATTTGAAAATCCTTAGTATGTTTTTTTAATTAATTTTTTATATATTACATTTTTCAATTTGAGTTTAAAATATTAAAAGTATACAGTTATTTAGATTATATAAATATTTTCGTTAAAAAATTAAGACAAATTTTCGAGATAACAGATTTTGAAAAAAAAATAATATTTTTTTAAAAATCCAAAACAATGACATTTTTGATCATCAAATATTATTAAGACAGTATAAGAGCTTGTGCGGAAAAAAGTAGATTCTTGAGACTCAATCGATGCAATAGTTTGGGCTGTAGGGGCAAAGACAGACAGACAGACAGACGGACGCACGAACGGACGGAATCGTAGGGCTCACTTTTTTTGACTTCTCTACCATCGTAATGTCATGTTTGATTAAAATCTCGAGTTCGAAATTTTGTACGAATGTAAAACTCACCATGTAGTTCCTACATTTTGGTTGTGCCACAATATAGGCATAACTTAAGCCAATCATGGCGGCTATATTATGTAGAGAAGAGTTCCACTTGATTGCAAGTACTTTCGATAAAGCAAAGCTTAGCCTATTAGGAAAGCTTGAATTTTTGTTATTATAAAAAAAATTGTTTCTCCAAATTATAGGAGAATCATCGTTATTATCTAAATTTTGAAATCCCAGAAATATATTGCAATAAGCCGTGCAGAAAATGAAAAGGAAAATAATAATTGCACATCATAATACATATGTAGGTATGTTCCCTTTATAGCCTTTACCATAGGTACCTTTTTTAATAAAGAACAACGACTTCCCAGAGGTGTGCACAAAATTCTTCTTTTGTACGAAACAAAATTAATTTCGTATGTTATGAATTGAATGCCATACTTTACGTTTTACATTATTCTCAAAAAATATTATAATCATTGTTTGAATCCACGTGACCATATTTTCAATACACGATTGTGCTGTGTTCTGTGTGCTCCCAGCTTGATTATGATGAGGGAATTCTATTCGAACCGTGAAAAATTTTACGATAACAAAAGCTCACAAAATTAAAATAAAAACCTCTTTAAACGTGTGAATGGGAGAATCTGGATCTGGAAACCGGCATTCCATTCGCTACGCTATATACATACCTCCACGCTAGCAGGGTTATTCATCTCCTGGATCTGGCTGGGATATACGTAAGGTATGCAAGTACCTTTCTACCTGCAAGGACTCAAAATAAAAAATCATCACAATACCAATAGGTAAGGTAGTATAACCAACACAACATGCAGCAATCAAGCTGATATCAAAATCCAGAAAACCGGAAGTAAAACAGGAAAATTAAAATCTCGCAAAAACAGAGGTGTGCGAAGCGCCTGTTATATTTGCAATGCATATTTATACATACAACCACACTCACACATACTTTATTTGTATGCACACGTCTGGTAGACAATGTTATGTGTGATGCTCTGCTTTGCCGTTATACCCGCTCTTGATATAAAAACAAAATATCCTTACATCACTGTAGGTAGTTGGAGCAACGCTAAATGGAATTCATCCAGCAACAAGCTTCAGCCCGGCTGCTCGCTGCTCGTTGCTCCTTTGGATTTTCAGCATCAGGACTTCAATAACATAGGAGTTCAAAAAACATAAAAAAAAAACAAAAATCCTGGAAAAAAAGAACTGTTAGCTCTCCAACAGTTTGTTGGTAAATATTTCGCTTTTTGCATTTTTTCCACCGCGGGGTTAAGATTTTTGCTGTTGTTTTGCATTTTGTAAACTCAACCAAGCTCACGCTTTCTTTTGAGTTTTATCCTTTTTGGCGGGAACTACATAGAACTGATTCCATTCAGTGCGCTCGCTGAGTGGTTTATCCTTTTCAACTACAACGGTGACACTTTGTTGTGAGGCGTTGCTAAGTGAAGTGTTCAACCAAGAACTAACAGTTCAGCTTGACGTGAGAAGTCAGACGTCGTCGTCGTCAGACGGGTATGGGAAAGACTTTAATTCAAGAGCGAAAAGAGTGCTGTTTTGATTAAAGTCACTTTGAGATTAAAGTCTAAAGTTGGTTGAGGACTTTATAAATAATTCAGCAGTTTATATAAATTGTATAAGGGGATTGGGAAATATGAATTCATAATTCTGGCAATGAAATTACATGAATTAAAAACTAAAAGAACAGCAGATTCGTTCAAATACAGGCACTAGTTTTTCTATGCTGGGTTTGAAGCCAAAATATAGTTTTTTTTTTTTTAATTAGCGAACACTAAAAGGGTTTTGTATACCTTTAATATGCCAAAGACACAGTGTGAGCATTAGGAAAAGAGGGAAGGGTTGGATAGAAGGTGTCGGTGTACATTGATTTTAAATTTCTGAACATTGCGATGACAGGGAAAGATAGAGCGTGGCAAGGCGTTCCACATTCGCGTAGTACGGCTAAAAAAAGAATATGTGTACTTCATAGTACGGCCGAAGTTGGGCTCAAGGGTAAACTGATGGGCATTCCTAGAAGCGCGGGTAAGCCGATTAAAGTTTTCAAGAGATCATCCTTCTTCTCATATTTTAAAAAGGCTTGCTATTATAGGCCTATATTGATACTTTCATATACAAACATTGAGCTTTTAAAAAATGAACGTTATGGTGATGATTTAAGCACTTCCAATCTTCAGTGACCTCAAATGATTTATTTATTAGAACAATAGAATATATAAAAAGCAGTGGACCAAAAAATTTAAAAAATATTAAATTTTAAATTGGAAACAGCCTGATGAAGCACAGGTTTCCATCGATCCTCAAAATCGAGCAACAGTGGGCGTGGTTAATAGAAAGAGAGGGACCTACTCTATGATTTTGTTCTGAATTAATGTCTTGTGTTGTATCACCGATGCCAATAGTTTTATTCTTTTTTAATGATTAATTTAGCTAAAACTGACTGCGAAATTGAAAACAAAACAGAATTTTTATAAATCAATGTTTAAGCTGAATTCAATCGAAACTTTAAATCATCAGTGACTAAATAGATAACAGTTCATTTGCATCAACTCAAAATAGCAAAGAACAAGGAAAAACATTCGATTAAAATTCTAAGAGTTTGAGTTTAAGAGAGAAAATTATATTAAAAATTAAACTGAATTCTATTTAGAGATGAGTATAATTTATGAACCCCTCTCTTTTGAATAAAGTTTCAGAAAATAAGATTTTCTTGTGAGCTCAATTCTTTAAAACTTTGAGAAGGAAACTTAAGAACAAATTTTGGATAACGTTGAAAACCGTCCATTTTTTCGATTTTTTTTTAAATATTGTAATATTCGGCTTGGTCTGACAATTAAAACTTATTCACACTTGTAAATAAAACACAATTTTACTTTATTTAAATTGTTCCAAACTTATTTATTGAACACTTTCAATTATTACTTTTCAAACACAGTCTTTACTTTCAATTATTACTTTTTAAACACAGTCTTTACTTTATCGCAGTTCACAACCAATAATGAACCGCTTCGCTTCCGAGCACCTATTTATATACCTCAAATTGGTTCGAGAAACTACTAGGTTCTTGTAGGCGCTGAATGTTCTCGAAGTGAGTCCTCCTCTTAGCCACTAGATGTTTCTCGAAGCTTAACGAAGCGAGTTCTTCTCTTAATCACTAGATGCTTAACGAAACGAGTTCTCCTCTTAATCACTAGATGTTGCCCCTTATTCTAAATGTTCTACACAAGTGTTTATTACTACAAATAAATGGTTGCTACGTACTTATTCTACTAAAACACGATATTAAAAGAGATAAAGAGTGTATACACATTACAATATGTACATATGTGGATATTGTCAAAAATTAATGTCAGATTCGAATTAATCGCATCAAAATACATATGAAAAAAGAGGCAGGGATGCTACCCACACCGATAACTTCACATCCCGTCTGTCAATTTGTCTTGCTTACAAGGTTTGTAGGTTTTCGTGTTTTGTTAAAAAAGCTTTCAGTTGAATTATTCTTAAAAATTTTGAAATTACCAACAATATTTTTTAACGAGATTTTTATACGAAAATCAATTTTTACTAATTTTAGTAGCATTTCTTAAAAATTTGTATTTCTTATATAAACAAATACAAATTGGATGAATGAAATTAATTTTAAGTCAATATCTTCTATTGTTCACGAGTTTTCGAGAACCGAACATCAATTTTTACCAAATAACCGTACTATTTTTTTTTGTAGATTTTATTTATTTTATGGAAAAACGGACTGTTGGATTTTTATAAACAATATTTATTGTGAGATAAAATAAGTTTGAAGCCAATATTTTTAATTTTTGAAAAAATATTTGAGTCGAAAAATAAAAAAAAGTAAAAATTTATACCAACTGTTAATAATTTATTTTTAGGTTTTATTTTTTGTAAAAAAGCTGTCAATTCGATTTTTCTCAAAATTTTACCAAATGTCAAAAACATTATTCTTGATTGCACAAAATTGTTGTGCATCATCGGTTCGATTTGTCGAATTGAACATTATGACGTTTCTAAACATTTGAAGGTCCTTAGAGCCTAAATAAAAGATTTTTTGTTTTTTACGTTCGTGCGTCCGTACCTTCGGGAAGCTTTTTTCGTCGTCTATATCTCAAGAACTTCAAATATATTTTGTTATACAACTCATAATATATATAGAAAGATGCAGAAAGTAATCCCAAACAAATTGAGGGGGTGGTTTTTTACCATAGCAGCTTAAAAAACAAGTGAACATTTTGGTTCACCATTTTTGGCCTCACGAACCAGTAACGCTAGCGCCTTGAATTAAATTTTATATTATATATTGTGATGTGATACCAAACTAATACAATTTTGAAAAACACGATTTTATCTGCAAAATAATTTTATACAACAAAGAAAAACGTTTTTGACAACTGGTAAAATTTTCGAGAAAAATCGAAGTGACATTTTTTCCAAAAAATAAAAACCTAAAAAAAAACATTACTAAATGTTGATAAAAATTGTTTTAATATCGTTTTAAAAATTAAAACTATTAGCTCAAAACTAATTTGTCTTGAAAAAAAAATGGTTTTAACATTCAGTAAGGTTTTGGGAAAGATCAAATTGACAGTTTTATTACAAAAAATAAAAACTTAAAAAAAAAAAAATTACTAAAAGTTAGTAAAAAGTGATTTTTGAAGATATTGACTTCAAACTAATTTCAACTAATAGAAAATTTTGTTTTCAATATTCAGTAAAATTTGTACATAAAGTTTTTTTTTATAAAAATTAAGATCTACGAAAAATTTTACGCAAAATTGGTAAAGATTGATATTCGAATAAATGAAGGTAAATGATTCCATTTTGTACTAAATGTTTGTGCTAATTTGTTCCCATAAGAAATAAAAGCTTTTAAGAAATGCTTCTAAAATTGGTAAAAATTGGGTTTCGACTAAAAATCTCGTTAACAAAAATAGATTTTGAAATCAAACTGTTTCATCGTACCCAAAATATTGTTGGTAATTTTTATTTAATTTCTTAAGAAAATTCAACTGTCAACTTTCTTAACAAAACACGAAAACCTACGAAAACCACAAAAAAACTGATGGTTTTTAACACAAGTATTGAGAGAACAAAGAATTATATTGACTTTAAATTATTTATCTCACACAAAATATTGTTATGAAAATTTTTTTAAAGGTAAGCAAGACTAATCTAAGGACTGGAAGGGAAGTTATAAGTATAATAATTATTTAAAAGCAGTACCTTAAAAGCCTGACGTGATAGAGTTACATATTTTGTAGTCGATTTTGAATTAATGTCATAAAATCCCACAAGAGAAAAGCAATTTAACTGCCACTAACAAAACCACTTCAATCTGTGTTGTAAGACAGATGACCGGGTGCAGATATTTCGCATTCTTTCAAATGTTCGAGTATTAATGCTCTTATCATGTTTAATATATTCGAGTCGAAAGAAGATTTGTATCAATTTATAGCAGATTTTTTAATAAATTTTCTTTAAAAACAACAGTTAATTTTTCCAAATAAACAGCTTCTTATAATTTCATAACATGTAGAATAAAAAAGAATTAAGATCAGACTTACGGAAGTACGAAGGTCTAAATGGAAAGTCATACTTTATGATGTATTGTTATTATTTTGATAATATAAAGCTTTATTTTTGCAGAGGTTCTAGGTGCCTCAAAGCTTTCAAGATCGTCACCAAACAGCGGTTGAAGTGTCTCACTGACATTAATCAGTGAGAGGGATCACTTTAAATGCTTAAACGGTGGGGCGGGCGTTTAATTGAGATTAATCTGGTCGTATACAAAGACTCACGATAGAGCACGAGCGAATGGAGTTTGGTCGCTTTCACCAAGAATTAACGGAGGCCGAATAGGGTACATATAGTTTTCCTCACTGATAAGTTCAGGTTTTGTCTACGCTCACCAGATGGACGTAAAAGAGTGTGGAGAAGATCAGGTGTGAGATACAATTCGACAACAGTTGCCCAGCGGGAAGATTTCTGGAGAGGTTGAGTCATGGTGTTAGCAGGAATTTCTGTTCACGGAATAACTGGGCTGTGCATAGTGGAATGATCGGTGAACTCCAATTATTACATCACCAACATTTTGGAAGAATATGTGGTTCCTTTCGCACCATTTATTGGTAAACATTTTTTGCTGATTCAAGGCAATGCGAGACCTCACGTTGCCAGGTGCATAACGGACTACTTGGAAGAAGTAGAAATCGATGTGACAGCTTGGCCTGCCATGAACCCAAACATGCATCACATGGAACATATTTGGGAGCTGCTGGAAAAATGATAAGCAAGCGCCCTGCTCTTTTCGAGACACTAAGTGGTATGAGATCTGGTCAGATTTAGGAGTGGGATAATTCGGACGACGCGACTCGATCGTAAAACCATGTTCAAGGTATGCCAAGGCGAATTAAAGATTTGATAGATGTTAGGGGAGACAATATCCACTACTAACAAAATGAACAATAACTCATTTATTTTATGTTTTATTTAAAAGTTCTTCCCATTTGTTTATTTTGTACGTAAATTGATAATATTAAGTGTATATTAAGTGCGAAATTTCAAGGTGCGCCACTTTTTCTTGCAACTCAGTGTAGTTTATCATATTTTTCAATTGGAGATTAAAAATTAAAATATTTTAACACACTTTTTTTATAACGCCCAAAGTCTTTTTATGACATACCTTATTTAGCAATCAAACATTTTTTAGCAATTTAAAAAATTTGTTTAAAAATGTGTCAAAGATTTATTTTACAATTTTTCTATAAAATTTAAATTTAAAGAAATATGTCTAAAACCCCCTAAATTTTGCTTGTGTTGTGTTGAAAGCAGTAATTCGTTTTTCTGAGCTTACATTAAAAAATCTGATTATTTTGTATTTAAAGGCGCTGTACAGCAAGGACCGTTTTTTACAGTAAAAAAAAAATATGTAGGAAAATTTGTTCTCGACCGAAATCAAAATTTTTCGAAATTTTGTTACAAGAAAAAAGATATTTTACGTATACAGAATCAAACAACTCTTTTAACCAAAATGCATTGTAAATCTTAAACGTATACAGAATTGAATTTACTTAACTTGTATGTTTTATTTTTTTTTTAAACGATCAAGATTACACAAAAAAAAAACAATTAGTCGAGTACAATCTTTAAAGTAGGTAATTTCTTTGTTTTTTACTCAAAATTATGTAAGACTTTGGTTGACTACTCCGGGTAATATTTTCGCGAAGGTTTTCCGTTCCTGATTTATTAAAGTATTTTTCTACTTATGGTCCATACAAAACGCTTACAATTCATTGATTTTTTGACTGCTCTTTCGAATTTGTCAGATTTTTTTTTATAACTATCCTAGTATTGAGATGATTATGATAAGAAAAATAATAATTAAAATCAAGTGAGACAATCTTGAAGTTTTATGAAATTAATTTATTGTCATTGATTTGTGTATTCAGGAGAAGAATATATTGAAAAATGCCCTCCTAGTTACAAAAGTAAACTTTTTTAAATATTTTTATATATGTATTCATTTTAATATATTTTTTCTCAAGTGAATGTTATAAAACCTTTTGTCATTTATGGTGGTTTTTTTGTAATTTATGTTTTTATATTCAAAGATTCCAAAGTTTTAAATGTAAGTTTTAAACAAAAAAAAATATTATAAGACAAACAGTCACAATTTTTGATGTTTAGAACTTTATCTACGTAAATATTTTTCAACTTTTTTCAATATTTTATTTTAAAAAAATTCTATTTCACTGATGGCAATTCCCTACACAACAAACACGTGCTAGCATCAAAATTCCTACAATTTCTCTCTCCGTTACATGCGCACTGTTTACGCTCACCACGTGCTTGGCAAATATAGTGTCTGCAAAAAACAAACCCCACTCGACATTATACGTTAGTTACGAGTGTACCGGGAAAATGAACAGAAAAACCAAAATATAATCATCTGTTTTTGAAAATAGAGAAAAGCTTTTTTCCGACTCGACTCTCGACCAAAACACCCGCACACAAACACTTGTGGCAAATACCACCGCTGCCAAAAGCAGCTCATTTTCCCCCCTTGAATAAAACTCCCACTTCCACCCGCAACAACACCTATCTTATTTTGCACGTACGGCCGTACGAGACGAGTATGACTACAAATCTGCACGCGCGTCGTCCTCCGTCATAGAGAAAAATATTTTCCAAACTCGAGGAAGAATTTTTCATTTGCTTGTCGGAGATATAGATTTAGTCATTCAGTGATTCTAAAGACTCCAAAGTGCACGGAAGCGTTTCTGGGGAAATATTCCGTCGCGATTTTTCTCGTCGTCCGTACTTACAGATGTTTTTGGCACAAATAGATTTTTGTTGAAATTGAAAAAAAGGAAAATTCTGAAAAAAAGAAGAATAATAAAAAAGATACCAAGCTGAATCCGAGAGTTGTATGCAGTCGGATGGAAAATTTAATTGAGCATTTAATTGCCCGTTGATTGATGACCAAAGTCAAAGCGAAAAGCAATTTTGCTGCGTGGGGCGAGGGTTACATCAAGTACTGCGTGTTGCCCCCATGAGTGCGTGTGTTTTTTGTTAAGTGTTCAGTTCAACTTTTTTTTTTTAAATTGTATTTTCAATTTGTTTTTTGGATTCTGGCTCCTTCTGGGGGGAGGTGGTGAGGGTGTTGAATCTGTGCGTTTCGCTTTGGCAAAGTTTATGTTCGCGGATGGATAAAGAGCGGGTTTGAATTGTTGTTTGTTTTTAAATGCGTAAAATGAATGATTTTTCAAATTGATGCAATGGTGAATGAAGTCCTCGAATTAAATTCAAATTCTGATTTAATTTTTGAGTCACAAGGTTTGTTGGCCTTAGCCAGTGGTAGTAATAATCATTGTGCTGGCAAAAGGAATCTAAATCTGAGGTCTGACGAGAACAACCATCATCATCAACAACAACAGCGGGAACGTCATTTTTTAGATTCGGACGGTGAAGGTGACAACGACCACGACGACAACAACATCAACATCAACATCGACGAACGTAGTCCACATGAAAATTTGAGCTGGACGTTTTTTGAAGAGATCTCATCATTGGATAAACATCTTCGAAGTGAGGTGAGTCTTCACAAATTTTGTTTTCGATATAGGTACTAATTAACATTTTCGAATAATGACATGAGCATCGTATCGGTCCAAAAAATTAAGTCAATTAAGCGGAGAAGATAAAATTGTATCTTTTAGGGGGAAAAGATATGGCAGATTTATATTTGGGCAAACTTCCAAATTTCTTATATCCAATTATAGGCAGGTATGTGTGTAATAGTTCAGCTATATGAAGATCAAAAACTGTCAAACTTAACAAAAAATATTTTGGATATAAGAATGTTTTTGAAACAAACATTTGTGGATTTTATAATTTAAGTTTTTTGTTATACATATTTATAAATTGCAAAAAACATTAAAAACTTAGATTTTTTTAGTTTAACGTCATTTTCACAATAGGTATTTCGAATACTATGACATATATACAATTGTATTTAAAAAACGTAAAACAATAAACAAGGTAAAATTGTTAACATCAATTTTTTTTGTTTATTTTTCTATCTAAGACGTTTGACGTTGCTTCAAATTTGTCAAGAACACAAACATTTCAATCTTAGCAGTAAAGTTTCTTTTGTTTGATTTATGTAAGTGGTTTTAATATGAGTCTATGTACCTTGTTTGATGATTAATTCATATTTTTTATTTGAAGAGACAGACATTTAAAAAAAAATTTCGCGAATTGAAAATCGACATGAATATCTCACTATTCATCAACTGTGAAAAAAGGTTTCTTTTACCTTATGATTTAATTTTGTAATAACTGAATTTTTGAAATAGACAAGCAGAGGTCACAAAGTTAGATTTAAAATTCTTTTTTTCTTGTTTCATAAAATTACACATTTTGGCTAAAAGTTGAGTGAATGTAGTTTTCTATAAACCAAAATGAACTATTTCCAACTAAAATATTTGTTTTGTTGTTTCTTGTGGTCAATTTTGTATACATGGTATTGTTTAAGTGCGTTTTGGATGTTGTTCCAAAATATTAGATAGTTTACAAAATTTAAAATAACTTCTTTTATGTATGTATGTTCAAATGTACATTACAAAAATTTTGTCACAAAAATTTCGATTTTAAAACATATCGTACTTATCAACAGTTTTCCAATAAAATTTTAAAACGGATTTTTAAAAGTGATATCATTTCAAAACGTTCTTTCACTCAAAATTGAAAAATGAAAAAAAATGCATTTTTGCGAATTTTAATAATTCTTTTATAATTCACAATATTAGAGTTAAATCGAGTCTGGAATGCGACCCACACTGATAACTTCCTATCCCGTCTGTCGATTTCTCTTGTTTAAGACTTTAACAAAATATTCATGCTAATATTTTGTGTGACATAAGTAATTTAAAGTCAATATCTTTCTTTGTTCTTATAAAAATAGATCGAAAACCATTTCTTATCAGTTTTTTGTTGTTTTTGTTAAAAAATTTGTCATTTGAATTTTTTTTTTAAATTAACTTAAAATCACCAACAATATTTTGCATATGATTAAATAGTTTGATTTAAAAATCTATTTTTGTTAACAAGATTTTTAGTCGGGAACCAATTTTTACCAATTTTAGTAGCATTTCTTGAAAGTTTTTATTTCTTATATAAACAAATACAGATTGGATTTTTCTACGAAAATTTAACACAAAATAAAATCTTTTTCAAAGTCAATACCTTCATTTGTTCACGAGATATCGAGAATCGAAAATCAATTTTTACTAAATTTATGCATACTATTTCTATTTATTTTTATGAAAAAAAAACTGACTGGGATTTTTATAAAAATTTTATTGAATTTCGAACACAATATTTTCTATAAGATAAAACTAGTTTGAAGCCAATATTTTTAATTTTTAAAATGATATTTAAGTCGAAAATCAATTTTTATCAAGTTTTAGTAATGTTTATTTTAAGAAAAAAATTGTCGATATGAATTTTCTCAAAATTTTACCAGATGTCAAAAACGTTATTCGTCATTGCATAAAATTATTTTGGAAATAAAATCATTTTTATTTGTAAAATAATCGAGGTCACAATTATTTTGTTCCAGTTTTTTGATTTATAGAACAAAATTATATCAGTATCACGTCCCATTATATAATATACAATTTAATTCAAGTCGCTAGCGTTTTCGGTTCGTGCGATATTTTAGTTAACAAAAATGTTCACTTTTTTTAAACTACTATGGTAAAAAAACCACTCATTCAATTTTGTTGAGAGTCCTTTCTGCCTTACAAAATTTCTTTGAAGTCAATATCTCTACTGGTTCTTGAGATATGAACGACGAACAAAGGTTCCCGAACGTACGGACGTCAGAACCTACGTACAAACGCCAAGGAATCTCTCGAAAAATCTTTTATTTAGATTCTAGGAACCTTGCAACAACGTCGAGAAATGTCAACATTTTCAAATCGACAAATTGGACCGAATCCAATAACTTCCAATGTGAAGTTATTGTAATCGGTATGTTTTGTTGAACCAAAGGTTGACATTGATTGAAACTTAAAGCTCCCTAGAATTTAGATCAAAGGTTTTTAGAGAGATATCTGTGTGTGCGTTCATCCCAACTATCTCAAACCAATATCGCTAACGGTTTTAATTGAATGTGATTATATACATTGTGACGTGATACCATACTAATGTAAATTTGAAGAAAAAAGAATAACTTTTTTGATATATGGTACATTTTTAGTAAAATCAAAGTGACAGTTTTTTTCCAAAAAACAAAACAAAAATACCACTAAAACATGATAAAAACTGATTTTCAACTCGAATATTTCTAGAATAATTGAAGGTAAAGACTTCAAAACTATTTGATTCTAAATGGTGATTTTTTAAAAGCTATAGGAAAGTTTTTCAAAAAAAAAAACACATACAATTCAGAAAAATGCATGAAATCTTTAATTGAATCAATAGTACGGTCCATATAATTTAATGTTTGAAGATTATTTCATGCAAATGTTGACCTTGACTGCGCCTCAAATTGTCCATCCGCTTAGTCCAATTTTGGCATACTCCTTCCAACATTTCGGCCGGTATCTCATGAATAATTGCTTCAATGTTTTCTTCCAATGAGTCAATTAAAGCGGGCTTGTCTGTATAGACATGAGCTTTAACATAGCCCCACAAAAAATAGTCTAAAAGCGTTAAATCGCACGATCCCGAACGTGAAATAAAATGTTCACCGAACTCGCCTCTCAATAAGTCCATTGTTGCGCGTGATGTGTGGCATGTGGCACCCTCTTGTTGAAACCACATGTCATGCAAGTCAAGCTTTTGCATTTTGGGCAAAAGTTGGATATCATCTCACCATTCACAATTACGTTACGATTCGCATAATCTTTGAAGAAGTACGGTCCAATGATACCACCAGCCCATAAACCGCACCAAACTGTGACTTTTTCTGGATGCATTGGTAGCTCTTGCAATGCTTCTGGCTGATATTCACTCCAACATAGACAATTCTGCTTATTTACGTACCCATTGAGAGAAAAATGAGCTTCGTCGCTGAACACAATTGATGAACGGGATGAACTTTCTTAACAGAGCACGCATTTTGATAATAAAATTCAATAATTTGCAAGCGTTGTTCGTTTGTAAGACGATTCATGTTTAAATTATAAACCAAACTGAAGATGTTTGATAGTAAAACAAAACACGAAACGTGCATCAGCTGTTTAAATCAGTGTTGCCAAAAAGACAATAGCTAAAAAATCACCCTTTATATAAATAATATTGTTGTTAACCTAAGGTTATTTTCTTAGAAAAATCCAATCGGCTTTTTTTAAAAAAAAAAAGGAATAAAATCCATCAAAAACTTATATTTAAAATTGGTAAAATTGGTTTCGACTCAAGTATCTTGAGAACAAAGAAAGATATTGACTTCAAACTTTTTTATCTTACGCAAAACGTTCTTTTTATATTTTTTAATACTTTTGGAAATATCGACAGACGGATAAAAATGGATAGTTATCTTTTGACATTGTGTTATTTAGGGCTAATTTTGCTTTTAGTATAAATTGTTCAGTTTCTGAAAAAATTGTTCTTTTACTTTTTCCACTGATGGCTACCTGATAGTTTTAAAAAAATTGAAAAATAATAAGTCTTAGACCTGATTCTAAATGTTAGAAAAATGACATAATACGAGGTCAACATTTAATTCGTCTTTAACAGCACTGCATTTATTTTAAGAACAATTTTGTTTTGTAAAAAGTGGGAGTGTTTTAGATTTCGTATTTTCAAAATAAAGTTTAAACGAATTGCGCTATAAGAAATATTTATTATATTCAAAATTATGTTTATCTAAATATTCTTTCATTTTAATTTGGAAATTAAAACACTGGAAATATCCACACATTTTAATTAATTTATTAAAAATAGAGAATCACCCGAAGAAACTTAATAAAACAAATCTTATAAATTAGTAACTATATCAACTGTGTGTTTTCCAAACAAAATAAAAACCCAATGTTTTAAAATTTCATTTCCCAAAATACCTATAAATGTTATCAAATATTTAAAGTGGGATTTTTAAAAGCATAATTCTATAAAACAGAATAAAAAAAATTTGAATTTTGTATTAGGATTAGGAAAGTTATTAAAAGAATAATTCTAAAATCATCAAATCACCAAAATTCTTACTAACTGAACCACGAAAGTACATACAAGTTATATGTATAAGGAAGTAGTTTAAATTTAAACATACACACAATTTAAAAATACGATTAAATCTTACTCACATTTTTAAATCTTCTTTGGAACTGGAGATTTATTGTTTGCTGCCATTTCAACATCTTTAAACAAACTTTAAGTTACTCGCATTAAATGATAATCAAAGTTGAGTCTTCTTTACTCAAGATCTAAAAGATGTTTTTTTTTAAATACAAATTGTTCACCCTTTATTATGTTAAATAATTTTACTAGAATATTTTTAAAAATTGTATCGAAGTTTTGAGTAGTTCATATACAGCCGACAGAAATGTCAGCATTTTCACTCTTTTTGAACGATTGAATTTAAAAATGTAATAGTCCAACAAAAATAGCCACAAAAATGATTTACAGTTTCGAACGCTCGACATTTAAGAACTATGTGGCAAGTTTTGCATTCGTAAAATAATTCGAATTTGAGATTTTATTAAAATATGACATCAAATTGCATTTAAATTTTTGAAGACACACTTATTTTTTAAATATTAAATTACAGGCACTATTCTTAAACACACTTTTTGGATTCCGGAGCAAGTTCGGTGTGCTCAAAAATTCTAGGGTCTCTTTTAGTCAAACAACAATTCATAAAACTATATTTTTGTGTGTGAATTTTAGTTTAAAGTTTTTTTTTTTGGAAAATACTCTCTATACAAAATTAAAGTTTTTAAGGTGGTACTGTATTGGAATTACCTCAAGCTCAAATGCAAAAATGCTGAGAAAAGTATTCTGAATCATTGTTTCATAAAAACTTAGTAGATATAACTTTTTTTTCTCTACTTTACTTTATTTTCGTAAAAATTTAATTTTCTAAACTCACTTTCAAATATGTAAAATAAATCTACTTGTCAAAATCCTACTTGTGTAAATTTTTAATTGACGAAGTAACTTATGTATACATAATATTTATCCTTAAACTGCTGTTTCAAAATCTCCCCAAAAACGTTTACCTAGTATTTTTCAAATTTCATAAAAATGAATGATTTAAGCGTTTTTTGTCTGAAAATATCTCAAAATATTTATATTTCCATCTGGCATATGACCTTGACCTTGCAAAATACAAATACCATAACCATTATCGTTAAATTTGTATAAAATCATATAGACTCGCAAAGACTTTTGAAATTGTTTCATCCCGAACTTCAATACTTCCAACTTTACCCCATTTTGAATATCAAGACAACCTTCATATTAACAACCTACCCTATCGTCACATAGTTGAATTTAATAAAAACAAAAGAAAAAACAACAACAATACGAGTGTTACATTTAATTTTTCAGGTAAAACATGCTCAAAAATTACAGACAAAAACACCAAAATTTCCCACTCCCCGCACTTCCAAACAAATTCTAAATGCATATCCCCTATACGATACCTCTTTAGTCTTACATATGGAGAAGGCCAATAAAAATGCTAATATCCCAGGCAATAACCCTTATATGGAGTCTGTTTAGACGGTGTTTTCGTTGCTCTCCCACCTTCCCCCTCTTGAAAGACTACGTATAGGTACGTAGGTATGAATGAGTATGTAGGTAGGTAGGTATAAAGGAAAAGGGATTGAACTTAAAAATGATATATACATTACAACCCTGCGACACATTGTTCCGTATGGAATATTATTACAGAACATACGCTTAATTCAACTGTGACTTTCTATCCCCTAGTATCATCTACCTTTACGGTACCCTTTGCTTTTGTAAGTGCGGTTGTGAAATGGAATAAGCGGTAAGTCTTAGTAGTAGTAGTAGGAGGGACACCTACTCGTTTAAATCGAGAATGTAGGAAACAGGTAATACGGCTAACGTGGAATTTAATTCAAGGATAACACACAAAGCTCTAACAATTTTCAAAATTTTAATCTTGAAATCCTCCTAATGAAAGGAGTGCTTATACGAAGTAAGTATACGTAAAACATATAGACACACATCTACGCTAACAGACTCACAAATATCATTAGGATTTTGAGGCGTTTAATTTAATAAAATTATTCATTACCTTGTTCTCAGGATGAAATTAATAATACAATTCTAGGTATTCTAGCTTTCTATATGGCTCTTGTAACTGTTAAATGAATTATTTGATATATATCTATGTATTTGTGAGTAAATTAATTTATTTGTATGTGTTACATATAAATTAAAAATTAAGCTCAAACTTATGATACAGTTTTTTGAAGATTATAAAATTTGGAGACAAAATTTATTCGAATATTTTTGTTTGACCTTGTATCAGAAGAAAATAGAACAATAATCCCACCACACTTTTGCCACTATTTTTGTTTTTATTTGTTTTTCATTTTAAGTATAAAAATAAGTTTAAGATATAAATTTATGAGGGAAAAATTATAAGTTGACACTTTTGCTGTTGTGGGTTGATTTAAATATTTTGTCATTTTGAAATTGTTTGCATAGCAGAAATGTTACAAGTAATAAGAACTGACGCAATGACATGTGTTTAAGTTATTTTGATGATAGGTATTAAATTCAAAAGTTTAATTGTTTAAGGCATGTCTCTCTTTAATTAATATAAAAGGTGGAATGTGTATATTTGTTATTTTCTCACTGAACGTCGGTCGCTGTAAAAATGATATTTTGAGGTATGTGTCTTTTTTGAGAAACACTAACTGTTTGTTCATTATAAATGAAAAAAAGAGGCTGGGATGCGACCCACACTGATAACTTCCCATCCCGTCTGTCGATTTGTTTTGCTTAAAAGTTTTAGGTTTTCGTGTTTTGTTAAAAAAGTTGACAGTTGAATTATTTAAAAAAAAATTTAAAATTACCATTAAAATTTTGCATATAATGAAATAATTTGATTTCCAAATTCCATTTTTGTTAACGAGATTTTTAGTCGAAAACCAATTTTTACCAATTTTAGTGTCATTTCTTAAAAAATTGTATTTCCTATATAAACAAATACAAATTGGATGAATGAAATTAATTTGAAGTCAAAATCCTCTATTGTTCATGAGATATCGAGAACCGAACATCAACTTTTACCAAATTTGCCTACTATGTTTTGTAGATTTTATTTTTTTATTTTTTGTTACAAAACCGTCAACTCGATTTTTCTCAAAATTATACCGAATGTTGAAAACAATATGTCTTATGAGACAAAATAAGTATGAATTCAAAATCTTCAATTTTTTGAAAAGATATTTGAATCTAAAATCAATTTTTACGAACTTTTATTAATTTTTTGTAAAAAAAACTGTCAATTCGTTTTTTTCTCAAAATGTTATGGAATGTTGCCAAAAATATTTGTCTAAAGATGAAATTAGTTTAAAGTCAATATCTCAAAGTTTTGAAAAGATATTTAACTCGAAAATTAATTTTTACCAACTTTTATTATTTTTTTTAGGTTTTTATTTTTTGTAAGAAAACTGTCAATTCGATTTTTCTCAAAATTTTTACGAATGGTGAAAACAATATTTCCTATAAGATGAAATAAGTTTGAAGCCAATATTTTTCATTTTTGAAAAGACATTTGAGTCGAAAATCAATTTTTACCAACTTTTAGTAACATTTTTTTAGGTTTTTATTTTGTATAAAAAAAAAACTGTCAATTCGATTTTTTTTTTAAATTTTACCAGATGTCAAAAACGTTATTTTACGTTGCACAAAATTGTTTTGGATTTAAAATCATTTTTTGTTCATAAAATTTTCTAGGTGACAAATACAGACATATAAATGCTGCTCTTATCAGGGCCAGAGGAGCCTTCGCTCTGACGATACGGCTGTTTTACAGCAGTCGGCTTGACCCCAGAGTGAAGGTGATTTGCTACATGGCCCTCATACGGCCGATGATCGTTTATGGTTGTCCTGTTTGGTTCAACGTTGCCCATTCCCAGATGGAGATGTTTCGGGTGTTGGAGCGCCAGTGCTTACGACGCTGTACCGGCTTATATCGAACAGCCGAATCTTCTTACGTGCATTACTATTCCAACGAGGTCCTATACAACGGGGCTCGAATCAACAGAATTGACAATTTCGTGATAAGACTCGTTTAAGGTCGCGTTGCAAGAGCTATGTCTTCGACCAACAATTTAATTTTCGGGGCGTTCTATCCGAACGACGAGTATTTTGAAAGTGCACGCTTGAGCGGCTTCATTCCACCAGAGGCATTCCTCTTTTTAGATAGATGCGGTCTGATACAGGATAGATTGGCAGTTCCGTTAATCTACCACGTCAGACGACGAACCGTGGATAGGCGACTCTTGTACAATCGGGACGTCATGGCACAAGGCGGAGCAGAGCTCCTTCGGTTCAGTAGGGCTGTGTCCGAACGGGACCGAACTGATAGGGTGAACCAGTTTTGGTGGCTTCAATCGGCACATGATAGTGGGTAGTCGGGATGGGGTTTTAAGCCTTGGCCGGTTTACATACTTGTTTTATAGTTTTAGGGTTTAGTTTTAAGTAGAATAGGCATGGTGGCACAAAAAAAAAATACCAAAACAAAAAAACAACAAAAAAAAAACAAAAAAAAATATATAAAAAATAAAATAAAAAAACATGGAATAAGAAAAAAAAAGGACAACAAAATATGAAAACAAAAATGTTAGATAGTTAGATTTGTTGCTGTGGTTGTTCTAGTTTTAAGTAGTTTATAGGTAGAATAGGTAGTTTAAGTTTTATTTTAAGGACATTATTTTAAGTAGTTTTAAGTAAATATAAAAAAGGATATTGATATTAGTTTTCTTTTTCAAATTTTCTAGTTAATACAATTTAATTGAAGTAAAAAAGATCTTAGGGCCGAAAGGCATTAGTATTAAGTGTTATAGTTTAACTTAGAGTGTCCCTATGGAACCAGTAAGTTATGGTTAATTAGGCTAGTTTTATGAATTTTTGTCTAGCTTTAAGAATGAATTAATGAAAATAAATTTAAAAAAAAAAACAGACATCTCTCTAAACATTTTTTTATTTCGACTCTAGGGACCTTGAAACGTCGAGAAATGTCAAAATTTTCAATTCGACAAATCGGGCCGATTATAATAACTTCCTATGTTAAGTTAATAACGTGTTCGTTAATTCAACTCTTTTTTTCATGCTGAAACATGAACTTCAAAATATTCCCCAAACCAATTTGTTTAGTTAAATGTCCCCCACAGAATTCTTTTGTACTAAATTCAACGAATAATATCAGAAAGTTTCCAATAATAACAAAAAGTGTCTTTTTTAATTTGCTCCGGTTTTAAAAATAGTTCTTTTATAATTTTTAAAATTTTCCAAATAGTCTCTAAAAAATGAAGAAGTTGAATTTTGGTTTATGCTTTAAAAGAACGATGATTTTAAAGAATGCTTTTTACTACTACTAAAAATCCAAAAAGTAATTCGGAACTTAGCTGTAATTATTAATTTATTCATGATAATTGGCCCAATTTAAAACCTAAAATTTTCATTTAATTTTTTAAATCTTAAGTACGAATATTTATATCTCTCCAACAAAATGTAGCCTCTGAATATAAAATACACTTAAATGCAATCTATGATCCTGATCTGTACAGATTCTGTCGAAATTAAATTTAAGATTCATTCCCTCTAAATCTACATAAATACTAAAAACACATATACAAATAAGAAAACACAAACAAAACCAAATAACAGAAATTATTCCTAATAACAGCATAGCTAGTATCAAATTTCACAAAATTTCTGTAACCATTTTGGTAGGAAACTAATTGGCAATACCTACACACTAGAAACTCTTTTAATTTCAATATTTGAAAACGAAACCGACAAAATTCACACGGAACCAATAATATGCCTATAAAATGCTGAGTAATTCCAAGTAAAAAAGTTCCAATAAAAAATTGGAAAAGGCGTTTTTTTAATTGATTTTTCATTGGTAACATATTTATACAACTTTAAAATACAATCCGATGTAGATTATCAAATCAACATTACTTCGCAACATGATTTTCAAATCGATATCAATTATTATTATTGTTTTCATTATCGAAAACCTGCTGGGATGGCTTCGTAAGTACGAGAATACTTTTGTAATGTACATTTGTACCTATGTACATACATTATAATATTAATAGCAGGTTGTCTGTCTGCAATTACTGCTTAATTTATTATCTTTTTATCGGACTGTTTAATTTGGTGAAAATTTGCCATTTCAATATGATTTTGGATATAGGTTTGTTTCTGTGTGTATAATTGTTTTTACAAATATTTTGATTTTCTTTTTGTTTAATTTTAATTGCAATGTTTTCACAATCATTAATCATTTCTTTTATTTATCGGTTTTTCTTTTTTTTTATTGTTAATGTATCGAGATTTAATTATTCGTTCAAAGGATAAACAGACACTATAAACATTGTTATTTTTTTATGATACTCTTTAAATAAATAAACACGATGTTTGTATATTCGAATTCAAAACAGGTGTTTTTTTTATGAGGTATTTGCCTTAAAACAAAACGAAGTGGGTGTTGGGGAAAAAAATTGTTGAGTAATTACAAAGTTACTAAATTTTGCAAATAGGTATTTTTTGTTAGTTTTATTATTTATTAACTTTGAAAAATGTTTTTTAAATTAGTATGGATATAATTATTTGTTTGGCACTTGTTCCAATGGAATGATGGCAAATAAATTTGATTTAAAATCAAAAACTTGCTTTTGTCATTCATTTATCGAAATTTAAAATAATATGACCACCATATTGATTTGATGGCTAAATAAGAAGATTGATTTATGTTAGCCTTTTCAATAATCTCTCAATGTTTTAACAGTTATTTAGAAATTCTTGAAAAATTTAAGCAACAAATTGATTTACAAAAATAACAATTCAGTTTACAGCTTACTTGATTAAATTGGGCAGTTTGACATCTGTAAATTTTCTTCTTAGATCTTCGGGTTAAAAATCAAGTTTTAACCTTTTTCTTAATTATTTTAGGTAGAAATGTATTTCCTAAAGGGTTTTTCAATTGGGGCGGATAGATTTTGCGGCCCGCGGCGGCCATTTTGTTTTTGTGACATCTGTCAAATTGTTTGCTTATTATTCAGTTGTTTATGCCAAATCATCATGGCAAGTTACACGATTAAACAGAACTTTCAAATGATAAGACTTAAATATCAAAATTAGTGTTCGTTAACGCAAACGTTGCGCGCATTGCGTTCATATTTTACGGTAGACGTGGGTGCAATTCACAGTCGACTCTTCAACGTTTGGTGGCCAAATTGGAGACGACCGGTTCAGTAAACAATCAGCCAGCACCCGTACGTTCAACGAACGCAAGATCGGCCGAGAACATCGCCGCGGTCCGAGAAAGTGTACAGCAGAACCCCATTCAATCTATTCCCCGCCGTGCACAAGAACTCCACCTTTCGCAGACTTCAGCTTGGCGAATTTTACGTCGGGACTTGGGCCTATACCCGTACAAGATCCAACTGACCCAGGAGCTTAACGGTAATGGCCATAGATAACGCCGTTTGTTCACTGACTGTGCTTCGAATCGTTAGGAAGAGAACCCCGATTTTGGCCGATCTTTAGTGACAAGGCGCATTTTTGGATGAATGGAATGAATTTAAACCCACTTGAGGTTCACCAGGTGATAATGCATCCTCAAAAAGTTACCGTTTGGTGTGGATTTTGGGCCGGTGGCGTAATTGGTCCGTACTTTTTTTGAAAACGACGTTAGTGAAGCAGTCACCGTCAACAGCGAGCGCTACAAAACGATGATAACTAATTTCTTATTGCAAATTGAACCATATGGACCTAGACGATATGTGGTTCCAGCAGAACGGCTGGCGACGCTACGTGCCACACAGCAAAGGCCACGATTGACATTTTGTATGAACAATTTGATGGTAAGGTTATCTCTTGCAGTGGTGATGTGAATTGGCCACGAAGGTCATGCGATTTAACCCCGCTAGACTTTTTCCTGTGGGGTTTCTTAAAGTCGCAGGTCTATGCAAATAAACCACAATCGACCGATACTCTAAAGGTGAACATAACACAGGCCATCGCTCAAATTCAGCCGGATTTATGCGGAAGAGTCATTGAAAATTGGACCACTCGGATCCGTGCCATCGTAAGAAGCTGAGGTGGGCATTTGAATCATGTCATATTCCACACTTAATGGCATACCTTCGCCTTTCAAATAAAAATATAATTTTGTTAATACCTCACACACAGCTTGTTAACTTCCCATAGGAAGTTATTGTAATAGGTCCGATTTGTCAAATTGAAAATTTTGACATTTCTCTACGTTTTAAGGTCCCTAGAGTCGAAATAAAAGATTTTTAGAAAGATGTCTGTGCGGGCGTGTGTACGTACGTCCGTACGTCCATACGTCCGTATGTCCGTACGTTCGCGACGTTATTTCGTCGTCCATAGCTCAAGAACCAGAAAAGATATCGACTTCAAATAAATTTTGTTATACAGATAATAAGGCAGAAAGATGCAGAAAGGACTCTCAAGAAAATTGCGTGGGTTGTTTTTTTACCATAGCATTTTAAAAAAAAGGTGAAAATTTTGGTAAACCTAAATATCTCATGAACCAATTACGCTAGAGACTTGAATTAAATTTTATATTTTATATTGTACCGTGATACAAAACAAGTACATTTTTGGAAAAAAAATCAATTAACGGTATTTTTTATAAATCAAAAAAACTGAAACAAAAATTTGTCATTTCGAAAATTTTACGACTTAAATATGATTTAATCTCCAAAACTATTTTGTGCAACGAAGAATGATGTTTTTATCATCTGATAAAATTTTGGGAAAAATCGAATTGACAGTTTTTTTTATAAAAAATAAAAACCTAAAAAAAACATTACTGAAAGTTGGTAAAATTTGTATTTCGACTCAAATATCGTTTCAAAGACTTGAGATTATGGCTTCAAACTTATTTTATCTTATAAGAAATATTATTTTTAACATTCGGAAAAATTTTGAAAAAAATCTAATTGACGGTTTTTTTACAAAAAATAAAAAACCTAAACAAAAAATTTATAAAAGTTGGTAAAAGTTCACTTTCGACTCAAATAGCTTTTCAAAAATTAAAAATATTGGCTACAAACCATCCTCTTTTTTTATTCCATTTCAACATCTACCCGCCCTTATTGAAAACCCCTTTAAAATAAATAAATAAATTAGTTGGCGCAATTGTCCATAGAAAAACAGGGCCTAGCGTCTTACAACTCTTATTCACTCCTGTGCGTGAGTCATGTGATGCTCTTGAGTATGGCTGTCGAAAAAAAGGTATATCGAACAAACGGAAGTACGGACGGTAGAACAAACATTCACATGCTCACACAGACATCTTTTAAAAAACTTTTGATTTAGCTTCTAGGGACTTTGAAACGTCGAGAAATGTAAATATTTTCAATTCGAAAAAAAAAATCAATTTTATATCTGTCACTTTGAAGTATACCTCATCGATAAATTGCACTCTTAAATCTGTCAATGTGACAACTGACAGCTGATACTTTTAAAGTTGTAACTCTGTCAGCAACCACTTTGACTTTTAATTTTATTTCTAAAAACTAAAAACGAGGTGGAGCTTTCGTCTTGAATTGAAAACTATTTGGGCAAATCTCAATTTTGAATCTTACATCTTTTTACATTTGAAAAGAATGTAAAAATTAAACTATGTATACACGTTTCAAAAATGCATTGAAACTGTTAAAGTTCCGCACTAAAATGGTGAGAATTTTGCAATTAGCAGTTTTACAAGAAAACTTATCTGACCGTGTTAATAATCGAAGAGGTATGACAATTGATCAATATGATCTTGTAATTTAACACCTTTACATCACGCGAATGATAAGGACTATAAAATTGCTTCAAAATCGAGTTGAAATACAAAAGATAGAATTTGTCAAGTTGTAAAAAAAATATAGGCGGAAAGTTGCAAACTGAAAATAGAAAATATCGTGAAAATAAATTGTTAATGGCATTGGCATACCTTCTTCTTTATAACAAAATATACATCTATGTATGTTTTTAAATTCCTTTAAGCTAACAACATTTAAACAAAGCAACAGCTTTTGAAGTTTTGATCAAATAAAATTTAGAAACCCTTAAACAGAGTTTTTCAGAAAAATAATTGCTTTTTAAATAATTGCTTTAAAAACTAAGAAAAATATTAGGGTAAAATAAAATAAACTTTTTTTAGTATTAGTGCTTACCAGATTGTGAAAATTAAACTTTATATCTATGAAAAATCCTATTTTTCTTTTTCAAAGGCTATGCGACTTACACATCTCTCAAGAGAATTTATACTACTCTATCCACCAAAACAATTTGCATAATTTCTTCGCAAAATCATTCCACCATCTCGAAAAGCCTTTGATGCATTTTTCCGGTTTCCGGTAAAACAAAAGGAAAAATAGAAATAGTAGAAGAAAAAAAGTAGGTACATCAAACTATCGAAATGATGCGATGCGATGGTTGAAAACTTCTTTTCAGTCTTTTTTCACGCACTGGTACTTTCATTCTTTACCAAGTGAAAAAGGAAGAATTTAAAGAAAATGAAAGACAAAAAAAATCCACAAAATAGATTTTAAAAAGAAAGAAAACAAAAACTACCCGAACGTTGTCCTTTCTCCCCGATTATTTCAAATGTAATTCCGGTGCACAAAAGTTTTCCCGTATAGTTACCTTCAAAACAACGAGACAAACTCGAATTAAATCCACTCTTCTCCACCTGTAAACTTATGGCGTAGATTTCCCTAAATCCCGGCAGTCATTAAATCCTGAGATGATACTCCTTTTCTAAGTATTTGTGTGGAAGTAATTTTAGTCGTGTTTAAGTTTTGTCTTTTGCTTTTCTCGTCCTCGTCCTCGCGTTGTCGTTGTCGTTGAGTCGTCCTTTAAAGGACAAAATCCACATCCACACTGTATAGCGATCCGATAGGATACCGACCGACCTACTAACTTCAACTGTGTCTTGTGTCACCAAGCCCAGCATTAGGAGGAATATATTTTTTTTTCCTGATAAATGTCCCTCGAGGCAAACGGAAAAGCTAGCGATGAATTTCCTCAGTCAGTCTCAGTAGTTGTCGGAGAATGGAGATTGAGAACTGACAAGGACGATGGCGATGATGTTGATGTTGATGGTGATGGTGATGAGGAGGAAAGTCTTACAAAGTTGAATGTGACTTTTGAGTTTGTGCAGTCAAGAGTCACACGATGCAGCAACAGCAGCGGCAGTGGTAGCAGCAGCAGCAGTATCCTTACTCAATTCTTAATCGTCTCTAGGAAGTTTTGTGCCATTTTTTTACCATTTCCCTCAATTGCACGCATTAATGGAGGACAAAAAGGATATGGTATTTTAAAAACAAGAAAATAGTATTTTTGTTCGTTATTCTCCTTGAAACGGTGTCAGAAAGGTAGGAAGTGCGGCAGGTCTTATTATATCCATAGATTTATACTCTATTCAGCCTTTCAGAGATAATCAAAGAGAATCTGGAAAATGTCTGTCAATCTTTGATATGCATTTACACAAAGAGGCCATAGTGGTTGTTGGTTTATATTTTCGCTGCCCACGCTGATGCTTTTTGCTGCTGAGGCTGATCTATAAGCGAGGACAAGCAAGCGCAATTAAGTGTCAGATAATTAACCTGAAAAGAAGACCCAATGAAAAACGAATAATTTTACATTTAAGTAGGTTAGAAAATGAATTGAGTATTTTCTTTTTATGAAGTGTTTTGTTTATTATTTTAAAAATAAACCCATACAAAAAATTTTGTTTACATACAGTTTTTTGAGTATTTGTAAATGATTAATGTTTTTTTAAAAGATTTTTTGTTTTGAGTAAATAACCATACCTACGATATTATGACGTTACGAAATTTGTATTCGTAATCTTTTTGTCTTCTTTTTATATTTTTAGTTTGTTTTACTGCTTGCAGATGTTTTGTGGGTCTTTTCAATTTTGTCTAGACACAGTTTCGACCTTCGTTCAAAATATAATTTCTTGAAAGTTTGACAGAAGAAATTAAAAAATGAAACAAATTAGAAGTGATATATTAATTTTAAGATTAAGAAAGAAAAATATTTCGTAATTTTTAATAAGTTGTGAATTGTTTTCTTATTATTTTTTGAATTTTAATCTCAAGACATTTCAAAAAATTTAATTTTTCAATAAGTTGTGAATAATTGTTTAATACATTTTTGAACATTGAAATTTATCATTAATCTTCCCATATTTAATTGAATCTTGTAGCTTTTAAATCAAACTCAAAAAAATAAGTAATTATGTTAATATATTAAAAACAGGTTCCAATGATAAATGAATGTTTCTTGCAATTTAAATTGTTCAAAAAGTGTGTTCGTTTTAACAGTTTCGAAACTGTAAACCCTGGGCATATTATTACGTACATTATTATATCACACAATATTATTGAAAGTATAAATAAAAGGCGTTTTTCTATTTTAATTACAAATAGTACAAGAGAACCCGTTGTGCCCGTGGTATGAGGGTTAGTGCGTTGGACTGTCATGAAAATAAAAAAGGATATTGACATTAGTTTTTTTAAATTTTCTAATGAATACAAAAATAAATAAAATTGAATTGAAGTTAAAATAGATCTTAGGGCCGAAAGGCATTAGCATTAAGTATTATTGTTTAACTTAGAGTGTCCGTATGGGACCAGTAAGTTAGTTGTAAGTTATGGTTAATTAGGCTAGTTTTATGAATTTTTGTCTAGCTTTAAGATAGATTTAAGATGGAATTAATAAAAATGAATTTGAAAAAAAAAAAAAAAAAAAAAAAAAAAAGTGCGTTGGACTGTCATGACAGAGGTTTTGGGTTCAAACCCTGCCTTTGTCATGATAAGTTTTTTTCACGGGTTGTGTTTCTTGTGAGGAATTGACAAATACTCCAAGGATAATTCTTGTCATGAAAATTACTTTTCAAATAAGCCGTTCGGATTCTGCTTAAAAGCTGTAGGTCCCCTCCATCCCTGACAACAGTACTTGCACACAGGAATGGTTAGTCACTAGGCAATAGGTCTCAACGGACTGTTGTGCCACCTAATTTATTTCTATTTTTTACATGAAAACTTCCCAGCTTTTTTTCAACTCAAATATCTTTTCAAAAATTAAAAATATTTTCATCAAACTAATTTCATCTTATAAACAATAAAGTTTAATAAAATTTTGGAAAATATCAAATTGACAGTTTTTTTTTTATAACAATATAAAAATATACCAAAAATTGATTTTTGACTCAAATATCTTTTCAAAAATTAAAACTATTGGCTTCTTACCAATTTACCAATAGAAAATATAGTTTTCGACATTCAGTAAAATTAGTATAAAAATATAACAGTCATCTTTTTTTATAAAAGTTAAAATCTACAAAAAATTAGTACGTAAAATTGGTATTCGATTCTCGATATCTCGAGAATAAATGAAGGTATTATCTTCAAACTGATAATAAGTTTTATTATACAGATAAGAAAGCAGAAAGACACAGAAAGGGCTCTCAAGAAAATTGCGTGGGTGGTTTTTTTACCATAGCAGATTAAAAAAAGGTGACAATTTTGATCAACCCTAAATATCTCACGAAACAATGACGCTAGAAACTTGAATTAAATTTAATATTATATATTGTAATGTGATACCAAACAAATATATTTTTTCGAAAAAAATCCAATTAACGGTTTTTTTATGTAAATCAAACAAATTGAACAAAAAAATTTGTCACCTCGAAAATTTTACGAATAAAATATGATTTCATCTCCAAAACAATTTTGTGCAACGAAGAATAACGTTTCTGACATCCGGTAACATTTTGAGAAAAATCAAATAGACAGTTTTTTTTTATAAAAAATAAAAACCGAAAAAAAGCATTAACCCAAAGTTGGTAAAAATTGATTTTCTACTCAAATATCTTTTCAAAATTTGAGATATTGGCTTTAAACTACTTTTATCTTTCAAAAAATATTGTTGTCTACATTCAGTAAATTTTTGAAAAAAATGGAATTGACAGTTTTTTTTTACAAAAAATTTAAAACCTGAAGAAAATTTAACAAAAGTTGGTAAAAATTGTTTTTCAACGTAAATATCTTTTCAAAACTTTGAGATATTGGCTTAAAACTAATTTTATCTTAGAAGAAATATTGTTTTCAACATTCTTTAAAATGTTGAGAGAAATCAAATTGACAATTTTTTTACAAAAAATAAAACATAAAAAAAAACTATACTAAAACTTGGTAAAAATTTGGGTTGGGTTCGAAATCCTGTATGGATCATAATACTGTATTTAAAATACTGTATCTCAAAATACTGTATGTACAAAATACTGTATGATCAAAATACTGTAGCTCGAAATTCTGTATCTTAAAATTCTGTATACCAAAATTCTGTATTTCAAAATGCTGTAAATAGGCTGACAAATAAAAATCGTTTTGATAATGTAAAAAAGTGCGCACTTTTTTACATTATCAAAACGATTTTTATTTGTCAGCCTATTTACAGCATGTTGAAATGCAGAATTTTAAAAACAGATTACTTTTATAAAGAATACATCATAATATTTTTTCATTGGCATTAATGTTCTAATATATGTACTTCCCTTGAACAATAACACATGATAATTTATAAGTCGTTGAATTAATAATAAAAAAAAAAATGATATCTTCTTCTTATTTTCTCTTCCCATTTTCTACTCATTAATTGTTATTTCTCTCACAGTTGTATATGAATTGTTGTTACCACAATCAACAATTCCATAAACAATTACACGTAACTTATTGATCTGTCAAACCTTCCACATGTTCGTTCATTTCGTTGATATTTAAAAGCTAATGCAAATTTAAGAATTAAGTGAAATTTGGAGTTGCAATAAATTCTATAATGTACATACATACATAAATCGAGTTCTGCTTTTGTTTTTCTCTATAATGGAAACTTAAGAGCGGAATTTTGCAAAAATACAGTATTTTTAGATAATGTTTTGCTCATACAGCATTTTGAGAAGAAGAATTTTGAAGTACAGTATTATCAGATACAGTATTTTGACAACACAGCCTTTTGAGATACAGTATATTAACCATACAGTATTATGAATATACAGTATCATACATTATGACACAGAATTTTAACCATACAGTATTTTAAAATACAGCATTTCGAGCCGCTCCCTAAAAATTTACTTTCGACTCAAATGTCTTTCCTAAAATTAAAAATATTGGCTTCAAACTAATTTTATCTCCGAGAAAATGATGTTTTTGACATTAAGTAAATTTTTTATATAAATTCAACAGTCATAAAAAAAAAACAAAAAACAGTAGGTACGCAAATTTGGTAGAATTTGATGTTCAGTTCTCAATATCTCGTGACTGTAAATTAATTTCATTCATCCAATTTGTATTTGTTTATATTAGAAATAAAAACTTTTAAGAAATGCTACTAAAATTGGTAAAAATTGGTTTTCGACTAAAAATCTCGTTAACAAAAATAGATTTTGAAATCAAACTATTTCATTATATGCAAACAATTGTTGGTAATTTAACAAAACACGAAAGCCAACAAAAACAACAAAAATTGGCAGACTGGATGGGAAGTTATCAGTGTGGGTTGCATCCCAGCCTCTTTTTTTATTTAGATTTAGATTTTGAGCAAGAGATTTTAAATTGTCTTTCAAAACAACTTTTCCCGATGATTCAAAAGTGAAGTTCATGTCTGATTTCACAGTTTGTTAATGAAGTGTATTTTTTTATGAAAAAATTAGCTTTGTTCATATTGTTATTAATTAATAAAATATTAAAAATTGAATTTTCTAAAATAAAACCAAAGATTTGTTTGTCTGATGAAATCAACCAAATTCTGTATTTTATTTTGATTTGTTTTGTCGGTTAAATTGAATTTAAGAAATTTCTAAGCTTAGCATCAACTTTTGTTTAAGTTCTTGGTGATGTCCAATTCAGAGGAATGAGTGCACCAATATGAGGTTTTATTTTGAATAACCCGCTGTTTGGGCAAGTGTCACCTTTAAAAATGTCGTCTTTTAACATTTGATAAAACTACACTATTACTTAAAATGGAACGCTAAATGTATCAATTACTACAAAAATAGTGGAAAATTATGGAAAAGGTTTCCTGACCACGCTATTTTTCAAGGAAGTGAACTCTATTGTTCATCGAGGTCTTGTGGTTTAATACCTTTAAACTTTTTTTCTTTGAGGTCACGTCTATCTGTGGCAATGCTTCACGGTCAGTTCAAGGCCTTACAGATGGATTCTTGAAGTGTCCAACTGCAAATGTGCGAAACAGCCGTGATGGTGTTGCCCGATGATTTCATCTGTCACCACTTGTGCACAGTCTTCATTATATATTCATATTCGTCTTTTGTAGGTAGGTTAGGTTATCCTTTGTTCCACACCATGAGAACTGTTTTGTTTTGTCTTTTTGTCGTTGATGGCTCTCAGTCCATTATGGTAAAGGGATTTATGAGAATCAATATAAACTTGACAATAACAAATTAAACAATATTTTTAATAAATCAAAATTAAATATTTTCTAAGGCTATAATGTTAGTGAAACAAAATCATTGTAAATTATTACAATATAATTAAATTATACACAAAGATTTTTCCTAATAATAAAAATATCTCACATCACCTTCGCGGCAATAATATCAATAATACGATTGACAATTTCAATAACAAAAATAATACATAATAATTTGTTTTTGTTTTATTTTTAGACCATCATTCCAACAAACGAGCAGCCGGTGGATACTTCGCAAAATGATGACGAAAATATTGCCGCCGATGTTGTGGCACTTTTGAGGTAAGTGCTGCCTCTTTTTCGTCTTACTATAACTGTATAACGTGCCGTCAAGCGCACCGCTCTTATGTAGGTTTTCATTTAAAGTTCTTAAAATAAACACTCATAATATATGCTGCAACATTGATGAGATCATTTCAATATGTTTTCATTCTTTGAATATTTCACTTTGTTTTTTAGTTTTTCTCTTATTATTTGTTTGTAAAATATAAAAATAAAATAAATTTCTTGCACATTTTTTTTCTCCATATTTTATCGCACTTCACCAAAAATTGAAAAAAAAAATAAAAATTCTAATAAAAACATCATCACCATCCGTGCACTAACAACCATACATATATGTAAATAATATCCCCAAAAATAAAACTTAACCCTCCAACCTTTGAACTGAAGTAATTCATCGACTATAATCCATCACCAACAGTCACCGGATTTGCTCGTTATGAATGCAAGGACTTCGCCGGCTTCAACATTTACAAATAACAATAACAACATCAGCAACAACAACAATAACATAAATCGAAGTCTCAAGGCTCAAGTCTTCTCGAAAAGTCCGAATTTCGTTCGAAAATCATTGTACGAAGACAACGGCAGCACTTGCAATATAATTGGCAACACTGGAGCTTGCAGTGGTGGTGGAAGTTTTTCTGAGGCGGGTGATATTGCAGAAATCCTGCGGAATGCCGATGACGCGATGATAGGTGACACCGGAACAACAAGATCAGAACGAATTCCAAGGCAATCAGGAGCGGCATATGTGTCAGGGGTAGATTTGGGGGATCGACAACATCACAATCAACTACTTCATCATCAGGCAACAACTTCAAGGGCTTTTACAGAAAGTCATCAACATCAACATCAGCATCAGAGACCGCAACAACCGCAAAAGAAGTTGCCCAATATGGGGGCAGCGGGGAGAGGTCATCGAATTGGGGCGAGCAGTTTTGCCGATGGAATCGACTATCACTTGGGACTTATGGGATGGCGTAAAAAATGCCTTTACACACTTATACTCGTTCTTATGCTACTGATAATCGTTAATTTAATTCTAACACTGTGGATATTGAAAGTCATGGAATTTTCTTCGGTGAGTTTGAATTTGTTTTTTTTTTTTAATTGTTCTATTTTTTGTATTTTTCTGATTTTGTTCAGTTTGTGATTAAACAATTTGCAAATAAAATAATATAACATATGATAGAGTTGTGTGTGACATATGAACAAGTCCATCAATGGCATGATTCAATTTTCAAAACTTTGGTAACACGTACATTAGGCAATTTTTTTTTTAATTTAGCGTTTCCCTTGAAAGTTCTGTATCAAATTTTATTTATTGCTTTAGTAACTTTTTACATATTTCAAAAATAAATTTTAAAAATTACAAGAATAAGCTGCAAAATAATCTGGGAAAATTAAAAAAAAAACTTTTTTTGAACACTGCTTTCTAAACACATCATTTATTTCATTTATTGTTTTCCACTGGGGTTAAATGATTATTTTTTTTATTTGGTTGCAATATTTTGTATCAAAGAGTTTATTTTAAGCCCAAAACTGCGTTTTTAACTTCCCATAGGAAGTTATTGTAATGAGTCCGATTTGTCAAATTGAAAATTTTGACATTTCTCGACGTTTCAAGGCCTAGAGTCGAAATAAAAGATTTTTAGAAAGATGTCTGTGCGTGCGTGAGTACGTACGTTCGTACATACGTCCGTACGTCTGTACGTTCGCACCGTTTTTTCGTCGTACATAGCTCTAGAACCAGTGGAGATATCGACTTCAAATAAATTTTGTTATACAGATAATAAGACAGAAAGATGCAGAAAGGGCTCTCAAGAAAATTGCGTGGGTGGTTTTTTTACCATAGCAGTTAAAAAAAGGTGAACATTTTGGTTAACCCTAAACATCTCATGAACCAATGACGCTAGAGACTTTAATTTTATATTATATATTGTAACGTAATACAAAACAAGTATATTTTTTGAAAAAAATCCAATAAACGGTTTTTTTTATAAATCAAAAAAAACTGAAAAAAAAAACTTGTCACTCGAAAATCTTACGACTAAAATACGATTTCATCTCCAAAACAATTTTGTGCAACGAAGAATAATGTTTTTGACATCAAATAAAATTTTGACAAAAATCGAATTGACAGTTTTTTTTATAAAAAAATAAAAACCTAAAAAAAACATTACTCAAAGTTGGTAAAAATTGATTTTCGACTCAAATATCTTTTCAAAACTTTGAGATTATGGCTTTAAGTTAATTTTATTTTATAAGAAATATTGTTTTCAACATTCGGAAAAATTTTGAGAACAATCGAATTGACAGTTTTTTTTACAAAAAATAAAAACCTTACAAAAATTAACAAAAGTTGGTAAAAATTGTTTTTGGACGTAAATGTCTTTTCAAAACTTTGAGATATTGGCTTCAAACTAATTTTATCTTATAAGAAATATTGTTTTCAACATTCGGTAAAATTTTGAGAAAAAATCGAATTGACAGTTTTTTTTTACAAAAAATAAAAACATAAAAAAAATACTAAAACTTGGTAAACTTTTATTTCGACTCAAATACCTTTTCAAAAATTAAAAATATTGGGTTCAAACTTATTTTATTTCACAGAAAGTATTGTTTTCAAAATTCAGTACTTTTTTATGAAAATATAACAGTCCGTTTTTTCATACAAAATAAAATCAACAAATAATAGTATGCAAATTTCGTAAAAATTGATGTTCGGTTCCCGATATCTCTCAAATTAATTTCATTCATCCAATTTGTATTTGTTTATATAGGAAATAAAAAAATTTAAGAAATGCTACTAAAATTGGTAAAAATTGGTTTTCGGCTAATAATCTATTTAACAAAACTACATTTTGAAATAAAACTATTTCATTATATGACAAATATTAGTGGTAATTTTGAAATTTTTAAGAATAATTCAACTGACAACTTTTTGAACACAACACGAAAACCTACAAACTTTTAAGCAAGACAAATCTACAGACGGAATGGGAAGTTATCAGTGTGGTTCGTATCCCAACCTCTTTTTAATTTTTGAAAAGATATTTGAGTCGAAAATCAATGTTTACCAACTTTTAGTAATGCTTTTTTAGGTTTTAATTTTTTTTTGTAAAAAAAACTGTCAATTCGATTTTTCTCAAAATATCTCAGTGTTTTGAAAAGACATTTAAGTCGAAAATCAATTTTTACCAACTTTTGTTAATTTTTTTGTATAGGTTTTTAATTTTTTTCTAAAAAACTGCCAATTCCATTTATCTCAAAATGTTACTGAATGTTGACAAAAATGTTTTTTTAAATACAAAATTAGTTTAAAGCCAATATCTCAAATTTGTGAAAAGACATTTTAGCCGAAAATAAATTTTTACTAACAGTCATGTTTTTTTTAGGTTTTTATTTTTTTTAAAAAAAATTTCAATTCGATGTTTCTCAAAATTGTACCAGATGGTAAAAACATTATTTTTTGTTGAACAAAATTGTTTTAGAGATAAAATCATGTTTTTTATGATAAAATTTTCGAGGTGACAAATATTTTTTTTTCAGTTTTTTTGATTTAAAAAAAAAACCTTTGATAGGAAGTTTTTCCAAAAATATATTTGTTTGGTATCGCGTTACAATATATAACATAAAATTTAATTCAAGTCTCTAGCGTTATTGGTTCGTAAGATATTTTGGGCTAACCAAAATTTTCACCTTTTTTTTTAATTGCTATGGTACAAAAACCACAAACTCAATTTTTTTGAGAGTCCTTTCTGCATCTTTCTGCATTATTATCTGTATAACAAAATTTTTTTAAAGTCGATATCTCTACTTTTTAAAAGGAATAAATTTCGAATTTCGACTTTAAATGTTTTTATCACATCGGGTTTAAAAAAAAAACGCTTTAAAAATGCTAAAAATAATCAAAAACAGGTTTTTTTTGGGTCCAAGTTTAAACTCAAATCTATTTCTTAACAATAAATTGTGTGATGATTTTGCAAAATACAAATCTTTCTCTTCTACATACAATTTAAATTATTTTTGGAAATTTTCATTTGTTATGAGTCTTTATATGAAGTTTTGGGAAAACCTTGAATTGAATACTTTCAAAATTTCGAAAAATACGTTTTCGTGTTAAATTTTAGTACTAATTTCATAACCAAACTTTAATTTTAACTATTTTCTTATGTTTTAAAAATACCCGTTTTCAACATTATTGATATATTTTGTTAATATATATCAAGAACCTGATAAAAGAATTGTTTAAATAATAGATTCGTTACAAGAACTAAACTTATGTACTTTCAAACTGTTTCGCCTTTTTCACTTGAAAACATGAATAACGTTTCTTTCAGATTTTTGTAAGACAGATGAAATTTAACAAGTTATGAAGATTTTTTGAATATTATAAATATTTCAACTGAATATTGAAGAAAAGGATTATAGATTTGGAAAACCATCATATATTTTATTGATAAAAAGCTACTTCACAAATGTATATAGCCTCAAAAAGACTGATTTATATATAAGTGTTCGAAATTAAAAAAGTTATATTTCAAAAACCTGACGTGATACAATAATTTTGAAGTCAGCAGTTTTATTGCAAGTGTTATTAAGATACATAACTTTAAAAATCGAGGTCTTACTTCTTTTAAATATAAACCCTCTGAAATGGCTATTGATCTGATCATTTTTAAATTGTTTATGTAATAAAGAGGTCTAATCTTATATGGAATAATAAACAAATTTAAATTTAATAGAGTTTTCGTCTTCTTTAAAATGGAAATCTATGGCCTTGCTTTTTTAACTAAGCAAAGATAAGGTTAGCTTTAATATAGGGCAAATAAATTTTTAAAAAACTTAAAAATGTTCCAAGCTTTTAGAACTCAGAGTTCTATTGTATATGAAACACATTCTTAAAAAAAACAACTGATTTCCTTCTGCAAATATTTTTAACAGATGTAAAAATATCTAGTGCTAGAGGGGCAAGAGAAGGCTTTTATATCTAGAGAGAATTAATAGTACATTCTGCTTATTTTTTTCAAGTATACTTTATATCAGGGCTTTTATAAAAATATGATTTAGATACGTCATAAGAGGGCAACCTCATATGAATATTTACTTTCTAGTATAAAATTAATTTTAATAAGTTTTCGATTCATATTTGTCTCTACAAACATTTCTAAGGACGCCTTTGCACTTTTTTAATAGTTTTTATTCTTCTACAGCAATTTAAAATGTTGCTGCCTTCTTCCAGAACCACATTTTTACTACTTATTTTCTAGTTTGTCCACCTTAAATAATTGTGTTTAAAAACATCACCTTTATGTATATAACTTCTTATCTAGATCAAAAAGAAAATTGTTAACTCAAAATATCATTTAAAAGTAAAAGTAAATCTTGGTGGTTTGTCTTTTCAATCAAAAGTCTAATACGATCCATTAGCCTTGAAAAAATATATGCTTAAAACATAAATTATTCAAGCTCATTTTCCTTTCACTATATTATATCGATGTATTTCTCCTGTGAAATGTTTAGATATATGTATATTAAATTATCAAATATCATAGGTATTTAACCACAAAATAATAATCTCATACATAAATATTTAACCTCATTTATGTGTAATGGGGGTAAACAAAATACCCTTAAGGTCCTTAATCGTTCATCATCTTTATATAATTTAACTACAAATAAACCAAAATGTCATTATTCTTCGTTTACCCCTTTTTCCATATCATGTTCTCACACACACACAAAGACAAAATTAAACTAAAACACAAACACAGAGAAATTTAGCAAGTTTAAGATAACAGAAAACACCTTTAACCACGATATATTTCAAATCTCATATCCTGTCATATATCGAATCAATTTATCTTCCAGGAAGGCATGGGCCAGCTTAAAATTGTTCCTGGCGGCATTCAGCTAACTGGTCAAGCGTTAATAATGGATCTGCTTCGGGCTTCGACAATACGTTCTAAACACGGTCAACCCATATCTATAGGTAAGCCTATCCCCCCCACTAAATATACCTAAGTAAACTTATGTTTGTCATTCTGTCTCGCTCTATCTCTGAATTTTATTTATGTAAATTTTGGATCGGCCTTAAGGTCATCATCATCATCAGCTTCATCCTCCTCATCTTTATCGTGTTTTTAGGGGTGACGTAACCAATCTTTGTCAGTTTGAATGACGAATGTTTATAGATGGGCATAAACAGATATGACCACCAAATCCGGTGTCAAAGAACAAAAATTCATTCAACTTTCCAACTCCCGTATACCCATCTCCTCCCACCTATCATAATTCAAAAGCAAAGCTAAAATTTCAGTCTTGGCTATATGTATTTTCAATTGAAAAGCTTTGGCGTCGTTGGTTTTGGCATTTATTTAGTTTTTTGTTGTTGTTGTTTTTGCAGAGTCATCACGTAATTTCTCCATCAATACACGTGACACGAATGGCATCCTGGAGAATCATTTATTCTTGGGACACGATAAGCTTGAATGCCTTTCGACGGGATTCCAAATCAACGACACTACCGGTCGAAATTTATTTTCCGTTACTCGGGATGAGGTCTCTATCGGGGCGCACGCATTACGTATCGATGGCGAGGGTGGTGCCATCTTTCGAGAGTCCATACAAACACCGCACGTACGTGCCGAAGCTGGTCGAGAGTTAAGGTGAGTTATTGTCGTCGTCGTAGTCGGCGTCTCTGTCTCAATAAAAACGGAAGTCGATATTGGTATTCTCGATGTTCGAAGTTAATAAATAGCATTTGGGAGTATAGTTTTGCGTTTTTATAGAGTGCACCGTTTGCTTTGTTCTTTATATCTTTAAAACTTTAGTTTTGTATATATCTTTTTTTTTGTTTATTTAGATTCGAATCACCAACACGTCAACTGGAGATGACAGCAGCAAAAGATATAAATTTGCAGTCAAGAGCTGGAGGCATAGAGCTGTCTGCACTCAACGATGTCAAGTTGAGTGCACTTGACGGATCGGTAAGTGAAATTCCATTTTATGCTTATTTTAGGTCCTTTTTGAGGTTTGAGAAATTATGGAGGTAGTTTATATTTATTAGAGCTTTATATTTGCCATATGCATCAACCGAGCTTATTTTGAATATAGGTATATGAAATATTTGGAAGATGTGAAATTTCACGTCTTTTTTTTCAAATGAAAAATTTCGTTTTTGGTAAAAAAATATCTGTTCAGTTTATCAGAAATTGTTTTAAAAAATAGTTTTTGACCAAAATAACCAACGAAAGGCTGGTATTTGATGGCGTATGTTTAAAAATACGTCATCGGACCCATTCGTTGCCGTAGGTTAGAGGATTGTTTTAAGATACCTAAGTAGATAATTCATATCAGCTGTGTCTAATTTTAGACGCTTTTTATGGTTACTGGGTCACCACGTTCGTCATCACCGTGCGTCGTCGTTTCTTAAATGCAGATTCGAACAATACAGAGGGATTTCCTTTTAGAAAAGATTTCTAAAGAAAAGATATTCCATTAATTATAAAAAAAAAACAATATCAGCCAAATGACCGCCAATCCTACGGTTGCAGTGCCATGAAATCTTCCATAACCAAGTCTCAACATTGCGACTGTATATCCCCGACATCTTCACGAATTAAATATTTAAGGTCTTCAATAAAATGTGGGAACATCAGCATGCACCTTATTTTTAACGTAACCTCAAACAAAAATGTCAAAACGTTTTAAATCACAAGATCTCGAACACATCTTCACGATATAACACGGTCAGGAACCATTTCATTCGCAGCCTCCGTCATGTTGAAAATAAACTTCTACTATACCTTAATTTTTGAACAAATAAGACAAATTACACAGCCGCCAATCCAAATACCGCTTTAAACAGTGACATGTTGAAATACGACGTTGCTAGTGATGAACTGCCTTGACTTCCGGTGTTGACTGAATCTTAAAGACCTTAAGGCCTAATAATACGGTGTAATGTCGTGTTTTGAATACCTAATTTTAAAAATAAACTGCTTCACGACGACCCTAAGGCCCCTTTCACACCAAACGAATCCGAATCAATCAGAATCACTCCGAATCAAGTTGAATCTGATTGACCAAGATTCGGCTTAGAGCGCTCCGTTTAAATGTGAAGGGATTCTTTTCCCGCCTTCAGACCGGACGAATCTGGTTCAATCAGGTTTGATTCGAGGTCGCACTTGATTCAACCTGTCAGATTCCTCGTCCGGTCAGTCTTGAATCAACAACCATACGAGAGAGAGAGCAACTAAAAGAAGGAAAACAAAAAGAAGATGAAAGGATTCAGGTTGATTCAGCTGGTGTGAAAGAGTGGAGATGACGAATCAGATTCAACTTGATTCGGAGTGATCCAGATTGATTCGGATTCGTTTGGTGTGAAAGGGGCCTAAGGTTTCAAAAGTGATTTTTAACAATTAAATTAAGTTGTCGAAGAGTGGATCGATCTGTTTTTAGTAATGGCGTAGTTTTTACTTATTAAATGTCAAAAGATAGCATCTGTCCAAATAGCGGGCTGATCAGAATGAAACCTCTTATCGGAAAACCCTAAAATAAAATTATACCCATGGTTTGTAGTCTTTTTTGAACTTCCTTGATTTTAATGATAGTTTGAGAGGTTCTTTCAAATGCTGTAAGTTGGTTAAAGAAGAGAAATTGTAACTCAAACACTTGAAAACAACGATTTTCATTTCAGTATATTTAACGCATTTTAAAATATAAAATTTGGACCTACAAGAATTTCACCCTACAGAATCCCAACCATACTGTATTATAAAGGGTGGTAAAATTTCAAGGGTAGATGTTTGATTTTGAATAAAACACAAATTATTTAGGAAATGATGGTCATTTCTTTTTAATTATGATAATATTGGTATGCTATTATGTATAGAACAAAATATCGACCAAATGACCGCCGCGACCTCGGTAGCACACCTCCTTCCGATGTTCCAAAATTTTCGATGACGTTGAAGCAAAATAATTAAGGTTCTATGTCGTTTTATGTGCCGAATTATATCATCCTTTAGCTTTTGAATGTAGTATCCGTGGCATGATGGTAAGTGCGTTGAACTGTCATCGGGTTCGATCCCTGCCTGTGCCATCTAAAATATTTCACGGGTACTGCCTCTTGCGAGGAATTGACAAATCCTCTAAGAATAATTCTTGTCATGACAAGGGCGGATCCAGACTTTAAATCAGAGGGGGTCATATGCTTAAAATATAGACGAGTTTTTACTCACCGCTTAAATATTATGTTCTTTAATGTTCTGTAAAGGAGGTTAACAAAATTTAAATAACATAATATTGTGTATCTCAACCTTAAATGTATACATTTCAAGGATTTAAGTGAGAACTTTAGTTATTAAATTATTTTAGAACCTGGACAAGATATAGTCTAAATATTTAATTTGGTCGACTCTCTACGTATGTTAGCATTTCAAGATTCCAACGGTTTTCTAAATATGCCATATTTACCAGCAAAACACAATAGTTTAGAGGGGTTTTGTTGCTTTCGCAACAAAGAAATTGCTTTCTTCCAAAACGAATATATTTTTTTTTTACCATTTCTATTAATGCGAAAAACGCTACAAAAATTCAAAAATCCAGTTAATGAGAAAGGATCTGATATCAAGAATTTTGTAGATTTTTTTGACATAGTTTTTTCGGACTCAATTTTCGGGAGTCTATTATTACTATCGCTATCAGTCTGCTTAATCCTAGGTTGGAGCTGATGCTAGAAAATATTTTGATTATTTATATTATTTTTTGAAACTTCAAAATTGTAGAGAAAAAAATGAAAAATTTAAGGAAATAGTACATAATTTCTCTGAATATAAAATAAAAACAAATTAAGGTAAACAAATAATTTGGGAAGAAATTTTTGTGTGGCAGTCACAAATTACACGTTTCAGAATCTCTTTTCACTTTAGTTCTCAAGAGATTCAAAGCTTTTCTATAAATAGATATCAAACGTGCATTGTGTTTTTGAATTAGCCATTAGTTTAAAAAAAAGTGTCACTTTAGCTGTTTTTGGGACATTTATATTCTTGAAATTCGGGTTTAAATCTCAGTTTTAGAAAATCTAAAGCAAATTCTTTTCAAAAAGTAGATTTGTTTAATTTTAAAAATTTTTAAAAGTTTTATTCAACAGAAAATTAATTTTGAAAGAAAACGACTGGGTCGCTATACCTTGCTAATTTTTTCAAAAAAGTCTGTTTAAAAATATTGAATATATTTTAAGATTTGAAAATATAAAATAAGTTTTTTTTTTCAAAAATTTAAATGCCATTTTATTTCTCAAAAAACCTAGATTAACTTAATTTTTTTTTGAAAATCATTTTAGTTTGTCTTTAAAATATTTTTGTTAATAAATAAATAAATTAAAATTTTCTTAAAAAATGTTCACCCGTTTCTAGGATATCGAGTTTTGTAAAAAAAAAATATATTTTTTTTTTTTAAAATGACATTTTTGATCATCATCTTGAAAATTTGATCATCGACAAGAGCTTGCACTGAAAGGGAAGATTATTGAAATCTATCGATTAGTTCTTGAGAAAACTTAAAAACAAAATAATCGTTTTATGAGGGGTTCCCTTCTGGAGCAATACCAACAAATGTTTTTCTTGTAGAAAGTAGGTGAATTAAGAAAAAAAAAATTGAGAAAATTGGTTCATTTTTGAAAAAAAATCGAATTTTCGATTTCAAACCAAAAAAACTGCCGTTATTTTTCGTATTAAAAAAATTTAAAAAACGCCTTAAGCTAATCGGCTGCCAACCTTAATTTCAATCACCACAATGGTTTAGGCTGCGGGGGCCAGGACAGACAGAAAGACGGACGGAATCGGGGGACCCACTTTTTTCGACTTTTCTACCATCGTAATGATTCGACATTTTTCACGGATGCAATACTTGCCATATTTTTCCTTTATATGTCGCAAGTAAAAATCACTTCAATATTCAATATTTATGTGCGTAACAAAAAAATGAGATGGAATTGAAGGCTTATAGTTTCAGGAATTTAAAGGCAACTTAATATTAAATTGACAATCTCTTAACCAAGGTTTCTTCTTAAAACCTGAATATTTGCTCCTTTTCTTTTGAGAAACAAATTTTATGAAAATAATTTAAAGTATTACTAAAGTTACAAAAATGTTAGTTGTTTTTGACAGCAAATAACTTTTTGTGAATGTCGTTAAATTACAAACAAATCTTTAGATGAAATCTTTACTCATTCAACTTAACTGTATAAGCTTTTTGGCTCATATCACACACACACCCCCCTCCCCCCTGGATCGTCCATAGGTCAAAATTTGATGAATTTGTTCTAAGTTTTTGGTATAGGGATGAATTTCCGATTCATATTATGTTGTTCGTCCAGTCCCCAGTTAAAAGTGGTACTTTTGGCAACAAAGTTATAGGAAGTAAAATAAAAATTTTGTTTTCATATAAAAAAAGTTTTGATTTGAAGGGAATTTCTACAAAAATACAAACAAATTATCTCCCAGGGGGGAGGTGCATTGGTTTTTCGACAATCACTGTTGGATTATCATTCGCCCAAATGGGGCAATTCTGCTTATTGACGAATCAACTGAGGTGAAAATGTGATTTATCACTGAAGATGATTCTCTTCGAAAATTGATCATCCACTGTTGCCATTTCTTACCACCATTCTAACCATTGACAAAACTTGAAATGATCAAGAGGCTTTAGTTCTTGAGTCAATTGTACCTTGAAAGCATGTAAATGCTATTTTTTATGCACAATGTTCATCAACGACGAGCGTGAGAGATTCAACTTCACTATCGTGAACAAAAGCAATATTTTCTACAGGACGAGCTGTACGACCCTGCACTGGAGTTTTCACATCTCCTACAGATCTGGACATTTGGACGTTTAAATTGACGAACAAAAATCACGATGTCAAAGATTTGCATTTTGATTTGAACGCCTATTTTCATAATAAGCCTGAATAACTTTAACGGATTGCTCGATTGTGTTTCTTTCCATGTTTCAAATTGGTTAAGTCTAAAATTAAGAAATTTCAAATGAAACGCAGACAAAAAACTTGACGTTAAGGTGTGGTTCACATTCAACATCGGCACTTAAAATGTAACCACCCTTTAGATGCAAGATTATAACACGCACAGTACTGTGACCTCAACATGATTAAGTTTTTTTTCTCATTGGAAGATTCATTTTTAAAGATGCCCGAGTACGAGGGTTAACGGACTAAGAAACTTTGCAGAGTTTATTGCATCTTTTTCAAGAATTGTCTCAGATTCAAACAATACAATATCAATTAGAACTTATATCTGAAAACAAACCTTAAAAATATCACAAAAAATTTTCAAAAAAAAATTCTATAATTAAAAGTCAAAAATCTGTCAATTTGTGGTTTTTATAACAATTGGAGCTGAAATATTGCAGGGCGGTCTGAGTGGAATACAAATACCAATTCAAGTTAAAAATCTCCTATCCGTAACATAATTTTAAGGAATTGGATGAAATTAAAAAAACAGTTTCTCCCGCCCAGGGGCGGGTGCAGTGACGGATTTAGGCTTGCTGCCGCCCTAGGCCCCATTCGATGCGCCGCCCTTATTGATAAATTTTATTTCATAAATTTTGATCCAATATTTTTTTTTCAAAATAACTTTATTTTATTGAAGTATAATTTATAAATATAATTAATTAACATGAAAGACAAATAAGTAATAATCCTTAGATAGACAAATAATAAATATTTTTTTATATTAATGAATTCAAAAAAATTTTCTCCTGGCTTTCGTCCTCGCAAAAACGTCGATTATGTCGTCATAATTAATATCTTGGACTATTTGTGCTTCAATAGATAGTAATGCAAGAGCCTTAAGCCTATCTTGATATGTTTTTACTCTTTTTAGAGTGGAAAAAGATCTTTCTCTTGAACAATTTGTACCACATTCGAATAAACATCTTGGAGACTGTTTACCCGTGAGTCATCTGGCTCAATTTTTCTGTTTTTTTTTTGCGTTGAGTATCATAACGATAATAATCCTGAACTATGGACAGTGATTTAGCTTTTCCATTATATTCAGAAAATTGTCTGTATCTCATGTCTTGAAGAAATAAAGCCAGAGAACTATAGATCTGCACAACGGATGATAAATCAGCTTGAGATTCTTGAAGCTTCTTACAAGCAGCATTAAAACGACCTAAAATTACATTCCAGGCAATGACTAGGATTGCTGTTTTTAAATGTTTTAATTATCGCTGCAGTCCCGTAGCTTCAGATCGCGTAGACGGTCATCTCTGCTTTCGGCAATAAATTCCAGTGTATCAATTATTGCAGACCACTCTTTTTCTAATGCGTAGCATCCATCATGTCAAACAGACCAACGAGTTTGAGAAAGACTCTTAATTCTTAAATTTGTACGCTGCACCAAGATTTCCCAACGATGAGTAGATATAGTAAAGAAATTGTATAGTTCTTGTAAAGTAGAAAAGAAGTCAACAACTTCTGTTACCGATTCAACTGCACATGAACCTACCAAATTTAAAGACAGTTCATTATATCAAAACCTTTATTTTCTAGAGATTTTAACAATGCATTTTAGCTTTGTGGCTGATATTTGGTAGAAATTCTAGAAACCTATCAACAATTTCACCGTTATCACGTACATATCTTATAATTATTGTAAGCTGATTGACATGTGCTATATCAGGCGTAGAATCTACAATTATAAATTACTTAGCAGATTACACTTCACTGAAATTTGTTGTAGTACTTTATTTTGAATCAACAGTATAATTTCTTCATAGATTGTTTTACAATTTTAAATGTTTATGTAAAAATGGATCAAACTCAGTAAGGAGCTCTACTGTTCCTAAAAAATTCCCATTATGAGGATATCCTATTCGTTCTGAATTTCCTCGAAATGGCAGGCCTCTTATTGCTAGTGATTTAATAATTGCAATTACTCGGTATACAATTTTTTTCCAATACATTATTTCCTCATCGATTTGTTTTATTGGGTTTTGATCAACACGCCCGTGAACTACTGCTCGAGTTTTAAAATGACTAACGTTAGTTTTGTGACAGTCAGAATTTTCATGAGCTTCGATGCGTGCTTTTGAGTTTTTCCAGTCACGGAATCCTTCGTCAATAAAAGCATTCATTTCACCACTTCTACCAAATAATAAGCATGGAATACAAAATACAGAGCCTTTAGTTTCTGAATAAATCAACCACTAACGGCGGCGTTGAATCTCTCCATTTTTAAAAGTACGTTGAAATAAACTTTTGGAACAATACCTCGTTTTATCAATATAAACATTTCTAGAATTTTTAAAGTCTGCATTATCATTTCCTGGTACACCGTTTATAGATATGAAATCCCGTGTTTCTTCATTCAAATTCCATAAAAAGAGATCAGTATTAAATTTAAAAATATCAGCTGTTGACTGGATTTCTTCAGTATATTGTAATGAAGGAAAATTTGACGGTGCCTCGTTCGTACCTTGTGATAGGGAAGAGTGTACTTTTTCGCTATCTTGTTCCAAAGTCTCTTCTGATTCCAGCTGCAAAGACAAAATCAATTTCAATAAGAAAATTATTAACAATCAAAACAAGATACTTACAACCGATGAACATGATGCTTGTTGGTCATTGTTAGAAGATTCAGTTGAGCTTGTCTTAAAATTAGATATTTTTGGAATATTTTTTAAGTAAATTATCTAACTTCATAGATTCTTTTTCTTTTATTTTACGATATTCAGCACCGCTTATTTTTTTTGGATAGCCACTCATATTTAATTAAAAAAATAAAATCAAAACAAAAACAAAGAGATGAGGTGAGATTTTTCTATTCTTACAGTTCTCTTTTGTTTGTTCAAGTGTTAAGCATTTTATGAATTTTGCCACCCTTCAAATTATGCCGCCCTAGGCCTGGGCCTCACGGGCCTAGGCGTAAATCCATCACTGGGCGGGTGCCTATATCCTTAAAAATTTATTTGGTTAAGTAGTTTCAACATTTAATTGATGTTTTGAGAATTCAGAATTTCTATTGACATTTTGTTCTAATTCAAAATGGATACGATGGTTTTTTTCTTAAATTTTTATTTCATATTATTTATTTTTGGAACATGACCTTACTTTTTCAACATTATTAAATTCTATATCTTCAGATACGTCTTGAATCGGCAAAAATTCTAATGCCAAATCTAAGAACAGCTCAACCTCCAATACCTGGTGCTGGACAAAGTCGTGAGCACATGCATAGAGTCTTCCAATTATGCGCATGTTCCAATGGAAAATTATTTCTAGCATCTCCTCATACAATTTGCGCTGGTGATGATACAACAGTTTGCAGATGATCCGAAAATTAAATTCAAAAACCCACCAAATATTAAAAATTTAAAAAATAAAAAAAAAAAAAACAACAAATATTATAGAAGCCCTTAATGATTCGAAATCCAAAATTAAAAACAAAAATATTATTAAATATAATATATAGATTATATAAAATAAGAGTTATAATTTATTAAAATTTTATGTTTAATTTTGTAAATAAATTGTTATATATATAAAAATAGTAAATAGTAAAATTCAAAATAATGTATAATAGATTAAAATTATAGGTAAAACAAATAAAATAAATAGTAACATAAGAACCACTTACAAGAGGCCTATTAGAATTTATAAAATTTGTAAATTATAAAATTAACTTAAATATATAATTAAATATATATAATTACATATTATATCATAAAATAAATAATAAAAATATAAACAAAAATTGGAAAAAAGAAACAACTTTGGCAATAAAAACAAAAATATAAATTTTAATATGTGGAAAAACAAAAATTATCAAAAAATCATACTAATATTTGTCTATAAAAGTAAACTAAAAAAGATACATCATATCTGAAAATATAAAAATATACATAAAAAGGGATACTAGATTTAGAATAAAGTAATTCAAAAACACCCAAAACTATAACCAAACAAAATGAGCTTCTTTTGCAATTTTGGACAGAAAAAGAAATAGTTAAGATACAAAAATATAGGGAAATGGTAAATAAATCAATTAAAATATCTAAAAAAAAAATTATTAATGTTTGAAAATAAAACAATTTATTATTTATAATTGTTAAAAAATTTAGCATAGAAAAATATACTTATTTATATAATTTATAATTAAGAAAATTAATTAATTGCTGTCCAATATAAGTTTTGTTTTTTAAACGGTCCGTTCCCAAGATGGGAAATCAAAAATAAAAAAAAAAACAAAAACTTGGTACGTTTACAACGAAAATGAAAAGGAATGCGCTACTTACTTTTATCAATTAATATTATTATGTCTTTTATTAAAACATCTACAATCTACGTATAATCAAAAAATATATCGAAAAGAAAAATTATAAATTATAAAAATGCATAAATAAATTGAGAAAAGGGTAATTTTAATGTAAAATATGTGTTATTTTATTTTTTTAATGATTCAATTATTATAATTATTGTAACATAAAGTTAGGTAAATAAATTTAAGTATTTTTTTTTTTAAACTTATGTAGTTTAAAATTTTTATTTTTAAACTTACGGCAATCATATCAATTAAAAAAAAAAAAAAAACTATATAATACAAAATTCATGTAGCGATGATAAATTTAAATACATAAAAATAGCTTTATGTATGTAACCAAAATTTTAATATTGGGCAATCAAGTAACTAAACTAGCCTTAAACATAAATGTTTTATTTATCCATTTATTTATTTTTTTTAAATTCTCTATCAGCTATTTATTGTTATTCGTTATAAGCAAATTATTTATAAGTTTTATTTATTTTATAGAATAAATTTAATTGAACAAAATGTATAGAAATTTTCTACACAAAGTGTAAAATAATGCAAAACAAAAGCACAACATCACTATACAGAAAAATAAAACAAAAACAAAATATTGTAAAAAAGAATTTGTTAAAATTATTAAAAATAAAACTAAAATAAATTTGAACAAAAAGCAAGAGAATTAATTATTTAAGAATGTAAAGAAAAAAAAAACAAAACTAAAATGAAACAAAAATTTAATAAACAATATAAAAATATTTGTTAGATGATTTTTTTGATACCGATGAATGAGAATTGATTTGAAATATATAATGAATTATTATAGACCAAACCAATAATAAAGTTTTCAGTGAAATGAAATTTAATTAAAGTGTATTATTATTAATTGTTTTTTTTTTTAATAAAGGCAATTTTATTACAGTGATGAATCTTGAAACGACGAAAACGTAATTTGTAACTTTAAGTTACGAAACGGTGTATTGATAGGCAGCCATATTGCAGCAGAGAGAGGCTTGAGGCTTTCCAACTTGCTATGTTAAGTATTTTTGTTTAAATTGGGCCTTGTTCTTAGATAAAGTAGAACAACAAATCAGTCCTCTTATCTTAATTGCAATTTTTACCAAAAACAAAAATTTATCACGCCAAACTTTTCGGACAATAAAATGAACAAATTAAGGTTTCTCAAAATGCCCTCTTATATCTTAAGAGGATCCGTTTTCATAATATTGCCAAAGCCTCTATTGTGAGCTTCTTCGGTAGCACTCAAGTAGTACATTCACAGTTCCTTATAATATTCGAAAGGATATAAATCTTCTTCTTCGTCAGGTTGTTCTTCGTTTTCTGTTGGAATGTAATAAATTTTCTGGCACCGCCTTTTATATTCTCAGCAAAATAATATTATGATATTTTCTTTTTTCTCTACTATATGAAAGTCTCTACACTCCCTACACCTCCTCCAACATCAACCAAATAAAACTCACTCCTTATGAGGAGTGCGGTAACTATATCCTTATGAGATGTATACCAAGGAACAGAAGACATTCAAAAAAAAAAAAAAATAGCTACACCCACAAGAACTTCAAAGACTGCGCACAATCATAAACTTGTGATGTGTGTTAGTTCAAGGAGCTCTGGCTGGGTGGATATGTTTATAGAGAATGTTATTTCAACTCGAAAAGGATGAGTGAAAGTGAACAATGACAGAGTCCTTTGAACTCAAGAAAGCTCTTTTGTCGAATTTATGATTTATGTCTTTGATTTTTGTTCAGGAGGTAGGTATACTCGTAGGTTGGTGGTATGGCTTAGGAGCTGTAGGTCTCGGTACAGACAAAAATTATTGCAATAAAGTCTATGTACTTTTCTTCGAAATTATTAATAGGGCCGATTTCTATAGTACTTTTGGGTAGGTACTTGAAATTTATTGCAAAAAATTCTCAAATTGAACGAGGTTAATTGATTTATTATATAGTCTTTACTGGGTATAATAAAATTGAGTAAAATGTACGCACCAACCAAACCATAGACACAAAAGTTAAGAATGGAACACCACTGATGATAAAGTTTGAGCATTTGGTGGTATTTTGGCATTGCAGATAAAGTTTTAATTAACAGCTGTTAACCTCGACTTAAAAAGTAATCCAAAATTATAGTCTAGGAGAACTATTCGGCCTTCGGAATCTAAGTCTATCGTCCCATTATTCCTATATCTGGACACAATCACACTACTCATCATTATTTTAAAGATATCCATTATTTCTAACAATCTGCTGAAAAACTACCTGTTTTATATAAATAACGGGTGATTTTTAGAGGTTTGGTTTTCAGTCCGTTTCACCCAAGGTCTTGAGATTTAACACAGCTGCCTGGACTGTTTATTTTGAGGTTATGTGAAGTTGTTTGTCACACAGATAAACTCGAGACGATTGACACCTTGGAAGAGAATATTCGTCGCGTTATTGCTGAAATACGGTGTCAAAAAGTGGTAGAAAATTGGGCCTCTCAGCTGGAATTTATTCAAGCCAACCGCGATTGAAATTTACCCAGAATCATTTTTAACTTCACATAGGAAGTTATTGTAATGGGTCCGATTTGTCGAATTGAAAATTTTGACATTTCTCGACTTTTCAAGGTCCCTAGAGTCGAAATAAAAGATTTTTAGAAAGATGTCTGTGCGTGCGTGTGTACGTACGTTCGTAAGTTCGCGACGTTTTTTTCGTCGTCCATAGCTCAAGAACCAGAAAAGATATCGACTTCAAATAAATTTTTGTATACAGATAATAAGGCTGAAAGATGCAGAAAGGGCTCTCAAGAAAATTGAGTGGGTGGTTTTTTTACCATAGCAGTTTGAAAAAAGATGAACATTTTGGTTAACCCAAAATATCTCATGAACCAATGACGTTAGAGACTTGAATTAAATTTTATATTATATATTTTAACGTGATACAAAACAAGTATATTTTTGGAAAAAATCCAATTAACGGTTTTTTTTATAAATCAAAAAAACGGAAAAAAGAAATTTGTCACCTTTAAAAATTTTACGACTACAATATGATTTCATCTCCAAAACAATATTGTGCAACAAAAAATAATGTTTTTGACATCTGATAAAATTTTGAGAAAAATCTAATTGACAGTTTTTTTTATAAAAAATAAAATCCTAAGAAAAACATTACTCAAAGTTGTCAAAAATTGAATTTCGACTCAAATATCTTTTCAAAACTTGAGATTAAAGCTTCAAACTTATTTTATCTAATCAGAAATGTTGTTATTAACATTGAGTAAAATTTTGGGATTAATAAAATAGACTGTTTTTTTACAAAAACTAAAAGCCTAAACAAAATTAATAAAAGTTGGTAAAAATTGATTTTCGACTCAAATATCTTTTCAAAACTTTGAGATATTGGCTTTAAACTAATTTCACTTTTTAAAAAATATTGTTATTAACATTGAGTAAAATTTTGGGATTAATAAAATAGACTGTTTTTTTACAAAAAATAAAAACCGAAAAAAAAAATTAATAAAAGTTGGTAAAAATTGATTTTCGACTCAAACATCTTTTCAAAAATTTAAGATTATGGCTTCATACTAATTTTGTTTTATAAAAAATATTGTTTTCAACATTCTGTAAAATTTTGAGAAAAATTGAATTTACAGTTTTTCTTACAAAAAATAAAAACCTAAAAAATACAAAACTATAAAACTTGGTAAAAATTTACTTTCGACTCAAATATCTTTTCAAAATTTAAAAATATTTGGTTCAAACAATTTTTATCTCACAGAAAATATTGCTTTCGATATTCAGTAATTTTTTTATAAAAATCCAACAGTCAGTTTTTTCATAAAATAATAAAATCTACAAAAAATAGTATTCTCAAAAAACGATGTTCGGTTTTCGATATCTCGTGAATAATAGAAGACATTGACTTCAAATTAATTTCATTCATCCAATTCGTATTTGTTTATATAAGAAATAAAAAAATTTAGGAAATGCTACTAAAAGGGCATCCCAGCCCTTTTTTTTAATAAATTTAAAAATAACCTTAAGAAACAGTTTTCCAAAAAAATCCACTATATCTTCAATAAAACAACTCCATCCGAATTAAAATTCAGATTTCATCCTGATTCTACGTGAATCTCGTATCATCCAAAACGAAATATTTAGAAAAGTATTCCACCCGATGATGGAGAAAAATCTCCGAAATGCGTCGTAGATTTGTTGTAACAATAAAAATTAAAAATAAAATTAAAATAAAAACTAAATAACTTGTATTTATTTGTTTATTCTCGTAAATATTTAAAGAAATAATTTTGATACATTAAAAATTATTTTTAGGTATCTACGTCTATGTCGTTCAAATAAAAAGGGAACGATTTAATAGCCAGAGTGATGTTGTAATTTTTAAAGGGAACAATATTGTGAACCTAATATTCGTCTAGTTAAGTTTACTTCAGCCTTCAACTAAAGCCCTAAGAAGTCAATATAATTATTCACTTGAAAATTAGTTCATCAGTTTACCCTTGAGCACTATTTCGGACGTACTAATAAGTACAAGGATTCTTTCTTTAGGCGCACTTCACGAATGTTGAATTCTTTATAAGGCTCAATATTTCCCACTAATACGTGCGTTTTGTTCGCATTCCATATATAGTAAAGTGAGAAATTGCCAACAAAACGATCCGCAGTAGTCCGGTTTTTATATCAGAAAGTTGATACAACTGAATATTTGCCAGAATAATTTATCAAAAAATTCCAAAAAAAATAGCGAGTTTACAGACCAGGGGTGAAATCGTGTAAGCTGATTTTTGATAGTTGACTATCAAAATCAAGAAAATACGTCTGTGTAATGTGAAAGTCGATTTAAAAGTTTTAACCAAACAATTTGACATAAAATAAAAACTTCAAGAAGGGGTTTTGTTCGTAGACTACTACATTAACATGTTGTGTTGAAGAGAGCTTGAAGCTCGCCTAAATTCTTTATATACCTGAATCGAGTTGAAATGAGCTTGATCGGAAAGTTATGATGAAAAACTTGTGTGGAGGAGTTGGTTTTACAGATAATGCGTTATGGTCTGTTTATTTGCATGTTTGTGTACAAAAAATATAGTTTTGTTTTAATCAAATTAAAAAAAAAATTGCACATGGAGTAGGTAGCATATTCCTATATGGTGCTGAACTTTTCATTGTTTAACACGAATCAACCTATCTCACTTGCACTTCAAAAGAAACATCGAAACACCATTTGCATTTTAGAAAGTGCTGTCAAACTTAATCATTTTTAAATCTTCTTGTGCGGTGGAAACACCAAAGGAAACTGAGATAAACCTTTGGTGGAAACATAGCAAAACATAAATATCTTTTCTATTGTTTTCTCTTGCAAAATAAGCCCAGTTAGTCCATTTTCACTAACAAAACTAAATAATATCAACAGTAATATATTAGTTTTTTCCCCAATGGAAAACACACATGATTCCAAATGCACAACTAGTCAACGAACACAGCCATCGAGATACAAATGCAATATCAATCGTACCAACATTTGCGAACAAAATCACACAAGATCCATTCGAGACTCGTAGAAATGTCAAAAACATATCCATAGTGAGATTCTACTCTAACTTTTATCGGTGTTATTCATACTATGGATTTTGTTTTTGTTATTCTTGTAAAATCCTACTATACTATGGATAGATTTGCCAACAAAACACGGGTAATTACAATGTGCATACATTCAAAACCAATGTGCATCGGTTTCTCCTTTTTAAACCTATCCTTCTTTCCTTATTGCTCTGTCTAATCATTATAAGGGTATTAATTACCCCTTAAGTGTGAGCACAATATAAAAAAATACGAAAAAATACTTTTTTTGTAAATATTAATTTATTTTTAATATCAAAATAACAATTTTTCAGAGCATTTGAAGTTTTCTATAGCTCCTCGGAATTTCATAGCATTATCTCACCCACGGAAAGATTTTTCTCAGAATTGAACCCTCTACCGCTCTCATTGCGCTTTATTATTATTATTATTAACTCTCACTACAAGGGTAGAACGGGCCACTAAAACGTTTTTTCCGTAATTTTTTTTCTGCCGTTATCTCAAAAATGACAGAACTCACAGGAAAAATGTATAAAACAATTTTATAGGAAACTCAATTTTCAAAAAAAAAAAATCAAAAACGCCGTATAGTACATAATCTTTAAAGTTCTTCTTCGGCGTAAGATTTTATAATAAACTTTAACTTTTTTGTTTCGTTTTAGCAAAAAGATTCGTTAGATTAATGTAAAATCGAAACAACTTCGCAACAATGTCTCGAAAGTCTTATTTAAGAGCCTTTACTGTCAGGTGCACTCTCCGACATTTTGAAAAAAAAATATTCAAAGAACTTAAAATAATTTTTCTCAGTTCATTTTTGCCTTAAATTGTATAATTTTACAATTTTTTTGGGTTAAATAATATTCTCCTAATATTTTTTCAGGAATCATTTTTCACAAATTTTGGCTATATCTTAATTTAAAAAAAGAATGTTCATTTCACGGAAAAAAGAATAAAAATATATATTCACTTTGTGGTTCTAATCCACTAGTTTAAGCTTTTAGGAGTTTGTTTTGAAATGGCACAGAACGCAGAAACTATTTCTGTGAAAACTTTTAAATTAGACTTTTCAAAAGGAAGGCAATATATAATTCGGTCACATTAAATTTTAATTTACATTTTCTATTTAAAGTATTTTTTTTTTTGAATTTATTCTTCATCTCAAATCCGTTGTTATTTATTTTTGCAGCTACTTCCAATCGATTACTGTATCCAGCTAATGAAATCATTCCATGAAGGTGTTCACATTGGACTCTTTTGATTCCACTCATTTAAACATTTCCTCGGATCTCTCCCATTCATTTTTTTTTTTTAATATTTTGAAATGTGTTCTTCAATTTTCTGTCTTTTTAACTTAAAACTAAATTTAAATTGGAAAGAATATACAATTATGAGACCTCAAAAAAGGTCAATGTGAACACCATCCATAAGTTCAAAACTTTTCCTTTAATCAGTTGTTTCTTTTTTTTTGACCTGATTGCAAGTTTATACTTTCAAAGTCACAGAGGTCTAGATATTAAATATGTATTAATTTTTCAAAGCCATCAAGGCACCCAGAATATTATTTCCAAAATCCCATATTTATTCCCCGAATATATTCACTTTGGATTTTCTTAACAAACCCAAAGGATATTCTTCTTTTTTATTAAATATTTTTCCCCACATAAAACGACCTCTTTCTTGTCGCATTAAAATATTAACTAGTGTGAGTTTTGTTTAAAAATTCAAAACACTTTTAATATTCTGGTTGGGTTCATATTCACACACACACACACACACACATACACTCATATGTATCTATATGCAAAAACATGGACACAATAACATGTGCGGCTTCTTGTTGAAGAGAATGTTATCTTCGAAGGACAATCAGGCTGTCATCCGGTGTGCCATAAAATTTTCTAATTATCCATACATATCTACGTACTACTCCTTTGTTGCCACAAATTTTAAGCAGCAACTTTCATCACACGGCCGCAGAAAATTAGCTTTTCCGCTACTCATATACATATAAGTATAGATATGTATACCACAGTTATGGCTTGGCTACGACCCCAGGCATTTGATTTCAACCCAAAGATGTATGCGGTGCGGATGGGTAAATTAGGAATGCTTTTTCACCGGCCTTTTTACTCATTATCCGGTGACTAAAGACAAAATCTTCTTCGTGCCACGTATGACACTGTATCCATTTCCCAGTAGTCCTAAGTTTGGAAGTTTTATGACTTTGACATCCTCTCTTATACAATACAAACGGGTTGGAATGTAGAATATGCTGCAGAAACTCCCTTAAATGTTTATAAATATTAATCATAGTTCCCTCTCGTGCTTCGTCTTCTCTGTCTGTATCCATTTCCATACCCATCAGCCTCAGCCATCATAAAAGGTGACTTAATAACCGGGTTAACCCAATAAAATGTGTTAAAGGATCAAAAGGTGAAAAGTGATTTGTATGGTTTCATATAAACTTATACACCTATAGGTAAACCGTATGCATGTGGAACCGATTTGGCATATCCTTGCAGGATAACATAAATATACCTATTTTCTAGGTTTTGGTTAATTAAATGCCTTAACTGGAAATCACTCGGTTTTTGTTCGGAATCATGTAAAATATTTAAAGCTCACGTTTGCCTTTTATAGTTTGAGGGGCCGGGGCAGGCGGTTGATGGTTGTAGAGGGAATTTAATTAAAAAGTGTTATCAGACTAACCAGAGGAGGCGGTTGAAAGGATAACTATCTTTCTATCGTGCAAGGATGCGTGTCTGAGTGACATTTCAGAAGAACATTTTTCCTTGTTCAAGTTCAACGGCAATACATACCTGGTACTAACGATGATATGGACGAAACGGATGAGAAGGAAGAATAAACAATAATTGGAGGTGTTATTGCGTGATTAATGTGATGGCTGTTGAAGGACATTTGTACACTCTCAATTGCAAAATTGAATTGTATATAGGAAAATCGGAAGAGCTATAATTAAATTTCATTGAATAATGAATGTAACAGGTGGAAATTATCATATAAACGCTTTCTAAAATAAGGGCCGTACTTCTTTAAGGGTTTTATAAGAAGTATTTAAAAAATAAAAAAAAAAATAACATGCAACTATTAACTCTCGCAGATTTGTATTTTATACATTACAGTGGTTACAGCCTGAGGTAAAATATACGAAGACATAAATGGCATCTAATTAAAGTTTTAAGCTTTAGCATCCGTGGCGTGATCGTTGGTGCTTAGGGCTACCATGCCAGAGGACTTTTGTTCAATCCCTTCCTGAGTCATCTAAAGTTTTTTTTACGGGTACTGCCTAATGCGAGGAATTGACAAATTCTCCAAAAGTAATTCTTGTCATGAACAGTGCTTTCTCAAATTAGTCGTTCGGATTCGGCTTAAAACTGTAGGCCCCCTCCATCCCTGACAACATGACTCGCACACAGGAATGGTAGAGATTTATAAGTCACTAAGTTTTAGTTCTCAACTGATTGTTGCTCCACCTAATTTATTTATTTTATTTTTATTATATACATTATTATGCTGAGACAGTTGTGTAACGACTTTTTAACTTTACATGGAGGTTTTCAAAGCAAATACAATCCTTACCGTCCACGTTTTTAAAGCATATAAAATGTCGTATTTTTAGCTTATTTGTCTTTGACTACTTTATCATCGCTGTTTACATAAAAATATCCCTCAACTGCATGAGGAATCTTCTGATACAAATATTTTCTTCATATTAAGCTCAATCTTGGTATTATAAGAGAGTTCTTTGCTTAGTAAAAGCTTTTTTAAATCTGAAAAAAACGATAAATGACAAAACTAATTATTTTTAAGATCTCGACACTAATGTCGTTTAGTGAAGTAATAGTGAATTGCAAGTAGATACGTTCCGTGATTATGTTCTAGGACTTTTTCTTAGATCTTATGGTATTTGCATGGTTTATTTATTGTTGTTATGGTCAATTAAATAAGTGATGATTACAGTTAGAAGACTTTTCCCTTTTTGGTTGACTTTAGTTACTAATTAAATATAGTGGGTCTAAAGTTGTATGCTGAATGAGAACGATTAGTTTTACAAAAATAATCTTCATGATTTTTCACAAGAGTAAAATCCGTAAAAAAATAAACTTACATGAAACATCTGGGGATTGACAACTTGGCATTACATTTTTCGGCATAAACCATCAATCAACAGGCGCTTTCAATACATGTACTTTTATAGCACAGACATGCCATTATAAGCCATCAGAATTCAAACTCAATACTTCAAGAAATATATTAATTATTGAAATATCTCTATCCTAGGTATTTCTTAAGTTTATGTTTCTCATATAGAGCCTCAATGTCATTTTCTGAAAAACAAACAAATTTTCATATGACCTTAAAATGAATCAAAACATATTTTAGGCCTTATGAAATACCTTTTGAAGCTTTTTGGAATTTTCGTATTGAATTTTTTTAATTATTTGCAAATTTTTGAGTGCCATGAGCATTGAAAACCATACCATTCAAATTAAAAGTGTCATAATGTTCATTAAAACTTGTAAACCTTAAATTTTTTTTCGGTTTTTAATTTTTTGTAAAAAAAATGTCAATTCGATTTTTTTCAAAATTTTACTGAATGTTAACAACAATATTTTTTGAAAGATAGAAGTAGTTTAAAGCCAATATCGCAAGGTTTTCTAAAGATATTTGAATTGAAAATCAATTTTTACCACCTTTTATACATTTTTTTTTAAGTTTTTATTTTTTGTTAAAAATCTGTCAATTCGATTTTTCTCAAAATTTTTCTTAATGTTGAAAACAATATTTCTTATAAGTTAAAATTAGTCAGAAGCCATTATCTCAAGTTTTTGAAAAGATATTTGAGTCCAAAATCAATTTTTACCAACTTTTGTTAATTTTTTTTTAGGTTTTTAATTTTTTGTACAAAAGCTGTCAATTCGGTTTTTTTCAAAATTTTACTGAATGTTGACAATAATATTTTTTGAAAGATAAAATTAGTTCAAAGCTAATATCTCAAAATTTTGAAAATATATTTGAGTCGAATATAAATTTTTACCACCTTTTATACATTTTTTTTTTAGGTTTTTATTTTTTGTAAAAAAAATTGTCAATTCGATTTCTCTTAAAATTTTTTCAAATGTTGAAAACAATATTTCCTATAAGCAAACATCAGTTAGAAGCCATTATCTCAAGTTTTTGAAAAAATATTTCAGTTGAAATTCAATTTTTACCAACTTTGAGTAATGTTTTTTTTAAGTTTTTATTTTTTATAAAAAGAACTGCCAATTAGATTTTTTTCAAAATTTTATCAGATGTCAAAAACATTATTCTTCGTTGCACAAAATTGTTTTGGAGATGAAATCATATTTTAGTCGTAAAATTTTCGAGGTGACAAATTTTAAACTGCTATGGTAAAAAAACACCCACGCAATTTTCTTGAGAGCCCTTTCTGCATCTTTCTGCCTTATTATCTGTATAACAAAATTAATTTGAAGTCGATATCTCTTCTGGTTCTTGAGCTATGGACAACGAAAAAACGTCGCGAACGTACGGACGTACGTGCACACGCACGCACAGACATCTTTCTAAAAATCTTTTATTTCGACTCTAGGGACCTTGAAACGTCGAGAAATGTCAAAATTTTCAATTCGACAAATCAAACCCATTACAATAACTTCCTATGGGAAGTTAACAAATGTTTTATTTTAAATTCTTTCATCAACAATTTAATTGAAAAAACTGTTGAGTGTTTTACTATTTCTGACGTCTATCTCTGACGATCAAATAAAGGTTTGAAAAAATAATTGAAAAGCTTAGTAGTTTTAGTAAAGTTATTAACACCATTGGACCTATGACTTATAGAAACGGAGATAGTCACGGTTTACGAGGCTTTTGGTGGCCTCGAACTTACGACATGGAAACTATATCTTATAACACTTTTTACACAATGTTTAGAACACCAAAAGGAGCTAAGCTAGCTTATAATCTCTCATTCTTATGTTGACCTCTTTTGTTCCATATTTAACTGGAATAAAGGTTATAAACCGACGTAATAGAAATATCACCCAAAATCTGTCATATTACCCTAAAAGTATTGACAAAATAAAAAGAGTCTGTTCAAAAATATTTTCTTAATTTTAGGATTTAAAAAAATGTACCTGCAAAAAAAGTCTGTTTTCAAAAATTTAAACGCCATTTTTGTTTTCACAAAAAAACAAAAAATTTTAATTTTTCAAAAGCTCTATTTGCAGATCGTTAGAGCGATTTTATTTAAAATTAATTTTTAATATATAAGATTTTTTAATTTAGTATGCAGTTATTAAGAACTTATTAATTTACGTTTTACATTTCAATTTCGTTTAAAAATTTTGACCACTTTCTGAGATATAGAATTTTGAAAAAAAATAATATTTTCTTAAAAACAAGAAAGTAAAAACAATGACATTTTTTATCATCAAATATTATTGAGACAGTATAAGAACTTGTACAGCAAAAAAAAATTATTGAAATGGGTTCATTTTTCTTGAGAAAACTGAAAATTTTTCAATTTCTGGAGCAATACAATTATATAGTTCTTATTAAAAAAAAAGCCAAATTAAGAAAAAAAACTGTTAGAAAAAGATTCGATTTTTGACCAACAAATTTGTAAGGGGTCTACTGTTATTTTTAGTCTTAACAAAAAAATTGAAAAAAAAACGCGAATTGGCTTAAAACCTGAATTTCCAAGTTTAAACTCAATCTACCCAATGGTTTGGACTATAGGGAAGTAGACAGACAGACAGGCAGAAAAATGTATGGAAAGGGGGACCCATTTTTTTTCGATTTGTCTACCCTCATAATGTCGTGTTTGATTTAAATCTCGAGTTCGAATTTTTTTACGTATGCTAAACTTGCTTTACAGTTCCTACATGTCACAAGTAATAAAAAGCCCAAATTGAATGTCTTGAACCTGAACAAATTTTAAATGTTTTGATTTAGATTTGATGTTTGGAAAATGTGTACCATTTTTTGTGTGCCATTAATTTGTTCTATTTGACTTTAACTACTAAGAGCCATAACAATTTATAAAAAATCAATGTTGTTGCCTTTTTGGACACCGTTTATTTTCAAAAATATTCTGTAAAAATGTCAAGGCCGTATCTGTTATGCTTTTCGAATGACAGTTTTCTAAAGACTTATTGATCACAGGAATAAAATGCCCTGTTGGGATCTATAAACAGTTTTTCTTGATATGGAATTTTTCCATTTTGCTGATATTGTAAGTCAAAGACCATTATTTAAAATACTTGAGATTTGAACATTTAAAAATTGAACAGAACATTTGTTTCTAGTTTTTTTTTTTAATGTTTCTTAGACATAATATTAAAAAAAAAACACCCATTTATTAAATTGTCAACCATTGTAATGTTTGCAGTAAATTACTCAACCACATTTCGGTTTTTGTTCCTAGTTAAACCAACAACATTGAATATACATACATAAATAGTGTATTAAAACATTTATTAACTTACTCAAACAATCTAATGCACATTAAACCAAGAAACCGCAATTTGTTTCGTCCTTTACTCGTGTTACTCAATAAAGTTCAACCTATACTTTTGTACTCAAAACCTTAAGCTTTACAATTTTGTTCTTCTAAAAAAAAAACAAAAATACCTAATTTTTTCCCATCGTACTTTCAATGACAAGTTTTTATTTTGTGTCCTGAATTCCCACCTCAATAAGGACCTACATAACTGAACTAACCTCTATACACATAAAATCAGTAAGCAGTAACTAAAACAACCGTTAATTAGGTACAGAGATTTCTGCTAATGGCATACACCGGGTGCCCTGTTTTTCTTCTCTATTAAAAGAACAAAAATAAAAGACGAACTCAAAAAGTTTTTGTTTAAATAGAAAATGAATGCACAAACAAAAACTAAATCATAAAAGAAGACTACACGAGTAAAGAAGAGGAGGGAGAGAGAGAGAGAGACAAAGTTCGAAAGAGAGCTCATAGGTACATAACAAAGGCCTGTCAACTGTGGCGTATACGTAACCTTCTAGAATGTGTTTTTTTTATTATTATTATTATTATTATTTTATACCGAGCCAACCCCTCTCCCCCTTCGTGTTGCAGCATACGTATATACAGAACACAGAGGGGAGTTTTTAGAGTTCAGATTGTGGTTATGCTTCATTGTACATTGGGAACAAAACAGCAGCAGAATAACACCGTTAAGGCCGACTATACAGGAGAATGTACAAGAAGCATGGGAGAGATGAAGTCTGAGTTCTATGGTCTATGGTATACAGTCAGAGTCACCACTGTTAGTGCAACACAAAACGAACTTTTGGCGGTGGTTTTGTTATAGAGCTAAAGGAGCGGGAGGGGAGAGATGATGCATTGGCATTGTACGATATGGTTGCCTGATTGTGATGATAAAGTTGTGCAAGGATTAAGTTTACTTTTTTTTTGTTCGGGAGGTATAGTTTGGGTTTTCATCTTTGTCAGATATTTTAGAAAGTTTGGGTTAATTCAGCAATTCTGTTTGGGTTAAGTTTATGTGGTGGTATTTTTCGGAATAAATGGTATTATTTGAAGCAATATTTTGTGTAAAGAAAATGAAGAATTCTGTTCGGACAGATTTTAAAATATTATGTACCTACTTGTAATTTATCTCTATTATATATGTACATTGTACATATTCGTCTAGTAAGACTAAAGATACCAGATGATCGATATTATAAAAAGAGGCTGGGAAGTGGTCCCACATATAACATTTTATTGGGCCCTTAAATATTTGAAATTGATATTTTTTATAAGCTGAATTCAATCCAATCACACCTTTGGACCAAAGAGCGCACCAAACAGTGACTTTTTGTGGATGTAATGGCCTCTCTTCAATTACTTGAGGATTCTCAGAACCCCAAATACAACAATTTTGTTTATTAACATACCCACCGAACCGAGTGAGAAATGTGCTTCGTCGCTGAAGAAATTGTTTTTGGAAAAATCGCCGTCCACCTCCTGTTGTTCAAGCAACCATTGTTTTGTGAGGTGGACTTTATATGGATTAAATTCAAAATACGAAATAATGAGCCGTAAGACAGTCCTAATTTCTGAGAACGACGAGGAATCGACAAATTCGGATCTTCGGCAACACTTTCACTTACAGTACAGCAGCGATGTTTTCAGTGGTACGAGCGAAACGATGATGCACAGGCCTTACAATATCTGTAACCAATCCAGTCATTTTAAATTACTTCACAGTTTTGCCAATGCTTACATAGTTGGACGATTTTGTAAACCACAATTTCCTATTAAAGCACGATATGTGGCCGTGGCAGAATCACCATTTTTGTAGTAGGTTTAATCAATTTGTATGCGTCATGCGATAGTTAAGCGATTTATATTCGCAAATTTCAGACTTTTAACTGAAAAAAAATATAGATTAACAACAATTCTACATCTGCCAAACTAAAGATGTAGAATTCCAGCCTTATACTTTTGAAACCGTAAAATGGACAACCCGTTATATTTTATAATTGATTTACGTAAAAAAAATGTTGACCCGTTTCCGAGACACCGAATTTTGAAAAAAAAAAAAGAGGCTGGGATGCGACCCGCACTGATAGCTTCCCATCCCGTCTGTCGATTTGTCTTGCTTAAAAGTTTAAGTTTAAGTAGGTTTTCGTGTTATGTTAAAAAATTGTTGAATTATTCTTAAAAATTTTAAAATTATGAACAATATTTTGCATATTATGAAAAAGTTTGATTTCGAAATTTATTTTTGTTAACGAGATTTTTAGTCGGAAACCAAAATTTACCAATTTTAGTAGCATTTCTTAAAAGTTTTTATTTCTTATATAAACAAATACAAATTAGACGAATGAAATTAATTTGAAATCAATATCTTCTATTGTTCACGAGAACAGAACATCAAGTTTTACCAAATTTGCGAACTATTTTTTGTAGATTTTCATTTTTTATGAAAAAAGGACTGTTGAATTTTTATTAAAAAAAATACTGAATGTCCAAAAAATAATGTTTACTGTGACATAAAATTAATTTGAAGCTAATATTTTTAATTTTTGAAAAGATATTTGAGTCGATAAACAATTTTTACCAACTTTTACCTATAGTAATGTTTTTTTTTAGGTTTTTATTTTTTATTAAAAAAAAAACTGTCGCTTTGATTTTTCTCAAAATTTTACCAAATGTCAAAAATGTTATTCTTTTGCTCGTAAAATATTCGAGGTGACAAATATTTTGCACTTTTTTCCAAAAATATATTTGTTGAATAGCACGTTAGAATATATAACATAACATTTAATTCAAGTCTCTAGCGTTATTGGTTCGTTATATATTTTGGGTTAAACAAAATTTCTTTGAGAGTCCTTTCTGCATTTTTCCACATTATTATCTGTATAACAAAATGTATTTGAAGTCGATATCTCTTCTGGTTCTTGAGCTATGGACGACGAAAAAAACTTCTCGAACTTAAGAACGTACGCACACACTCACACACAGACATCTCTCTAAAAATCTTTTATTTAGACTCTAGGGACCTTAAAACGTCGAGAAATTCAAACATTTTCATTTCGACAAATCGGACCGATTACAATAACTTCTTATGGGAAGTTAATAAAACCGCTGTGATACAGAAATTACAAGACAAGATTCGAATTCAGAAAAACTAAATCCATTAAAAAATTTCATTTTTTCGCCAATGATTTATTTGAGTCGATATGAGGATATGAGGTACAGAGTCCTCTCTAAAAGATAATGAATTTAGATTCTAAGAAACTTGCAACGTATTCCTTTTTGAAGTTTAAAATTGTACTTAAGAACTTAACTGCTGAAGGATTTTTTTCAACACTGGTAAAATGTCCCTACTTATACCTACTATGCCATTATATATTTTACACTTAAATTCGTCGTTCATTTTATTCATTTCATATATAATTTATATGAATTATTAAAAGTTCATGTGAGATCAAGTGTAGCCTCGCAGTTACTTTAAAAATAATATCTATAAAAATTAATATACAAAAATCAATACTTTCAATATTAGTTTCCAGCACACTCCCATATATGTAGTTACAACCAGAAAAACAATTTACAAAAATACAAAGGTTTCAATGAACGCATTTTATTTACACAAAGAAATATAACACCTCATTGGCCTCACAATAAACATTTTTTAATTAGAAAACAAACATTGTGTATAGAATAATTAAAATTCCTATTTGTAACAAGGCTATTCTTGTATCATATATGTACAACATATGTACATAACAATTCTCCATATGTATAATATGCAGTTCAAAATCAGAAATAACAACAAACAAAACTAAAAACAATAAAAAAAACAAAAAAAAACATTAAAATAAAACAAAATTCCTTTCAAAGTCCATCCGATTAAATTACATCTAAATTGATGGTCCATCTATAAAACGTATGTATGTATATGTATAAAAGTACATAATGTATGTTTGGATGTGCATATCAGGGAGATAGAGAGAAAATTCAATTTCCACAATATTGATACCACCAACATCAGCATGGCTGGTCAGGATGCCAGTCTGATATTGAAGTGATAACAAATAAACTCACTCATATGGTGAACCCCAAACCTAGACCCAGAAAGCCGAGCAACAATGCAGCACAACCAGAAAATAGCATCAAATCGAATCTCATTTTCAATTTGAGGGTCAGCGAGCCCCAACATCAGCACTAGTAGCAGCAATGGTAAGTTCAATGCGATGGTTATGATGGTGGGATACAAGTGGTGGGATGTATGACTACAGTTCGTTCCAATTATTGGCACCAACGACCTCACAAGATCCTTTAAACAGGGTGTTATTGTGTTTTTGAGCAACAACAATTTCAACAACAACACCAACCCAATACCCTTTCTACCAAATCAGCAACTAGTACCTATATAGAGGTATCTCCAAAATCGTTGCATTTCTAGCTTTGGGAGGAAGCATTCAACGTATATAGCACCACGACTGGATGTGGTGAGCCCTATCCCAACTTTTTGGTTCCCTCTTTTCTATAGGTACATATGTCTGATCCTTTTTGGTCAATCGAATCCAATTTCAATTAAATTGATTGCCAATTTGATTGGATTTATAAAAAAAAACCCACAACAACACAAATACAGTAAAAGAAAAACAACATTTTAAACATCACATCAGTATAGCCATCACCAATGTATCGACTTGCTGCGCCACCACCACCGATCGGCCTGCTGACACCATACTCTTCCAAAAGCAGCCATGCTAACATGTTTAAATTCCAATGAAAGACCCGAGAGTTATAAACATACATTTCTACGTACATAGGCTGCAATTCTTCACGTTGCTCCTGGGAAAGCTTTTAACTGTTCAAATAAATCGTAATAAAGGTAAACAGAGGTTAAGGAAAAAATATATAAAATTCTTTGAAGGTTAAGGCTTCAAAAATACGTAAGTACATTGTAAATGACTGGTAAATAAAAGAAAAATGATTTCCCGCGAGGGGAAGGACATCAAGAAAAAATATACATACTCGTACATACGTATGTATGTCCAGGCGATACTTTATAATTTTATATAAAATAAAGTAAATATTGTAGATGTTATGCACCTAGGACTCGAAAATTTGTTGGAAGGTCGATAATTTGTATGCAATTGAGCAAAATCGGGTCACTTCGATCCAACTTAAAATCCCGTCCATTTTTATCAGACCTCGATTGAATAATATATGAAAAGACTGACACTTACAAATTTTTCACAAGTTTCTTCATGCCCAAAACCAATATTCGTCACTTGGGATATTTTACAAAAACCACATCAAGTTAAGTCGAGTTGGTCAGAAAAGATAAAATTTAATCAATTTTGAAATCAAGCTACATAATTGGATATGTGAGCAACTCAATTATGTGATTTTCATAAAACTAGTTAATTACTTGAAAGATATCACTGGTTGACACAATAACGTTTTTTTTGTTTCAGTCCCACAAAACAATACTTTTTAAAATGATAAAGATGTCCTTAATTCGAATCTCGTCTTTAAATTTTTCTATCTATTTTTAAAATATACCCCTTTAAAAATGCTAAAAACAACCAAAAGCAATGTTCTCAAAGCTTAGTTAAAACTCAAGATATCTACTTCTTAGTAGTTATGAGTCTTTCCTTGACTTTATATGAAGTTTTATCAAACATTAAATTTCATACTTTTATATTAAAAAAAAAAATATGTTTTGGCTGATTTCGAATCCAAACTTAAATTTTAACTATTTGATAAAATTTAAAAAAAACCGTTTTCAAAATTATTTTATTTTAAAAATTTAGTCCAATAGTATTTTGAGACAATAGATTTGTTGTACTTTTAAACCGTTTTAAATTTTTCTGTTGAAAACCGTTTAAGCATAAATGGTTTAGCGTTTCTGTCAGATTTTTGTAACTAAATAATAAAAAAAGTGATTACAGATTTGGAAAACCATCATGAATTTAATTGCAATGTGATAACTTAAAATTCTGACGTAATAGGTACATTAATTTTGAAATCGCATTTGTATTAAGGCCGCGAAAAACCATTGAACAGAACAATTTTATTCCATATAAGAAAACCTTGTGGACCAACATTTTTTTTAAATTTTTCTGAGCAATGCAATAGCCATAGATTTAACATTTTATTTTAAGGATATTCAAAAAACAATTTCACTATTAGGTTGAGTAGAAAAATATTAAAATTTTATCTGGGGTGGAATCGGCTAAAGTGATAATTGACTATCATATTTTTGATAATCAAATTTGACGATCACATTCATTCCGTCTGTGTAAGATAATTCAACTCAATTCAATTCGATTGAACAATTTCAGATTTATAGTTGTCACAATTCATTGTTGCTATGGTGAAATTTTAAAATTATTTCTATAAAATATATAAATAAAAGTATTAGAGTAAGAGCCCAGGGCCGCCAGACGTTACTTATTTTCTGAGTAACAAAATATATCGTACAGAATAGTGTTAGTGTATACTATGAAGGTATGCATACTTGCTAGCTTGGGCCGGCGGCCAATTTACCTGTATCAGGTACTAACATTCTTACTTTTCTTGTGTTTTTTCGAATGTCGTTAGCTTTGTCGGTCACAAGAATGTGTTTTTGTACCTAAAAAAAGTAACTGAAAAAATTTTCCATTCGTTTTTTATAGCTCTATTCAGAAACGACATATTTGTTGGAAAATGACTTTCACATTTTTGTTTTGACAGCTTTTTAGGTATCAATTTGACTATCACCTTACATATATGTACATAGATCAAATTAGATTATTTTGACTGTCATTTATCAACAATCCCTTAGCCGATTCCACCTCTGATTCCATAAAGTTTAAAGTTCAAAAAGTGCTTATTAGTGTCATACATATAATAATTGTATAAGATGTTCGAAAATATATATGTATGTTTCTATATTATTTGAATGGCCCGCAAGGTTTTTCAATAAGTTACATTGTTTGAGTACTTATTCAACTATATATGTACATACATATATTTCATATTTCATGGCTTCCAAGAACTTGCTCATGTATCCAAGGAGTCTGTTCAAAAATATTTCCTGTACTTAAAGGTTATAAAAATGTACCTGTAAAAAAAGTTTGTTTTCAAAAATTTAAATGCCATTTGATTTCTCAAAAAACCTTAATTGTTTATAATTTTTATTTGAAAATCATTTCAACGTTTTTTTTAAATTAATTCTTTTTATATAAAATTTTTCATTTTAGTTTAAAAATATTTTTAGTATGCAGTTAATTAGAGCTTTTTAATACACGTTTTACATTTGATTTTAGTAAATCAAAATTATGACCAATTTACGAGATATCGAATTTCGAAAATAATTTTTTTTTAAATTAATAATTAAAAAAGACATTATTGAAAGAAGCCAAGTTAAGAAAACAAATTTAAAGTAAATTTAATAAAAATCTATAGGTTCGTTTTTGAGAAAATTGGACTTTTAGAATTCGAATTTTTGACCAAGAAAAATTGTAAGGAGACTAATGTTTGATTTCAATCGATCCAATAGTTTGGGCTGAAAGAGGAAGGACAAACAGACAAGCAGACAGACGGACGGAATCGGAAGACCCACTTTTTTCGACTTCTCTACCATCGTTATTTAATGTTTGATTAAAATCTCGAGTTCGAAGTTTTGTACGAATGCAAGATTTGTCATATACTTAGTCCCGATATGTCACAAGTAAAATGTATATAATTTTTAAGGCTTGAAGCCCCTCATGAAAGGTTAATTGGTTATAGTTAATAATCAATAATAGTTGATTATTGAATATTTTAATATTTTTTTTTCAGGATATAAGTGTAAGAACCTCATATGGAATATTCGACATAAGAAATGCCACATAAAATTAAATGTAATTCCTCTGAAAGCTATCTATTGGTTACCTTAAAAGTTTTTAATTCAATCATACATTTTATTGTACTGATTCATTTAGTATCAGATGAGGGGTACTAGTAGAAAAATTATACCATACCAAAAATTACACAAGATCTTTAAAAAATCTCAACTATTTCAAGTTGATAGAGATTATTAGTTGCTTTTATATGGAATTCTTTACAAAAAACCAAAAAGTCTTAGCAATAACCAACGAAGTTATTAAAACAGAATTCTCACCTGTGGAATATTCGATAAGCCTAAAACATTTTTGAAGTTGTTAAAATGTTTTCGGTATAAATACGTTGTTAGTGATTAATTTTTTATGGGACATTTGAAAAAAAAATGTAAAACCCAAAAACTACAAGAACCATATAAAAGGCAACTAGTTGCTTTACAATAGATTTTTTAAATTAATTTTTAAAATTTGTTCTAAAAATTTTAAATTTTTTTAAAAATTTCATATGGACTATTTGAAAAACACATGACGCTGATTATCAAAGTTCAAAAAAGATCGCTTATTAATTTGGACCGCTTTAATTTTTCCTGGTAAAATGATGATATGATTACCTTTAACGAGTATTTTCTTACTCCCAGATTTAGTGGCTTACGCTTGAATTTGTCAAAGCTAAAAACCATTCCACCGAAACAAATCTTTCGACGGGACTATTTTTTTGAAAATCTTTAATCTTTCAAGACGTACTTTTTTAATCTTCTTAATATATATAAATTACGTGTCACGATGTTTGTCCGCAATGAACTCCGTAATTACTTAACCGATTTTTATCAAATTTGTACACCGTATGCAGTTTGATCCAACTTGAATAATAGGATAGCTTACATCTCAATTCATGATCGCATTCTTAGTTTGACAGTCACAATTATCTGTTAGCTCCAAACGATTCTAACAGATGGCAACATGTGTTGACTGGATTGAGTAAGTATTCAATAGATGGCGCTATGCCAAACTTCCAAACGTTTCATATAAGCTTCAATTTAATAGCATAACCACCACATGTTGCTGAGGCTAAATTATAGGTTAAATTTATTTTGCAGTAAACAAAATACAGTGAATTTGAGTTTTTCAATTAGAATGAAATATAAATTAAATTCCTATTATAGTGAATATAATACAATCAAATACGCAATGCATTAAACTGCCAGACAATTTCTGCATTGTTCTTCAGGAAAAAAATGAATTGATTCAGAGTATTTTTCCAGATATACACACTAATTACTGGAAGCTATTTTGGCAGCCGAAATATTTTCGAAGCAACTGGAAAGAGAAAGTGGTCCTGTTGCCACGTATTCCAATAATACCGCCAGATTCTACCATACCCTTCAGAAGGTTACAGTTTCCAATTCGTTTAGGTTTTGCCATTTCTATGAATAAGTCTCAAGACCCAACAATGTTCATTTGTAGTTCAGATTTGGATTTGTTGCATGTTCACGTGTAGAAAAATCGCCGAACCTATTTGTGTTAACGAAAGACAGGTTAACCAAAAATATTGTGCACCGATTAGTGCTAAATTAAATTGAAATTAAAAGTATTTATAATTCAAAATAATAAATATTATTGTTAGAAGATTTTAAAGTATCCACCGTACCTACCTCATTTATAAGATTAACTGTCACATGTTATTTACTAAGAACTTGAATAAAAATAAAAACACATGTTAAATTTAATTCTATTGCATTGATTTTTGCGTTGCTTTAACGTTTCCGTTTTTGTTCTTAAATAATAATTTCATTGTAATAAGGGGTAACGGTAGTAGAAAATCAGTCATTAAGGTTGCCATGTTCTTTTACAAATGGCATCTATGTAAAAAAAACATGGTGATGCTTGGTGCCCATGTCTGATGTTTTCCTACCGTTTTCAATAAATAGTTTACAACAATGTTACAATGTTGCAAAAAATGTTAGCCACAACAACGCGTGACCGGGTCAGCTAGTCTTGTTATAAAAAGTTCCTAGTTTATAAACCATTTGAATGTAAAAATTGTAAATCACATAAATTAAAACAATGGCGTGAAATGAAACCAAGTCAAATAAATCTCACTTTCCAAAATTGTCATACACCTAAGAAAACCGTTGAAAATTTGAAATAAGAGCAATTTTTAGCGGTCGGTCTATTGCACTTTGACTAGGTTTTGAAATTTTACCTTAAGTTGAAGTCACTGTGCTTCAGTTTTAAACGATTTTCCAAGATGCTATTTTTATTTTTAATTACTTTTAAAAACATTTTATGATTTTTCTGCTGAACATTACAAATTTCAAATTTGTTTTAAAATTTTATCAATACAAAAAATATCATACAGCAAAATAAAATTTCCAATTGAAGGTTTTACAGAATAAAAAAAAAAAAAAACAAACTTCCGCATAGAATGAAGAGAAAATGACAGGAAATAAAATTTATTAGGAATTTTCTAAGTCAATTCGCCTTCGTGCTACCGCACCAGCATTTTTCCAAGTCATCTTCTCATTTAGAAGGGCACACGATATTTAATTATAAAAACATTTTTCTTTTTCTATTTTCTTTGCGCTTCGACAAAGATATGCCATATCAGTGGCGAACTTGGGTTTCTTATTTTCTGCTTTCTTTTTCTTTAATTATTATTTTGGATTCGCTAAAAAATGGCAGTTGAGAGAGTGTCTTGATGGAACTTTAATTACACGCCGATTGAATGACACGGACGATTAATTAAACAGCGCGTGGCACACAAGGAAAAAGCTAAAACAAAAAAGGAAAGCATCAAGTAATTTGCTTGCAAGGAGATGACTGTGATGGAATTTTCTTTTTTATTCCAGTTTTTCTTTTATTTTATGAAATTTTCTTCTATCTATTATTTGATGAGCACATCCTTGTCTAATTGCGTTGCATTGCAATGTTGTCAGTTTAATGAAGGCTGACAGTTCATTTGCGTGAGTTTACTGAAGTTGAAGACATCAATTGCCCATTATTGTCACTCATAAGCACAAACACTTAATGTGTATATACTGTAGCCCCCCATCAGCATACAGCAAACATTATATTCGTAAGGGCAAAGGATTCTTCTCTATATCTTTCTCAATAAAGAGCTAAAGAAGAGGCTTTGGATTTTGATGGCAGGCAATCGAATTAGAATTTTCATGTTAACCTCATCTACATAGTACGATAGAAAACATCTACATATGTACATATAGGTATATAGAAGGAATATAAACAGGACGATGATGGTAAATAACGTTAAACTTCATCAGTAACACCTGCAAAAGTGCAAAACCAAATGTAAACTAAGAGATAAACTTTGCATCCTTGTTTTCTAGCTTGGTAAAGTGGGTAACTATGGTTTAAAGAAGAAGCCCCAAACCAAAGTAAAGTATGATTCTCTAATGGAGGAATACACTTTGAGAAAATAATATTCTTCTTTTTAAAAATTTGGCCTTTTACAAGAACTTTTTTATTAGGATTCAAAAATAATGTTATTAATTTGTGAAATTCACCTTTTGCCAATATTTGTTGCTTATAAAAAGACTATACATTTTTATGCTTTAAGATGGAAACAAGTATTTTTGAAGGGATCAAACCAATCAATTTAAACCGTGAAATAAGTTAACACATTAAAAGAACTGCATACCTTAAAAGACAATATAACGAAACTTCTTTTCATAAAATTCATTTACTACCACGCCCACTTTGCATATATGTTTGTTTTTAAATGGAAAAAATTGTGATAATATTTAGCTTGTGAACTAAAACAAAATCCTAAAATCAAATTTTATTTAAATTGACCAAAAAGTCGGCGTGACACCTAAAAACGAGCCTTAAAATGAAAGAAGCTCTGACAACTGAAATCTTATTTTTTTTATCACTAGAACAAGTCTGCAAAATTTAATCTTTGACCCAGTTTTTAAACTTGAAGTCTCGACTTTTTACCGAAGCTAAATTGAAAATGACACTGCAACAAAAGTGTATACTTGTATAGTGGTTTAAATATTGGTTGGACTCTACTTCTGAATTTAAGAATCATGAATTTCATTCTAAGCTCGTCGGCTTTTGAAAGACGACAATGAAGACATCTCCCTGTTTCGTCCAAGTCGATAGGAACGATACTAAACAGTTTGATTTTAAGAACAACCTAAGGCGTTACCTTGCAATCTGTTTAATATCGTTTCCTAAAGTAGTTACATATATGTAGATCGAAAGTCAACACCACAAGTACAATCTATCAAAAGACCGTTCAGCTACTGGCAAGCAAATGACATAGACAATGTCGGCAAAACAAAGTGGGATGTGGTTTCTGCACTTGCCAGTATAAATCCGGGACGAAAAAATGGGATTGACTGTAAATGAGAATTTGTTGTTGGAACTAGACTCAGGCAAAAAGTCTTGAGTTTCAACAGTGTGAGCAAGCGCATCATGACAATCCGCGTCAAGGCTAAATTCGCCAACACAAGCCTAATATGCGCTGATCGATTTTGTTGCGGGGCGAGACGTTCTGGTAGCTATAGTACTCAGTTCACATATCTTGATAGCCACAAGGGGACATGGAAATTTTCTGATCAATCAACTGTCAACTAGATTGACCACATTGCGATCGACGCACGACACTAAACTTCTCCACTATACAGGATGTCCGAACATTGACTCGGACTACTACCTCGTTGTAGCCAAGGTACGGCTACGGATATCCCGATCCAAGTCAAAACAAGGAATTACTGTGAAAAGATTCGGCGGCTACAATCGCAAGAGACTGACATGTCCTTTTCCGATCGAGTCTCTAATAACCTCTTAAGAAGTCCTATGCTGCCTGAGTGCCTGCATTAAGCATTGAAAACCAGTAGCAACATTGTCTTGCAGCCATCAGAGATGCCACCTCTGAAGTGCTAGGTTTCACATGGCCACCACAGCGAAACCCCTGGTTTGACGAAGCGCATGGAGCTAAGCCACAGGCATCTCGTCCTTCTGCACAGAAGGACGAGAGCTGCTCGCCAGCTCTACGAGCAGAAGAGAAGAGAGGAACACCGGCTTCTTAGATGAAAAAAATGTAGCATGAGAAGCGTGGAGATAGAGGGATGTCACAACAGGAATTAGGTTCGTAAATTTTGGCAAAGGGTAAAAAAAACCTTCCAAGGGTACCAGCCACGAACCGAAGCCTGTAAGGACGATTAGGGGAACATATTGAGAATATGAAAAGACCACTTCTCCAAATTATACGTATATAACGGCGATGATGAACCGAATTCCGCTGTAAGTTAGATAGAACCACTCAACCTAGGCGACGCAGATCAACAATTCCGCCTACCCAAACTCGACGAAGTGAAGATAGCTATATCTAAACTGAAGTTAAACAAAGCTGCTGGAGCTGACGGCATCGCTGCCGAACTATTCAAATCAGTAGGCGATGATTTGGAGGTAAAAAACCCAGGAACTTCAAATCGGTAGCCACCATCTCTTTATCGATTTTGAAGCCGCGTATGGCAGCATCTATAGGGAAGAACTCTACAGAGCAATGTCTAACTTTGGCATCCCTGGCACACTTATCCCTTTGTGCAGAATGACGATGGAGAATGCACGCTGCTCTATCACTATCGGAAAAGATCTCACCGATGCATTTGATTGTGATGTCAAAACAAAGCGATATACTGTCATGCTACTTCTTCAACATCGTTCTGGAAAGAATTGTGCAAAACTCAACCGTCAACACTAGAGGCACAATCTTCCAAAGGTCTACCCAATTACTCGGATACGCAGATGATGTTGACATAATCGGAAGATCAAAGCGTGATGTCAGTGGAGCGTTTTTGAGCATTTCTACGGAAGCGAAGAAGATGGGTTTAGTGGTCAATGAGGGCAAGACCAAGTATATGCTGTCATCAAAAAAGGCAATTGAACAACGACGTCTTGGACAAAACGTCACTATGGACAGCTATAACTTTGAGGTAGTTGAGGACTTTGTCTACCTTAGCACCGCTATAAACTCAGACAACGACACCAGCGCTTAAATCAAACGAAGAAAAACTCTTGCAAATCGCTGCTTCTTTGGACTTAGAAGGCAATTGACAAGTAAAGCCCTCTCTCGAGCACCTACAATCACCATCTATAAGGCACTCTCATTTATGGCGCTGAGGCCTGGACCCTGTCAAAGAAAGATGAGAGCGTCTTAGGATGCTTTGAGAGAAAAATTCTTCGCGTGATTTTTGGTGCCGTCTGCATAGATGGAATTACCTAATTAACAGAATTAAAGTAAAATGACTTAGATGGCTGAGTCATGTAGAGCGAATGAACACCAACGCTCCAGCCCGGAAGGTCTTCGAAGCCAATCCCGAGGGACGGCGCAGAAGAGGAAGACCACGACTCAGGCGGCGCACGCAGGTGGGTGAAGACCTCAACCAACTTGGCGTGCGAAACTGGAGACAGCTAGCTAGGGACCGAGCTGGCTGGAGACTCATGTTGGTTGAGGCCCAGGTCCGTCCCGTACTGCAGCGCCACCTTAAGTAAGTAAGTTAATGATGATAAAATGAAGAAAAGACACTCCATATGAAGACTGGAAACCTAACTGTCATTCTGGTTTGTCTACAAACTGAAACGTCAATTTACACGCACACATCTAATGTTGGGATCAATTTACCACACACATTAAGAGATATGATAAATTGTCTTCGATTTCATCGGAAATTCATGACAGTGTTCAGAAAGTATGAAAATGAGAAGAACGAACTTTTAAGTGCTTACATATGAAAAAGTTGTTTGGAACCATGGGTTTATAAGGGTACATTTATTAAATCTTATTCAGAATGTGGGGATTATAAGTTAAACCAGAAGTCTGGAAATTCTCTTGTTCTATTCTTTGTGGTTGTTATTTTTTCCATAGGTTTTCTTCTTTCTTTTTTATACGGAAACTTTAATTTTAAAGTAAATTCGGGGAAAATTTGAATCTGTTTTAAGTTTGATATAAGCTTGAAAAGACGAATTAAAAATAAATGGTCGATTGCAATCAAAAGGAATTCAGCTTACATACATATGTATTCATTTTTATCGGAATAGTTTTAATTGGACTCAAGTATTTATTCCACTGAACCATTTTAATTCAAATTAATTAACTTTTGACTTAACAATTTCTTCTGGGTAAGGCAATAGTCACAAGTGACATCTGTCCCGCCAAAAATGTGACATTTCGAAGAAATGTGACGTTTCTGTTACAATAAGAACAAAACTTCCAGACATTATCCTCGGTTCCTGGATTATCTTTGTTTCTTTAAAATAATAATGTTTTCTTAAAAAGTTCATGACCTTAGAAAACATGGGAAAATTTTGAAACATAGTCATATGTTTTGTTTACGACTTGTAAGAGATTTAAAGAACTTGGATTTTCTAAAAAAATTAATTTGTATCATAAGATTTATGCAATTTAAGTCGTACTCAGCAGTCAAATTCTATTAGCCAGAGGTCTTTGGTTAAATCTCTGCCTGATAAGGTTATTTCATGGTTACTGCCTCTTGCGGAGATTGACAAATCGTCTAAGTGTAATTTTGTTCATGAAAAGTGTTTCTCAAAAATTAGCCGTCCAAATTTGGAATTCATAACTGTGGGGACCTAAGTCACTAAGCCTTGATCCTCTTCTAGCTGTTGCGCTGCTAAATTTATGTATTTATTTTATCCCTATTTCTTCGGGTTCACAAGGTATTTAAGTAATAAGTTCTTTCTCGAAGAATCAAAGAAACACTCTACAAGGGCCTTATCATCCCAGTCCTACATGAAGCATGATTTCTGAAAGATTGTGATGAAAATGTTTTCAGGTGCTTTGAGACTTGTGTGATCGAAGAGCTGAAAATACAGCGGCTGAGATAGCTGGTATGTTTAAGCACCCGAAATCCAACCCTGATGCTGTACTCACACGAGGAAGACAACGCAACAAATAAAAGCGTTGGCTAAAAATTCAAACAGTCCTTTTTTTCAGTGCATATAAAATACATCGTCAAAAAGACAAGAAGAGGTTTTGTTATACTTCGGAAATTCCTAAATATGCTTCCCCACGCCATCTACATCCACACACATATTTCCATTAAACAAATTCAGTTTTCGTCGTTCTGGTCCTGTAGATGGTGCAAAAACCTATCAGCCAGCCTCTCGCCTCTTGGCCAAAATCTTATGTGTGTCCTGGATGACACAAACAAAGGACACAACAAAGTTTACGTTAACAAAATTTGCTATGTGGTTAACCTATGGCAAGTGCATCTGTTGCATGCGATATGAGTTGGAACTACTGAAAATCCCCCTGACATTCATTTTATTTGGTGTGTCCTTCGAGAAGGAGGAGCATCGCATCAGCATAGTTATCAGCATAGAGTGGTTTGCTTCGCATATATTCTAACATACATAGCATAGCAACACTTACACTGCCCATCCAAAAAGGTCTTCAATATTATCTTAGTTTGTGTGTATAAACTCTTCGTTTTAACCTGCGAGGCTTGTTGGTATAGATAGTCTAAGGACCTTTTTGCAGCTGCCAGACTTCCATATGATGATTATCACCAATGATCGATAGATTGGGGTTTGTTAAGCATCATTAAACACTTCCTTCGCTTGCCCGATGGCAGTCCATAAATTCTATCGCCGACACGGTGCAATTCGCCCGTCGTCCACGTTCACGTCACACCGACAAAAGCTAACGCTAAAACTTGAGATATTATGTCCTGACAAGAAGACCTGCCGGAGAGTTGTTGTTCGCTTGTAACATATGTGCGGCGCATATAGGGAATGCATTTGTGGTATTTCTGGAAACTTTTCTGATGTACCGGTTGAGATAGTGGTGCCACAAAAAAATATATATGGCCCGAGGCGATGCAAGTGCGATTGGAGGCAATCCTAACGCAGGCCTTAGTGGATACCCCTAAGCAATCCAACCAACGGTGGCGGTGAGGGCCTAAGGCATTGAAAGGAACTGCACTGTTGTAAGTCAATAAATTTGCACCGTTGAATGGTTGGAGGTGAGACCTCTGAATGTGAAGGTACCACGTGAACAGGCGGTTTATCATCCTGGATATTTCCTGATTGCACACTTTTTTTTGCCTCATTTCTCCTCAACAACAGACTTATTGTGGTGTTTTATTCGAAGACCTTTTCAAAACACCTTTATTCACTGCATATTGTTTTTGGTTAGGTGTTAGGCTGGGGTGAGACTTGAGAGGATTGTGTGTCTTTTGGTAGGCGATTTGATGTGCGTGATTCATAGCAATTAGGTTTTATAGTGTGAATCTAGATGGAGAGGTGAATTGGTGTCTACTGTGCGACTGACAGCACTGCACTACACTTGCAATAAAAATCGACTTCAGTTTTTGAAAAGGAGGCTTGACGTTTCTTCGTATACCTACCTATAAAATAAAAGGAAAAGACTATAAGAAGCATTATTAATTGACGGCGAGATGTTTGGATTTATTGGTGTTTTGGTTTAATTACCAGTTGTAAGCTGCGTTTTAATTCTGAGAATTCATTTTACATAAATGATAAGTTTTAATTTATCATAAACAAAAAATTATACTTACACCCACAGGTAGGTAATTTAAGTTAAGTTAAAGAATCAAAATCTTTATAGACCCATTTGTTTGTTTGTTTGTTTGTTACTTTTTGTTTTTCATGATTCGGACTCCGATGAATATATGAGAGTGTATTTACAATGAAGGTATAGCATTTCGAAGCTTGAATTTTTATTTTATTGCAGGACAAAATATTTATGGAGATCCTATACTAAACAGTGTAGCGGGATATTGAGCTTCAATTGACAAAACTAAATGGTTTTTCAAAAAGCGGTTTCACTTTGAAATTTGGGCAGTTGTAATTTGAATTTGTCATCTTTTGACATTTGGAAAGGTAAAAGTTCCCCTTAACAAAAATTAAAAAAGAGGCTGGGATGCGACCCACACTGATAACTTCCCATCCCGTCTGTCGATTTGTCTTGCTTAAAAGTTTGTCTATATGTATCAATTTTTACCAAATTTGCGTACTGTTTTTTGTAGATTTTATATTTTTATGAAAAAACGGACTGTTGGATTTAAAAAAAAAAATTACTGAATATCGAAAACAATATTTTCTGTGAAATAAAATAAGTTTGAAGCCAATATTTGTAATTTTTGAAAAGCTACTTGAGTCGAAAGTAAATTTTTATGAAGTTTTAGTATTGTTTTTTGTTAGGTTTTTATTTTTTGTAAAAAAAACTGTCAATTCGATTTTTCTCAAAATTGTATCGAATGTTGAAAACAATATTTCGTATAAGATAAAATTAGTTGGAAGCCATAATCTAAAATTTTCGAAAAGATATTTAAGTCGAAAATCAATATTTACCACCTTTTATACATTTTTTTAGGTTTTTATTTTTTGTAAAAAAAATTTAATTCGATTTTTCTTAAAGTTTTTCCTAATGTTGAAAACAATATTTTTTATAAGTTAAAATGAGTTAGAAGCCATTATCTCAAATTTTTCAAAAGATATTTGAGTCGAAAACCAATTTTTACCAACTTTTGTTAATTTTTTTTTCGCTTTTTAATATTTTGTAAAAAAAACTGTCAATAAGATTTTTCTCAAAATTGTATCAGATGTCAAAAACATTATTCTTCGTTGCACAAAATTGTTTTGGAGATGAAATCGTATTTTAGTCGTAAAATTTTCGACGTGACTTACGGACGCACAGACATCTTTCTAAAAATCTTTTATTTCGACTCTAGGGACCTTGAAACGTCGAGAAATGTCAAAATTTTCAATTCGACAAATCGGACCCATTACAATAACTTCCTATGGGAAGTTAATAAGGAGATATTGATGCGGGTGACAACGTTAGTTTATAACAAGTAAGCTTTGCAGTTTCCTGATTCTTATGTTTTTCAAAGATCTGATCAAAATTGGTCACCAAGACTTTATGAAATCTTTTATCTTTGCTGCCACGAGAGAGATAAGGTATATTCCAATGCCTTGATATAGAGTTCTTGAAGTAATGAAATAATTCCTGAAAAGGATATGGTGGTGATGCCACAGTAGGAGTGACGGCTTTTTTCCCTATACAATAAAATTAACATGTATTGATTTCTCTTTTAAAATTACAGTTTTTCCAAATATCAAAATTTAACCTATTATGATGGGAAAACCCTTCAAAATTATACTACAATTGATGTATTTAAGAATTAACGAATTTTTTCGTATGATTTTGATCATATTTTCAATAACAACTGATAAACAAAAGTTTACAACATAAAAAGGTTGAAAAAGGATTGAAGAAGTAACCGTGAGTCACATGCAAGAAACTTTGGAATTCTATTTTTTTACCAGTGATTCATATTGTAACAAAAAATAAAGTCTGCATTTTTTATGGTTGGAAGTTTTATTTATCAAAATTGTTAAGACAACTTACGAAAACAGACTAGTCGAAACTTTCCTCCTTTCTATCAAAATTTCGAATTGAGCTAGTGATGGGCATAGATGTTTCAAATGGGACTCAACTGCGTAAATGAATCTAAATGAAATAGGATACAAAAGGGTGAATTTATAAATTTAAGATCACTTGGATTTGAAAACAACTAATTTTTCATACATTTTTTAAACTACACTTTATTTATAGATCTTATTTAAAAATGTTTTAAACATGTTCATTGTTCATGAAGTTTAAAGTTAAAATTTCTATTACATAAAGCATACAATTGCAATAGAATTTAGACTGAACGTTGGGCGCCACTTAAAATCTTGTAATCTCAGAATATGAAGTTGCGATCATAACTGTACTGAAACTAAAATACAACCACTTATTTTATTATAAATTGCTATACTCTATAATTCCTTCTAAAGGGTGCTTCTTAGAGATATAAAAATAGATGACCGAAAAAGTGAGTAATCACGGTTCTATATCGGTCACCATTGACTGTTGAAGTTCTGGCCAGCTTCTTTTCAAAGTAGTACGTACCAATTATTTCACTAACAGATAAAGGACACAAAACACTAATTTTTTGTGGGTGTAAGGTTGTCTCAACATAAACTTGAGGATTATCATCTCTAAAATTTCTTCAGTCTTATTTCTTTGGCGTTTAATAAAAAGGTAGTTAGTATGAATTTAGTTTGTAGACAATAAGACAGATATATTCGCATTTGTTGTGATAGTAGTGTCTTAAGTTCGTTGTGTTTTTGTGGCCAGTTTCTGACTTAAGTCCTTTTTGCCTAACATCAAAGATTCATTGACATATCCATTCAACCAAGTGTGAGCTTCATAGCTAAACAAAAATTGCTTATGAAAATTGGGATCAACAGCAACCTTGTTTGGGGCCCATTTACCTAACCTACCAACGGAAGCGTTGCTAAGGTTGCCGGTTAAAAATAGTGTTGATAATTTAAAGTTCTTAAAGCCTTTTAAAAAATGTCAGTAATTAAGATATTTAAGCTAAATATTTTCAAAAAAGTAGCCAATTCCAGTGAACTGATAAGGTTTCTAGGGTTCCCTTTGAAGAAATTATAAAAATAAATCAACAATGTTACCATAGTCATTATTTATCAAAGAATAAGCTCATTATTTAAATACTTTAAATTTCTGTTACAACTTTTACGAATTGGTGTTAAGTTATCACATTAATACTCCGCCGCTAAAACAATAAAAATCGATGAATAAAATTCGAAAAAGAGAAGAAAAATTTTAAATATACATAATATTAAACAACAATACATTAAATAAAATTGCCATTATTTTTTTGCATAGAAGTTTTCCTATTGAAAAGCTTAAAATATGCAACCAATTAATTTACAAAGATTTTCTCAATCAATTTCAATAAATAAAACAATAATGAAAGCTTCCACAAAAATATTGTTGAAATTAACCCTTTACCTCATGAAATATTTCCAACAAAGGAAAAAAAATGTAATAGGCTTTTAATGGCTTAATTAGTTCATTGTAAGACATGTTTAGTGAAACACTTTAAAAAAAATGAATTTGCTTCAACTTTTGGGAGAGAAGCAAAATTTGGCTTCGTACGCATTTAAGGTTTTACAACCTTAACATTTCCGTACAGAAAATGCTATAAGAACACAAATGAAAAGAGGCTGAGATACGACCCACACTAATAACTTCCTATCCCGTCTGTCGATTTGTCTTGCTCAAAAGTTTATAGGTTTTCGTGTTGTGTTAAAAAAGTAGTCAGTTGAATTATTCTTAAAAATCTGAAAATTACCTACAATATTTTGCATATAATGAAATGGTTTCATAACAAAATCTAGTTTTGTTAACGAGATTTTTAGTCGAAACCCAATTTTTACCAATTTTAGTAGCATTGCTTAAAAGTTTTTATTTCTTATATAAACAAATATAAATTGGATGAATGAAATTAATTTGAAGTCAATGTTTTCTTTCATTCACGAGATATCGAGAACCGAACATCAATTTGTACCAAATTTGCGTACTATTTTTCGTAAATTTTATTTTTTTTTATGAAAAAACGGACTGTTTGATTTAAACGAAAAATTACTGAATGTCGAAAACAATGTTTTCTGTGAGATAAAATTAGTTTGAAGCCAACATATTTAATTTTAGAAAAGATAATTGTGTCGAAAGTAAATTTCTACCAAGTTTTAGTACTGTTTTTTTTTTTAGGTTTTTATTTTTTGTAAGAAAACTGTCAATTCGATTTTTCTTAAAATTTAACTGAATGTAAAAAACAATATTCTTAAAAGCAAAAAGTTAGGATCAAGACAATAACTCAAAGTTTTGAAAAGATATTTTAGTCGAAAATCAATTTTTACCAACTTTTGTACATTTTTTTTTTAGGTTTTTAATTTTTTGCAAGAAAACTGTCAATTCCATTTTTATCAAAATTTGACCAGATGTTAAAACGTTATTTTTCGTTGCACAAAATTGTTTTGGAGATATAATAATTTTTTTCCGTAAGATTTTCGAGGTGACAATATTATTTTTTTTTAGATTTTTTTTTTTTATTTGAGAGCCCTTTCTGAATCTTTTTAGATTATTATCTGCATAACATTATTTCGACTAAAGGTACATTGAAACGTCGCGAAATGTCAACATTTACTATTCGACAAATCGGACCGATTACAAAATTTCCTATGGGAAGTTAAAAAGGGTGAAAATGTTGGTTAACCCAAATATCTTACGAACAAATAACGCTAGCGGCTTGAATTAAATTTTATATTATGTATTGTAATGCGATAACAAACAAATATATTTTTGGAAAAAATCCAATTAACATTTTTTTTATAAATCAAAGAAACTGAAAAAAAAAGTATTCCCTCGAAAATTTTATGAACGAAAATGATACCAAAAAAGCCGAAGGAAAACCTAATTTTTCCAATACACATAAGTATATATTCATTGGTCAATACATTATCTTTTGAAAATGATTTAACTCCGAAACAATTTTGTGCAACGAAAAATAAAGTTTTTTACATCTGATAAAATTTTGAGAAAGATCGAATTGAAAGTTTTTTTTTATAAAAAATTAAAATCTACAAAAAACATTACTAAAATTTGTGAAAAATTGATTTCCGACTCAAGTATCTTTTCAAAAATTAAAAATATTGACTTTAAACTTATTTTACCGCACAGAAAACATTGTTTTCGACATTCAGTTAATTTTGTTTAAAAATCCAACAGTTCGTTTTTTCGTAAAAAAAAAATAAAATCGACTAAAAATAGTAAGCAAATTTGGTAAAAATGTATGTTTGGTTCTCGATATCTTGTGAACAATAGAAGATATTGACTTCAAATTAATTTCAATCATCCAATTTTTATTTGTTTTTATAAGAAATAAAAACTTTTAAATAAAATAAATTCGGTGGCTCAACAGTCCGAGAACTACTATTCCTGTGTGGGAGTAATGTTGTCAGGGATGGAGGGCACCTACAGTTTTGAGCCAACTACGAACGGCTAATTTGAGAAAGCACTTTTCATGGCAAGAATTACTCTTGGAGAATTTGTCAATTCCTCGCAAGAGGCAGTACCCGTGAAAAAAAAAACTTTAGATGGCACAGACAGGGATCGAACCCAAGACCTCTGACAGTCCAACACAGTAACCATCAAGCCACGGGTACTTAGAAATTCTACTAAAATTGGTTTTCGACTAAAAATCTTGTTAACAAATACAGATTTTGAAATCGAACTATTTCATTATATGCAAAATGTTGTTGGTAATTTGTAAGAATAATTCGAAAACCTACAAACTCTTAAGCAATACAAATCGACAGACGTAATGGGAAGTTATCAGTGTGGGTCGCACCCTAGCCTTTTTTATTTTGTTAAGATAATTATATAAGTTATGTTATCATAAATATATTTATTTTTCAACTAGATTACTTACTTCAGACAAAAGTTATTAATATTGTAATGTGTATACACTCTTTATCTCTTTTAATATCGTGTTATAGTAGAATAAGGGCAACATCTCGTGATTAAGAGGAGAACTGACTTCGTTAAGCATCGAGAACAACCTAGTAGATTCTCGAACCGATTTAAGGTACATAAATAGGCGCTCGGAAGCGAAGCGGTTCATTAGTGATTGTGAACTGCGATAAAGTAAAGACTGTGTTCGAATAAATAAGTTTGGAGCGATTTAAAATAAAGTAAATTTGTGTTTTATTTACAAGTGTGAATAAGTTTTAATTTATCGGACCAAGCCGAATATTACAATGTTCAAAATTTAAAACTTTCTTTTTCAACCACAATTGCAAGTCAACTGACTTTTAAGGTCAAATTTCTTCAATGAACTAGAAGAACTATCTGAACTCCCAGGCAATCGCCTATTGAACTTTATCAAGTCCACCAAATGGCTCGATCAACCATAGAATTCATAGGTTAAATCATTTTTTCAGAAGTTACAACACTTCAGGGTATCACAAAGGATCTACATTGATCTAAGTGTGACGGTAACAAAATCAACTGTCAGCCCATATAACCTAACCTAACCTAAGGTCAAATTTAACCCTATTTATATGGAAGCAGGTAGATGAAGTTATTCTTAATTGATTTTCAGAATCAATTAATAATTTTTATTAATTTAATAATTCCTCGGAAAAAAGGGGTTCAAAAAGGATTAAAATGTAAAAAGTCATAAATGCCTTCGTATGCGGTATAGGGTTAAAGGTGCATAATTTGAAAGTTTCAAACAACATAATACTTGTTCACACATATGTATTTAAAAATCATCACTTTAGAATTTTAAAATATTTTTCAATCAAATTTCTAAATTACATTGATTTCTATATTAATATAAGTGTGATGTTTAAAAAATAAATACATATATTTATCATAAAAAAGATTAATTTAATATTTAAATTTCAATAGAAAAATATACCGGTTCGTAGCACGACTAGCGAAGCCCCCAGTAGAATAACATCAAATTTAAAGCTTATAAAAATGTTTAAATTCGTATTAAAAATTAATTCTAAATTTCGTCGAAAACAGCACAAAATCAACTTCACAAAAATTAGGTATTACGTTGAATAAACATATACCAACCAAAACTATGCTTTGAATTCGGCTTCAAAAACAACCCACATTAACTATTCCTAATACATGTTAGTGGGTAATTTGTATTGTTGTTGTTGTTGTTTCTTTGAAAAAAGGATCAAAACCAAAATGACAGAATTTATCTCTAACCAATAGATTAGTGGTTAGGTTAGGTGGCAGTGTGCAATACGATGTTGCACCAAAACATTACGACACGTTTTCAAATGCACATAATCATTTGATTATATTTTGTTGTGTGTATAATTTTGGTTGCAGTATACGAAAAATTATGTGGTCTGCTATAAACTGTCACACGAAAAAGAAAACTCACGTATACATAGGTTAATTAATAAATCCAGGATAATTAGTTAAATTCATGCAAATTGCAAGTATAATCGATTTTATTAACTTGCATCATGCCAGCGCCAATAATATTGCAGCAAATATACAAAAAATCAAATACCTTTACGACAACACCAACAAAAAATTGCAGGACTTTATAAAATTATATTATTTTAGATTTATTGTTACGAAAATTGATTTTAAAATACCATGAAACACATGTTAAATGTGTTGGCTTCGTTCGGGGAATTAAAAACAGCAGGAAAAAATAAGTCACAAATTTATGCGGACAGGACGCACACCAAAAAAATTAACTCCCATGAGGTGTGATGACAAATCGTTTAGGATGAACGATGTTTACACACGCAGTAAACCACCTCTCATCCCTCATTCCACGCTTTCATTCCAGGTCTTGAACTGAAGTGATTGTAAACAACGGTTAAAAGAAACGCACAAGTCAAATATTTTACCATCAACGGTGTTAAATTAATATATTTGTCAAAAGGACACGAAAACACACAATAACGAGAAAGGTCCTTTCAAAACAAAAAAAAAACATCTAAACACAGGCCAAGCTTCATAAAATCCTGCGGGGTGAATGTTTTTTTTTTCGGTTTTTTCTGCTTGTCTTGCATCTACGCACAGTTAACTTCACTTAGAGTCCTTATAATATCACCACTCCGTGGTAGGTCTGTGGGTATAAGGATATCCTTAGCATAGATTATCCTGTTGTAACTTTTCCGCTTATTTTTCTTGGATGGTCCTCCTTTTATTTTGTTTGTTTTGTTTACTTTTTTGTTTGATGCTGTTGAAAGGAAAATTTAAAAATGTAAACCACTTTGGTCCTTCCGCATTATGTTTTCTTCCTTTTTTTTTTTTTTTTGAGAAATAAAGAACATTTGTGAATGAAAAGGGACTTATGAAAGTTTTACTATATTTGAATTGGTTTGGTTATATGCTTTGTGAGTTTTTTTGTTATCTCTTTTTTCTGTGTTTGAGCTTAAAATGAAAGGGGGGAAGGGGATTTGAAATAGATACTGAGAGTCAAAAGATGGAACTGAATAAAGTGGTATTAATTTAGAAAGGATTTTTGAATCTTTTAAATTTTATTTAAAGCTTAAGAGAAAGAGTCAAAGATTAGTTTCATAAGAATTGTCAGGACTTTAAGGAAGATATCATCAAGAGCTTGCATTTTTAGAAGAGACTTCAAAACCAACAAAGAATTTATTAAGAATGTATTTATTTATTTTTTATTATTTATTATTTATTTTTTTGCCTCTTGCGAGGAATTGACAAATTCTCCAAGAGTAATGCTTGTCATGAAAAAGTGCTTTCTCAAATTAGCCGTTCGGATTCGGCATTAAAAACTGTAGGTCCCCTCCATCCCTGACAACAGTACTCGCACACAGGAATGGTTGAGAGTTGTTAGTCACTAGGCCCTGGTTCTTCATGGACTGTTGCGCCACCTAATTTATTTTTTTTTTTTTTTATTTATTTATTTAAAAGCGGTACATTTATATTCCAAGCTGAATTTTACTTATTAAGAATTTCATGAACTGTATTTGTTTCCAATAATATCAGATAACGTGATTTTCCAACAAGAAGTTTCATATTGACGTTTAAGAACTTTAGTAGCTTGTAAAAGAAATTAATGGATGTTTTCAATCGAAAAGAGTAAGGTATACTTTTAACAATGGAAAACTTTATCGTACCAAATGGCCTCCACGACTATGGTTGTAGGATTATACCCTCAACATGAAATTTTTTAAAACCAATTCGGATATTTGTGGCTTTATGTCCACCATAATTTCACCAATTCCATTTTCAAGGTCTAGTACCCGTGGTACTAGATGGTTAGTGCGTTGGACTGTCATGCCAGAGAGCTTGGATTCGATCCCTGCCTATGCCATCTAAAGTTTTTTTTTCACGGGTACTGCCTCTTGCGAGGAATTGACAAATTCTCCAACGGGCCACCCAGTTTATTTTTTTTTTTTTTTTTTTGAGGTCTTGAATAGATTGCGAATCTTTGGCATATACCTAGTCTTTCACTTGATGATAGACTTGATTGAATTCCCGCAGAGCTTTTACAAGCAGCGCCAACGTCATCAACCGAAGTGCTTTATCCGCTCATAAAAGAAGCCTGGACCACCGAAAGCTTCACCGATTAGTGGAAGAAGGGAATGATTGTCAAGCTCCTAAAAAAAGGAGATCTTACAAAGTTCGAAAACTTGAGAGAAATTTGCGTTTTGCGAACAAGCAGGATTCCGCGCTGGATCCTCCGGTAAAACTTACCACAACAAGTTTCACTAGCCTATCTCATATCCTTTTTCCTTTTTTAACCTTCCTTTCGTCGTTGCGGCTCCAAAATATTTAAAGAGTTCAGTAGAATCCTGTTTTCCATCAGTCAGTGTCCTGCTTTTATTGTATTTTGGAAAAGCAAACAAAATAGGTTTCAGTGGTAATGCGGAGTTGTGTGACAGAAGGTCCACATTTTCATTTACTTTTAAAATTTGTGACGGGCGGTCACAAAATGCACAATTGTGTGACGGATGCGTCACATGCCCAACCTAAAGTGTCGGAACACTAAGTAAGGTCACTTTGCGATGTGTTTTCCCTTCCCCTAAAATGGTCTGCACGGCCAGGGTTTAGAGTTTAAATGGCGAACTATCGGATCCTGCCTCTCAATCTTGGTTGAGAAATGCCAAGGTTCCTAATTACAAGAACGCTTTCCTCAAGTTATTAAACTCAGCCGGTTTGGGCTGGGGATTTTATTCGCGAACTCTCAAATATGTTTCGTTTACTTTTTAGACCAATTGGATTCGACGGATAAGAACTGAACTCGTCCATTAAGCCAAGTTTGGTGTTCAAATCACCAAGGTGAAAGAGACCACAAAGGTTTGGCTGGTTTTTGAAATCGGCATGCACCCCAGCGAAAAGCCGGGTGTCGCAATTAGACCGAAAGAGAAAACCAGATCATAACAAAAGGTCAGAGTAGGATGCAATACTTGTCATGGCCTCTTGGATGACGGAAGTTCGCCATGAATATGGCACTTTTTGGAGAAGCGAAGAAGAGTGAGGTTGTTGAAAGAAAAAAAGTAGTGAAAAATGTTTGAGAAAAGAAACAAAAGAAGAAAAATCGTGTTAGTTTGTGTTGGGTGATAATTATATTAAAATTGGAAAAACCAAACAAAATTTGTGAGGAAGGCGTCGTTTAAAAGAGAGGATAAGGAAGAGACAGGATCAACTTTTGTAACCAAGAAAAAGAGCTAAATATTTTTTTTTCCTTTCGAGTGAGTTTTGTGCTTTTTTTTATATTTTCTTGTAATTTGTGGTTCGCTATAAAGAGCCAAAAATTTAACCCGCTAGAATTTCGGTCGTTTTCTTTGTCTCCCGAGATTGCGGGACCCGCGACCATAAAATTCTTTGTTCTTCGGGAACTTTCCCAAGGTGACCTTTCTTTGTGTCCTTTGTTCCACAACTAATTGTTTTCTTTCATTGTTTGCTCTTTGTGTCAATTTAAATTGTACAACTTTTTTTTGGAAAAAATTCTGGGTTTTCTCCTTATTTTTATAAAGGTTTTCCAGATCTAAAATAAAATAAAATACCTAGGTGAAAAATCATTCTTTAATTTTATTTAAATTGGGAAGAAAATTTCCGCTCTTTTTTTATAATTTTTCTTGATTAGTGATGGTAAGTACCAGAATACTTCCTAGCGCCCATTTTCATTATTTTTTTGCTACGCCCCTGTGTAGTATCTCGCACATTTCTCACTCGGTGAGTATGTTAATAAACAAAATTTTCGTATTTGGGGTTTTGAGAATCCTCAAGTTATTGAAGAGAGGCCATTACATCCACAAGAAGTCACTGTTTGGTGCGTTCTATGGTCCGGAGGTGTTTACTTCTTCGGAAACGATAATGGAACGACTGTTACCGTCAATTCGGAGCTTTATGGTCATATGATAACCAACTTTTTTTCGTCTGCTATTGAAGAATACGACTTGGAGAATACTTGCTTTCAACAAGACAGTGCCACATGCCACACAACTCGAGCGAATATGACGTTATTGCAAGAGACATTTCATGGCCGCGTAATTTCTCATCATCACCTGTCCACCAAGATCATACGATAAACCTTTAAATCTTGAGCACTTAAAAACCAACATTCGTCAAGTCATGGCTGAAAATCGATGCTTGCAACAGTTCGCGTGGTGGTTATTTAAATGATGTAGTATTTCACACATTATGTCACCGTTCAAACTTTATAACAAAAAATAAATATCATGAAAAAAAATTGTATGTGTTTTATTTACGTTTATTTTTGAAACCGCAAAATGGATAACCCTGTACTTTAAAAGCCTTAAGATTAAAATTAAAATTAAAGATTAAAACGAAACTTCTTGTTCTTTAACCCTTTAAGTTTTCTTAATACTGTATTGTATATAAATTAGTCTAGAACTTGAAACGATTTCTATAATCCTGTTTTTCAAAGCCAATGAATCATAAAACACCCCTCTTAGAAAATAACAATAAAAATCTTTTTTGTTCAATGAAATTTTGAATTGACTCTATACAAACTGGATTTTAACTTAAAATTACACTTCTACATGCACCCACTTCCTTATCAAAACCCCCTTTTCTCTCTCCCTATCCGTTTTTTTAACCAACTTCCTAGTCACGACCTTTAGAGAGACAACAACCTTTTCTAGAAAACCAAACGCAAAAAAAAACAATCCCATTAAGGGATTTCCAAGGATAACGTCAAAATATCCAAAATCTGATCACGTTTCCATTCAATTACTTGTTGAACTTGTTCATTTATGGGATTCATCTTGTTCTTACCCTATACCCCTGGACATCACAGCCTCACTTCATCGAACATAGAACATACATATATCCAAAACCAAACCAAGTCGCATACCCGAAGATATGGACTTGTGCGAATTGCTTGTCTGGTTTTTAGACTGAATGTTTGAAGTCATAGTACTCGTACGTGTCCTAAGAAAATATTCCCTTAAATTCATAGAACTTCACCAATACAAAAATCGTAAAAGACAGTGAGACAGTTTTGTGTGTTTTGAGAAGCAATAATATTTCCTTTTCCCTGAACAAAACAACAACAAAAACATACATATCAAAACAAATGGAATGAATTTCAGTTTTTCCAGGTACATGGATTTAAGATATGTCTATTTTTCTTACCTTTTGTAAACCGAGGTATTATATTATTGGAAGGTCAGACATTGATAGAGTTCGACAGTCGTTGTTGGTTTATTAATCTTTTATATAGAAATTAATGTACATGGAATGAATTTTGACAAGCATAACGTTCATGAGATGAAATGAAATGAGGTTTGTTTTTTTTTGGAATTGATTTTGACTTTATTTTACAAGCTGTCGAATACCGCCCAAGAAAAACCATTTATTTAGGTTTGGGTTAGGGTCGATTGTCAATATATCAAAGGAAATCTTTATGTATGAAATTGTTTGGTTAAACGGTTTAACTTTTTCTTTCAGGTATTGGTTTTTTTTCAATACTTCAATGCATTGAAATTCTTTAAAAAGCCGTGTGGTAAAAATTTTAGAAAAATCCAAGTGACATTTAATATTAAACAAATTTAAAATATTAGTAAATTTGCCTGATTTCTTACATTTCTCTACTGAAAGTAGTCTTAACAGTCTAAAATTGTATAATTTTTTAAATTCAAATAAAAAATCGGTTTCAATAATTTAATAATCAACTGGTCTCATTTTACTTGATATAGAAAAAGCTAATGATACTGTGTGGCACGATGAAATGCTGCACAAATTAGTTTGTTTAAGCTTTCCAACTTATTTAATAAAACTTATTTAAAGTTTCCTGTCTGTTTTATTAAAAAAAAACATAAATTGGATGATACTAGAATTTTTTCATCGCATTAATTTGGTCTCAATATAGACACAAATTTAACCCATCTTCCAAGCATTTAAAAAAAAATTTTAACAGTGTTAACATAAACTGGGACACTATCTATAGAGAGCATATTTCAAAGATGTTAAAGAAAGTCAGTATTGCGAGAAAGTCAGGTCTTAGTAACGACAATAAAATTATAATTTATAAAGTGATTTTTCGGGAAATTCTTTTGTATCGTTGCCAAATATGTAGAAAATACGCATAATGTCTAAACAAAAAATTGCCGATATCTTAAAATAAATTGCTTAGAAAGATGCTTAATCTTCCTAGTTATTATTCTAAAGCCGACAAGACTGTCATGCCAGAAGTCTTGGGTTCAGAGGTACTGCCTCTTGCGAGAAATTGGTAAATTCTCCAAGAGTAATTCTTGTCATGAAAAGTGCTTTCTCAAATTAGCCGTTAGGATTTGGCTTAAAACTGTAGTCCCCCTCAATCCCTGACAACAGTACTCGCACACAGGAATGGTCGAGAGTTGTAAGTCACTAGACCTACGGACTGTTGCGCCACCCAATTTATTTTATTTTTTATGTTTCATAACTGTTTAGTTATTTTTTACTATTTATTTTTAATATTAACTGTTGATATATTGTTATATTTCATTTTTCTTTTTTTCTTAATTGTTAATTTACATTATTTATTTAAATACTCTGTGATATTAATTTTGTCTTAACTATTGTACTCTATTTGTTTAAATGTTTATTTATTATTTGTTTAAATCTATGTAAGTTGAATAACTATTTATATACTTATTTGTAAGTTTTTATTTATTGATTTATAGATCAATTAATTTTTATATTATATGCATTCATTTACTTATGTATTTAACAATTTATTTGTTCATTAATCGTTAAATATCTTTTTATTTAATTCATATGTATTTAATTTATTTATTAATTATTTTATTTATTTATATATATTTATTTATTCATTATTTATTTGTTCATTTATTTCTTCAATTATTTATTTATATAATTTATTATTTAATAATTTAATTTTTTATTTATCTGTTAATACATTCAAATATCAATTTACTAACGCATGTTAAAATTAAAACATAATTATATCTATCCATCATTTACGAATTAAATTACGAATCCAAAATACTTACCCATTTATTTCAAACAAATATATTTAATTTGAAAAACTATTTGAAGACACGAAGTACCTGAATAATTTTTTTTTTGTCATATTGAAGGTTTCTATCTGTGTATCTTAAAAATTTGTATCCGTAATATTGGAAAGTTGTCAGCTTACCAACTCACTGCCACCCTTTTAAAAAATGGAGAGCAAACAAAACATATTCGCATAAAACACTATAGCATTTACACATTGAATTAGTAATATATTTCAGTACTGTATTTTACATAAAAAAGCACATAGCGCTAGAATAAAAATAGGAATGTTGTTTTAATTTCATTAATTAAAAAAGAGGCTGGGATGCGACCCACACTGATAACTTCCCATCCCGTCTGTCGATTTTTCTTGCTTAAAAATTTGTAGGTTTTCGTGTTGGGTCAAAAAAGTTTTCATTTGAATTATTTTTAAAAATTTCAAAATTACCAACAATATTTTTCATATAAAGAAATATTTTAGTTTCAAAATCTATTTTTATTAACGAGATTTTTAGTTGAAAACCAATTTTTACCAATTTTAGTAGCATTTCTTAAATTTTTTTATTGTTATATAAACAAGTACGAATTGGAAGAATGAAATTAATTTAAAATTGATGTCTTCTATTATTCACGAGATATCGAAAACCAAACATCAATTTTTACCAAATTTGCGTACTATTTTTCGTAGATTTTATTTTATAATGAAAAAACGGACTGATGGTTTTTTTTTAAATTACTGAATATCGAAAACAATATTTTCGGTGAAAAAAAATAATTTTGAAGCCAATATTTTTAATTTTTGAAAAGATTTGAGATTTGAGTCGAAAGTAAATTTTTGCCAGGTTTAAGTATTTTTTTTTAGGTTTTTCAAAATTTTGCCAGATGTTTAATATAGATAAAATTAATTTGAAGCCAATTTCTCAAAGTTTTGAAAAGATGTTTACGTCGAAAAACAATTTTTACCAACTTTTGTTAAATTTTTTTTTGGTTTTTAATTTTTTGTAATAAATCGGTCAATTCGATTTTTTTCAAAATTTTACTGAATGTTGAAAACAATATTTCTTATAAAATAAAATAAGTCTGAAGCCATAATCTCAAGTTTTTGAAAAGATGTTTGAGCCGAAATTCAGTTTTTACCAACTTTTAGTAATGTTTTTTTTAGGTTTTTATTTTTTATAAAAAAAACTGTCAATTCAATTTTTCTCAAAATTTTACCAGATTTTTTTCAATAAATATACTTGTTTGGTATCACGTTACAATATATAATATAAAATTTAATTCAATTCTCTAGCGTCATTGGTTCGTGAGATATTTATGGTTAACTAAAATTTCCACATTTTTTTTTTAAACTGCTATGGTAAAAAAACCACCCACGCAATTGGCATTTTTTTCTGCATTTTTCTGCATTATTATCTGTATAACAAAATTTATTTGAAGTCGATATCTCTTCTGGTTCTTGAGCTATGGACGACAAAAAAAACGTCGCGAACGTACGGACGTACGATCGTACATGCACACGCACGCACAGACATCTTTCTAAAAATCTTTTATTTCGACTCTAGAGCCCTTGAAACGTCGAGAAATGTCAAAATTTTCAATTCGACAAATCGGACCCATTACAATAACTTCCTATCGGAAGTTAAAAAGTACGCATACGCCCAAGCGTACTTTTGTATACACCGTGATTGATATAAGGTACACCAAAAGCGTTGAGAAAGTTGTTTGAATTAATAAAACAACAAAGATCGTATGGGAAAGGGGGTTTGTTTCCCTTCTTTAGGCGGGAGGGGCAAATTGCTAAAAAAATGACTTACACAAATAACAGTAGCATTTACAGAGCAACGCATAAGCGTTTGGAAAAAACAAAACAAAACACCCATTTTTATATTTAGATTTTAAGTTAAGTTTAGATGTGAAGTTGTTTGAAAAAATTTAACTTAAAATAAAAAAAAAATAAAACAAAAATTAAGCTTATTTTCTTTCAAATATTTTTATTTTTAAAATTCAATTTATTTAAATACGGAAAATCGTATTTTAAAATAAACCTTAGTTTTTGCATTTATTATTTATTATACATATAAAAAGAAACTTTTGAAAAGAAAAACTATTCTTTAAGGTTTTTCCAAGTTTGATCTCAGGTCAGTTATTAAATTAATGGAATACATGTTTTTACTGACGACACATACAAATTATACACATAAGATTATGTTAAAGTTTTGATATGGCAACATAATTAAATTGAAGTTTTTTCTATGTTTCGATTCCATTATTTTGTTTGATTTCCTTCTCAATTGTTTCTTTGTGAAATTCCAACATATAGTTGTGAACTTTCTATTTTTATTATGTTTAATCGCTAAATAAATCTTGTTATGAATAAACATTGTTTACCTACATAAGTCCACTTAAGTTACAAAAATTTAGAAATTCTTAATAACCTGAATCCTGTAGTGTGCCAGTTGTGGCAATAAAGTTGGTAGACAAAAACAAAAAAACAACCAACATTAAAACTTTATAACTTTTGTGGTGATTAGAAAAACTCTATCAAGGTCTAATAACTTTGAAAATTGTATCAAATGTCAATGTTAAGGTTTCATATAAATTAAATTTAAAGTAAAAACATGGAAATCAAGAAAGAAACCAGATGACTAAAATTTTTCTGAATGGATAACGCTCACGGAGACAGAATATACCTGCTTCCTCTACTATTTAAAACTTCATCGTTGCAAAACAATATGACAGAGAAGTTAAAAATAAAATTGACTTCCTCTTAAAAATTCTAATGCACAAATCAAGAATTCACTCAAGCCCTCACTCACCATAAGCGTAAGCATATTCAATAAACAGGACTGAAGCAGCATCAGCATCAGGTTCAACATTCGTTCACCTTTAGCGCGTTGTCGTCGCCATCGCTTTAAAAATAAAAAAGCACAGTAACGTAAAATTCTCATACTTGGAATATGGCGTAAAACCTGCACAACACCATCTCGGAGCATATCAGCATCATGAAGTCAAAAAAAACAAACAAACTCGCACACACTTTTTATACTTTTTTAATTTTCCTGTTTTATTTCCGGCTCTGCGATTTTCATTCTACAGCTCAGTTGGCATACATTTGGTTACATGTATAAGAACTTTAGCTAGCTAGCTGATTTCTAGTTCAAATTTCAATCCGAATAGCAGACTGTATGAGAGAGTTCTCTTTAACTTTGGTTGGGACTTACATACTTACTTTATAAACAAAATTTATAAGGGCACGTTCTGAGTCCCATCTTTCAGCTTTACGAACTTTAGACAGAAAATATTAAAAATTTGTCAAAAACTTCAAAAACCTAGTTTGACGAACTTAACTATAACAATCTATTTTTAAATTTTATTAAAAACGGTTGATCTTTTTTCACTAAACCATGTTTCTGTTCGCAAATGAGATTCTTACAAACAAATGATACACTTTCAAAAAAAAATTGTTCAAACACTTTAGGAATGCAAGAAAGCTTTGCAATGGGCCTGTAGTTGGTTATATCCGCCTTGTTACCTTTCTTGAAAATTGGTGTTAGAAATGACTTCTTCCATATGCTGGGAAATTTGCCTGTTTTTAGAGAAAGTTTGAATATGAACGTTTCTACACTTTTCTAATACTATCGGGGGAATACCATCGGGACCGGCTGAGAAGTCATCATTCAACGCGGATAAAAGATCAAGGACCGTACTCTGCAGCACAGATATGTGGCTACAGGTAGTTTACGAAAAGGAGTGAAGATCATGAAAATATACTTCATCAACTTCTTCAGGGCTATTAACAAATGACTCACGGAAATTTGTTGCGAAAGCGTTACAGACATCAACAGTTTTATCTCATGAAAGTGAAGTTAACTGGAAAGCCATCTGATTTTTTCTTAAAGTTTACAAGTTTCCAAACTTTTTAAGGATTCTCTTTTAAAGAGGTGACCAATGACCATATAAGTGACATAACTAGCATATACAAAATTAGAAAGCGACTTGAATTCGTTAAAGAGTTCAACATAAAAAGAAAAGTTGATTGGAGACAGAGTTTTGAGGTAAGTTTTAAATGCCTTATGGCTGAATCACATGCACGCTTCAGCTTCGGCTTCGCCAGACGTTTACGAGTTCAGCCATAGGAATTCAATACATGCTATCACAATGGAGCTTCGACCTCACGTTTCATTTGACAATCGTAAGGAAAAGAACGTAATGTGACTCCAAATGAACATTTGCTTTGTCTGACAGCTCAACAGCTGTAAAAAAATGTCAACAAACAAAATATTTGCTCTTTGGAGGGATGAAATAATAGAAATGTCATTCAAAGCAACCTCGAAGCAGGCCCACCGTAACGTAGATGAAGCCGAAGCTGAAGCGTGTTTGTGATTCAGCCATTATTTCTTTTGTTAAGCAATAAACGCAATTCCTTTTTGTACCAAAGATGGTTGAAGTATGTACTTCTTGATTTCTTAAAAAGTACATTTTTTTTCAAGCAATAATTAGATCTTATAAAAATTTGAAACTGCTTCGTCAATATTAAAAAATTCTAATGTATCAGCAATTCCAGAAATGGTTGAATCTGCTATCTGAAGATTCTGGAAATTAGCTCTTCTGAAATCAAAATTATAAAAGCACTCAAAGGAATTACTGTGTTCAGTAAGTTGATTACTTTAGTCAAGAAAAATGTCCAAAGGGGGGTGATATTTATCAATATTAGTAATTCCTGATCTAGATTTTAGACAAGAGTACTAATAGCGTCAGAAGAAAATACTAAATCGAGAATTCGATTTTTTGAGTTTTTAAAACAGCTTGTTTGATGTAGATAAGTCAGTAAGAAGAATTTTATCGAGAAAAGATAGTTCCAATTGTGAAGAAGAAAGGCAGGATTCGTCTTCGGATGGAATCCAGTCAATGTATGGTAAATTGAAATTACCTAGAAGTAAAATATTAGAGTCAGAGCTAGACAAATTGATAAGAAAGTCTAATGCCAAGGAGAGTTCCTTATAAATAGACTCCAAACTTTTTGGAGGAATGTAAACGTTTAAAACTACAATATAGTCTTAATATGTACCATTATCTTTACACAGACCAGTTCAATTGATAGTTCAAATGGAAAAGTAACAGAAGAAGAGAAATATTCTGTATTTTTTACCGCTATGAGAACACATCCACATAAATCCTTTGAATTACCAACATGACGATCGTTTCTGTAAACTTCGAACTCTTGACTGAAAAGGTCTGTGTCAAAAAAGCTTGCATTAAGCCAAGTTTCTGTCAAAACGAATACGTCGTCGTGTGGAAATGATTGGGAGTTAAGAAAAATGTCAGCAGTCTTACTATGAAGTCCCCTTACGTTTTGGTAGAAGAGCGCAAGCCTGTTAAGTTTTTTGACTTGGTTTTCAAAGAAACACCTTATTTTTGACTTTGTGTAAATTCTTTGACTAAAGTCTCTGCTAGCAATATATTTGTGTTGCAAATAGAATCGAAGAACGTAAGATTCGTTACTAATTTAAAGAAGAAAATAGAGGCTGGGATGCGACACACACTGATAACTTCCCATCCCGTCTGTTGATTTGTCTTGCTCAAAAGATTGTAGGTTTTCGTGTTGTGTTTAAAAAGGTTTTCAGTTGAATTATTCTTAAAAATTTCAAATTATAATGAAATAGTTTGATTTCAAAATCTATTTTTGTAAACCAGATTTTTAGTCGAAACCAATTTTTACCAATTTTAGTAGCATTTCTTAAATACAAATTGGAGGAATGAAACTAATTTGAAGTCAATACCTTCTATTGTTCACGAGATATCGACAAGCGAACATCAGTTTTAAACAATTTTGCATACTGTTTTTTATAGGTTTACATTTTTTATGAAAAAAACTGACTATTGGATTTTTATAAAAAATATAACTGAATGTTGAAAACAATATTTTCTGTGAGATAAAATTAGTTTGAAGCCAATATTTTCAATTTTTGAAATTTAAGTCGAAGTAAATTTTTATAAGTTTTAGTATTGTTTTTTTTTTATGTTTTTATTTTTTGTAAAAAAAAAACTATCCATTCGATTTTTCTCAAAATTTTAAACAATATTGAAAACTATATTTCTTATAAGATAAAATTAGTTTGAAGCCAATTTCTCAACATTTTGAAAATATATTTAAATCGAAAATCAATTTTTAACAACTTTTAGTAATGTTTTTTTTTTAAGTTTTTATATTTTGTAAAAATACTGTCAATTCAATTTTTCTCAAAATTTTTCAGAATGTTGAAAATAATATTTCCTTTAAGTAAAAATTAGTCGGAAGCCATAATCTCAAATTTTTGAAAAGATATTTGAGTCGATAATCAATTTTTACCAACTTTTGTTAAATTTTTTTAGGTTTTTAATTTTTTGTAATAAAAAAACTGTCAATTCGATTTTTCTCAAAATTTTACCAGATGTTCAAAACGTTATTTTTCGTTGCCAAAAATTATTTTGCAGTTACAATCCTTTTTTGTTCGTTAAATATTCGAGGTGACAAAATTTTTTTTCAGTTTTTTTTTTTATTTATAAAAAAACCGTTTATTGGAATTTTTTCCAAAAATATATTTGTTTGGTATCGCGTTTCAATATACAATATAAAATTTAATTCAAGTCTCTAGCGTTATTTGTCCGTGAGATATTAAGAGTTAACCAAAATTTTCACCTTTTTTTAAATTGCTATGGTAAAAAAAACACCACGCAATTTTTTTGAGAGTCCTTTCTGCATCTTTCTGCATTATTATCTGTATAACAAAATTTATTTGAAGTCGATATCTCTACTGGCTATTGAGCTATTGAAGACGAGAAAAGCTTCCTGAACGTGCGGACAAACGAACGTAAGTACACATTTATCTTTTTTTCGACTCTAGGGGACTGGAAACGTCGAGAAATAATGTCAAAATTTTCAATTTGACAAATCGGACCCATTACAATAACTTCCCATGGGAACTTACATATAAAAGATAGAGCCTATAGAAAACACGAATAATGATTAAAACCAGTGCAACCACTTGAGTCTTGAAATGTTCAAGACTTGCAATTAGAAATAATAGAAACTTGTAGTTTAAAAAAATGGTAAATTGTTTGCACCGAGCCAAAGTGATATTGAAGTTTTTACAATTTCAGGGCGTTTTTTCCATGAATCCAAGACATTTTCAACCCCTGACAAAAAAAACACTCCAAATCCACCCATATGAAAAACGTAGTCGTCGCGTTCTGTCTAAACGCCTTGGTTTCAATATTTTTTCCTTTTTTTTCCTGCTACTCATAAAAACTGGAGAAATATCCTATCCTTACGCTGTGCTTCATTATCCTTCCATGAGGGAAAACAAGCCAACAAATGATGATCATTTGTGCTTGGCTGCTATTGCTACTGCTTCGCTACTAGTGCTGGCTGCTGTTATTACTATATGTGCTGCTCCTCCTTCTGTTTTATCAACAATCTTTTTTGATGTGGTGCGGCGTGCGGTGGAAGGAGGAGTTCATAGTCATTTATTATTACTCTCATTTCAGCACCCTTCCGTTTTATTTCCGCGGAACAAACAAAACCATTATCCACGAACTGATGGCGATGCAAAGGCGGGACCACCTCTAGCTCCTCTCACTTACCGTGCTTTAAAATTAACTAAAGAGCTAGCGATGTGTCACAACAAAGCTGTAACCTGGTCTTTTGCACTGTTGTGTTTTGGCTGTAAAATAATAAATTCCCCAAAGAGAAAGAAAATATTCGCCCAAAAATAAAGGAAAAAAGGATTTCACTGCACACAGCACACCTGGTGGTGCTTTTTGTCATTGTAATGTAGGATGAAAAGACACCGAATTTTAGAGGAATTCCAAACGATGGGATGATGCATTTTTCTGGAATTTGGAGCCTGCCTGTTACCAATTTAATAAAAATAAATATCCACCCAACTACTCCCACATATGTACATATGCACAGCACATTTACTATATCAAAATAGTGTGCGAGGGTGTTAATTGAAAGTGCTGACCTCAAGGATTGTTTGTTTTTCTTTTTATTTATTTCGTTGTGTTTAAATATTTCATTGAAAACCTCCTGTTGATTTACCTTGACTGACAGGCTCGAGAGAATCACTGCCAAGCACCCACCAACCCACCAACCCGCCAAACCCCTTGACAGACAGAGCCAGGATATTCATGCAAACAATTTTGGCTGTAATAAATATGATTTTGAAAGCCCTAAACAATCAACAGAAGGTCAATATACGTGTATAACTAGGTCTAATGTCTATTACAGGGGTTGGCCAAATAAATGTGAGTGTTACATAACCCCCCAGAAGGACACGAACGTCAGCCGATAGGGTTATAAATATCTTATGAAGTCCGTAATCGATTTTGGCTTATTGAAACATTTTAACTGAAAGACACACACACGAACATACGTACATACATATCACTGGGGGATTTTGTTTGTGCTGCAAATTGAACAAATAATATACAAAGTCTTTAACCCCTCGGGTGTACCCCAAGAGTATAAACAGTTGTGGTCATAGAAATAAGCCACAATACGAGCAAAATAATTTTTTCACTCATGATTGTGCTTTTGCATATCAACTTAGATTATAAAAACCTATTTTGCTTAAATGGGCAAACATAAAAGCTTAAGCCCATAATATGAGAGAAAAATCATCTAGAAATGCTATCAAGGACACCAAAACCTTATAAAAGTTACTGAAGCTGCATAGTAAAACTTTTAATGATTTATAACGAACTAAGCTGCATGTAACCATGCTTTCCAAGGAAGAAAAATCTGTAGGTCCCTAAATACAAATTAGAGTCAAAATTTATGAAGACGGACTGCTTTGTAGGAATATTGTAATAAACCGTTGAAGAATAAGAACCTGAAGGGACGCTTTTCTAGACTTGGGGTTTATTCTATTATACAGATCAATACAAAAATGACTGGAAAAATTTTTAAAAAGACAATTTGGATAATCATTTGGATATACATAATATTGTCCTGAACTCAAATCTCGCCTCAAAAATTTTGTTATCACATTGGGTTCATAAAATATGCGTCTTTAAAATTGCTAAGGACATTGACCCAGGGTTTTTAAGACTAATTGTATGATGATTTTGCAAAGTTCAAATCTTTGTCTTCTAGATACCAGTTTTAATCATTTTAGTATCTTACTTAGATTGAGGATTTTTTCTCATCACTTATGAATACTTATTTCACTCTTTATGAAGTTTTAAGAAATTATTAATTTAACGCTTTCTTAGTTTTGAAAAATTGGTTTTGGAATGAATTTTTCCTGCTGATTTCAAATCCAAACTTAAATTTAAACTCTCTGCTTAAATTTTAAAAATAGTCGTTTTCAAAACTTTTCTTCAATGTGCAGTTTGGAAAAGAGTGAAGAAGGATAAAAAGTATTTTAACCTAAGTAAAGGTTGATTTTTAAAGAAGGTTTAGAACTGAAATGTTATAAAACAATAATGATTTTTTAATAATTGACATGAAAGTTACTTTATTCGAAACATAGTCTTCTGGTATTATAATTTCCGGCATATGACGACCTCGGCTAGCTCAGACATAGTTTAATCTGAAGGTAAAATTTTCGAAGATTTTTTTCGAAGAGAAACATGATTTTCAAAATAAATTCCCACAGTAATTGTATTCATGTTGAAGTGCCAAACAAAACTAAAAACAAATCACTTAACAGCTGACAAAATGGCCACCAGTTCAAAAAGTGTTGCTAACTTAAAATTGTATACCTCTAAAAAAACACAAGTTTTTTAAATATATGAATACCAAGGAATTACATTTCTTTAAAAATAGAGTTAGAATATTAAGTTCTTTTTATTTTTAACTAAGAAGGATAACTTTAATTTCAGTGGCTTAATTATAGGACCACAACTGTAAGTACGAGTATCTATACCTGCGTATGTTCTATTATATGATTGTGTATCAATATGGGTCTTATATGAGTAGAGGAGATTGAAAACAGGGACCAGTGAGGACTATCAACAACAGCGCAACATACAAAAAACAAAACAAACATGAATTGAGTTTTCATGAGGAAATTCATATACATACTTACGTACACTACAAACCTACATACATACAAACATACATACTATGTGGTAAACCTTGTTTTGAATGATTATGGACAGTTTGAGTGTCAAGTAAAGTTTAATGTGTTTATTTACCGATATGTGGTAGCGGTGGGGGATATGATTATATTTATGTTAAAACTTGTTGGCACTTTGTGTCATGATATTTCAATTGAAATTTTGATTTATGGTAAAAGAATTACTTATAGAAAAAAGTGACTATAGTATTATGTATGTTTTATTTATTCATATCGAGAATGTGAGTTTTATGAATTAATTGGTATTGTTTTTGAATTTAATATTATGTGAAAGATTGTTTTTGAAAGTTATTTTATTTATAATGAAATAAAGATTGTAAACAATGTCAAAGGTCCTGTCAGTAAATATGTAGTTTCTGAATAACTTTTGAATAAGATATTGTATTTTGACAAGTGATTAGAACATTTTATTGAAACATTTGTTAATTTGTTATGAATAGTGATATGTTCAGAGTTCAAACCTAAAGAGCAACAATACTAATAACTCGATTGCTTTTATATGAAATGCTTCTTATTACTATAGAAAATCACATTATGTTTTTCAATTGGAAAATCACACTACGATTTTCTCTAGTAAGTCTTTTTCTCAAAATTATCGGTTTACAATCAAGCACTTTGTTGAAAATTACCCAGCAGTGTAATGCAAGAAAAACTAAACAAAAAGCTTTATATAACATTTTTAATTCCATTGGGGGTTCTGTAATAGTACCAATTTGTTGAACTGAAAATATTGATATTTCACGACGTTTAAGGTCCCCAAAAATTAATTCAAAGGTTTTAAGCGAGATGAATGTAATTGCGTGGTGCGTACACGTTAACACGGCAATACGTTCTGAATATCCTTTTTCGTCCTGCATATCTTAAGAAAAACTAAAAACTAATTATTTGTCACCTCGAATATGTTACAAACAAAAAATGTATGCATAGAAAACTAACGTTTTTGACGTCTGGTAAAATTTTTAGAAAGTAAAGTGACAGTTTTTTTTACACCAAATGAAAACCCAAAAAAGAGGCTGTGATGTGACCCACACTGATAACTTCCCATCCCTTCTATCGATTTGTCTTGCTTAAAAGTTTGTCTATACATATGTATCAATTTTTCCCAAATTTGCGTACTATTTTTTGTAGATTTTATTTTTTATGAAAAAACGGACAGTTGGATTTTTATAAAAAAAATTACTGAATATCGAAAACAATATTTTCTGTGAAATAAAATAAGTTTGAAGCCTATATTTTTAATTTTTGAAAAGATTTGAGATTTGAGTCGAAAGTAAATTCTTACTGTCAATTCGATTTTTCTCAAAATTTTATCGAATTTTGAAAACAATATTTCTTATACATAATTACAAATTAGTTAGAAGCCATTATCTCAAATTTTTGAAAAGATAGTTTAGTCAAAAATCAATTTTTACCAACTTTTGTTACATTTTTTTTAGGTTTTTAATTTCTTGTACAAAAACTGTCAATTCGATTTTTTTCAAAATTTTACTGAATGTTGACAACAATATTTTTTGAAAGATAAAAGTAGTTTAAAGCCAATATCTCAAAGTTTTGAAAAGATATTTGAGCCGAAAACCAATTTTTACCAACTTTTTTAATTTTTATTTTTTAGGTTTTTATTTTTTGTAAAAAAAAACTATGAATTCGATTTTTCTCAAAATTTTTGTTAATGTTGAAAACAATATTTCTTAAAACCTAAAATTAGTTAGAGGCCGTTATCTCAAATTTTTGAAAAGATATTTGAGTCGAAAATCAATTTTTACAAACTTTTGTTGATTTTTTTTCGGTATTTAATTTTTTGTAAAAAAACTGTCAATTCGATTTTTTTCAAAATGTTACTGAATGTTGGAAACAATATTTCTTATAAGATAAAATAAGGTTGAAGCCTAAATCTCAAGTTTTTGAAAAGAAATTTGAGTCGAAATTCAATTTTTCCCAACTTTGAGTAATGTTTTTTTTAGGTTTTTATTTTTTACTAGCGACCCGCCCCGGCTTCGCACGGGTGCAATGCTGATATACTAAATACGCTACAGAAAAACTGTGAACGTTGTTTATAAAAAAACATAGCGGCCCGCTCCGGCTTTGCACGGGTTTAAAATATGTAACTCACTGAAAAAATGATAAAATCAATCCAGTAGATTTGATTTATTCATTTACTGGCCGTAGCCCGCACGCGTTTTTGGAGTACTTAAAACAATTCCCCTTTCCTTATCTTTGGAATATCTTTTATACACAATATTTTCACTTTTTTTTACATTTTTACTTTTTTTTTACATTTTTACAATTTTTTAACATTTTTACTTTTTTTTACATTTTTACCTATTTATTTTACAACAATAATTAATATATTACAGAATATCTTTATATACAACGTTTACAGCTTTCTTGTTATTTTGATAAATCTCGTAGGATTCAGCCTGCGTTTGCAATGTAAGCGGAAAAAATGTAATTATTTGCGACATCACATTAGAAACCTCAAAAATAACAGTATTTGTCCACTATTTAATGGATGATATTATACATAAAAACCTTCCTCATGAGTTACTCTATCTATTAAAAAAAACCGCATCAAAATCCGTTGCGTAGTTTTAAAGATTTAAGCGTTCATAGGGACATACAACATGACACATGACAGAAAAAGCGACTTTGTTTTATACTATGTAGTGATAAAAAAAAACTATCAATTAGATTTTTCTCAAAATTTTATCCGATGTCAAAAACATTATTCTTCGTTTCACAAAATTGTTTTGGAGATGAAATCGTATTTTGGTCGTAAAATTTTCGAGGTGACAAATTTTCTTTTTCAGTTTTTTTTCCAAAAATATACTTGTTTTGTATTACGTTACAATATATAATATAAAATTTTATTCAAGTCTCTAACGTCATTGGTTCATGAGATATTTAGGGTTAACCAAAATTTTCACTTTTTTTTTAAACTGCTATGGTAAAAACACCACCCACGCAATTTTCTTGAGAGCCCTTTCTGCATCTTTCTGCCTTATTATCTGTATAACAAAATTTATTTGAAGTCGATATCTCTTCTAGTTTTTGAGCTATGGAAGACGAAAAAAATGTCGTGAACGTACAGACGTACGGACGTACGTCTGTATTTTTCAATTTGACAATTTTCAATTTGACAAATCGGACCCATTACAACAACTTCCTGTGGAAAGTTAAAAAAGAGGCAGAGTGTGGGATGCGACCCACACTGATAACTTCCCATCCCGTCTGTTGATTTGTCTTGCTTAAAAGGTTTGTAGGTTTTCGTGTTTTTTTAAGAAAGGTGTCAGTTGAATTATTTAAAAAAATGTTTAAATTACCAACAATATTTTGCATATTATGATGAAATAGTTTGATTTCAAAATCTATTTTTGTTAACGAGATTCTTAGTCAGGAACCAATTTTTATAAATGGTAGTAGCATTTCTTAAAAGTTTTTATTTCTTACATGAATAAATACAAATTGGATGAATGAAATTAATTTGAAGTCAATATGTTCTTGTTCGCACCATTATGAATCCGATCGAAATAAAAGACTTTAACTTTTTGTGTGGGAAAAAGTATATCAAAAAACCCACATTTATTCTCCGGAATAATGGCGCACAACAACCTCTCTTCCCTAGTGGTCGAGAGCAACTAACTTATTCTTATTCTAGATTATTCGTGTATAATGCAAATACATTGGTTAACAAAGACTACACGTATGGCCAGGGTTGCCATACGTAACAGTCCCGGCAAAAAACATGGTTTTTTAAATATCATTACATTTCATATATTAAGATTTTATTTCTTCTCCGTTGGTAGGATGCACAGCTTCTGAATAGGTCTCCTGAGCCTATTGGTGGCCGTTTGTACAACAACAGTGCGTACTAAACCGTCCTGGCTAGGCAGCAATTCACATACTCGAGCCATAGCCCAACTCGTAGGGGGGAAGTTCTCACTCCTGAGTACTACCAGTTGTCCCACTTTGATGTTCTCCTTTTCTCTTCTCCATTTTTTCCGTTCCTGCAAGGTGGTGAGGTATTCTGATTGCCATCGTACCCAAAAATGCTGTATCATCCTTTGCCGTTCCTTCCACAGAGCAGTTCCTACTGAATCCGAACGATCGTCCAATCTGAAAGGAAGAGGTAAAATTAACGGTTCACCTACCAAAAAATGTCCCGGCGTTAACGCCTGAATGTCCATAGGGTCCTCACTCAATGGGTGAAGAGGCCTGGAATTGAGAATGGCTTCGATTTGAGTGAGGAGTGTTCTAAATTCTTCCGGTGGCAACATCCTTTGCCCCATGATTCTCCTTAGGTGAAACTTCATAGATTTCACCGCTGCCTCATAGATCCCTCCTTGATGCGGGGCGGCTGGTGTCATAAACCTCCAGTCCGTACCCTTCCGGTGCAAATGATCTAACATGTCCTTATCTGAAAAGATTCTTAATGCCTTATTTAATTCTTTTGATGCGCCAACGAAAGCCGTTCCGTTGTCGCTGAACATTTTTTCACATCTTCCCCTCCTGGCAATGAACCTCTCATATGTAGCTATGAAGGCCATAGAAGATAAATCAGTGACAGGCTCAATATGTATTGCTCTAGTCCCTAGGCATACAAATATTGCGACCCACCATTTTTCTCCTTGTCCCCTATTTTTCCTACCTAATTTTCCAGGCTTCCCCAATTGGAACGGCCCTGCATAGTCTACTCCCGTAGATAAAAATGGTTTCCCCACTTGGACTCTTTCTGACGGTAGTTCCGCCATCAATTGTCCCTCCATTCGTGCATTTAATCGCACGCAAACCACGCATTTGTGGATGTAATTCCTTAACCCATTCCTGAGTTTTGGTATCCAATACTGTTGTCTGATGAATTGCATCATGACTTGGATCCCTCCATGTTCTGTACTCCTGTGTGCATATTCCATTAGCAATCCTGCTAAAATTGATCCATTTGCTACGATTGCCGGATGTTTCATCTCGTAATCGATTTCTGACCTACCTAACCTCCCCCCTACCCGCAAGATATTATTTTTATCCAGTATCGGCTTTAAGCTTATTATTTTGCTCTTCTCCGGAAGTGCTTTTCCCGCTTTTAGTGCCGTAATCTCCCGATTATAATATTCCTGTTGACTAATTCGTATTAGATATTCCATGGCTCCCGCCTTCTCCTCTCTTGTTGGTGGCATTACTTCCTGTGGCCCCTTCCTCCTTTTTCTCCTTGGTCTCAGGTTTCTCCTGCTTTCAATCCAATTGTCTATATATCGGTTTACATAACTAACGATGTTCACCGCCTTCTCCAGTTTGCTTACATATTCCAACAGAGGTACTTTACCCCTTCCTCTCCCGAGGCCAATGCTTATTGGTTCCTTAAATTGCGAAATTGAATGTATTTTCATTTAGTTTTCCATCTCCTTGTTAATTCCTTCCATTATCCCACTCTTTGGCCACTCCTGTTCTTCCTTTATTATCCAACTAGGACCGTGAAGCCATAAATTATTGCCTACCAATTCCTTTGGTAACATCCCCCTTGTCAACAAATCGGCTGGGTTCTCCTTACCATCTATGTGGCGCCAGTTCCTTATTTCCGTATTTGCCTGAATAGATGCTACTCTATTGGCAACATATGTCCTTAAGTCCCTTGTTTGTTTCCTTATCCAGTAAAATGCTGGACTTGAATCAATCCATAGCACATATTCCGTTCCTTTCCATTCCATTGACTCCATAATTTCCTTTATCATCCTTGATAGTAACTCCGCTGCCGATAACTCCAAACGCGGAATGGTCACCATTTTCAAAGGTGCCACCCTTGTCTTTGACGTTAAGAGTTTGCTTGTTATAACTCCATTTCCATAATTCGCTCTCAAATATACTACCGCCCCTAACGCTGCCTCACTACTGTCCGAAAACCCATGGACCTGTATACTTGTACTTCCCCCCGAACCTAACCATCTTTCTATTTTAAAATTTTCTAAGTATCTGATAGAATCCCAAAATTCCGACCATCGACGTTCTATTTCAGTCGCTGGTCTATCATCCCAATCAATTCTTGACCTCCATATATCCTGAATTAATATTTTCCCTATGATCGTTACCGGTGATATATAACCGTTCGGATCATATAATTGAGCTACATGGCTCACTATTTTCCTTTTTGTTATAATCCCGTCAAATTTGGGATTTTTAACCATGAAGGTAAATTTGTCCTCTTCTATCAACCATTTCAGTCCTAAAATGGTTGTCCCTTCCCCCTCAGAAAACAACAATGTTTTTTCTGACTCCGAATCCATAGCTTGTATTACAGTATTGCTGTTTGATTTCCATTTCCTCAATTCAAATTTAGCTCCTTTTAATATTGTGTCGATTTCCTTTGCTAATTTGATTGCTTCTTTGACTGTATGAGCTCCTGTTGTACAGTCATCCATGTAGAAGTCCTCTTCTATTGCTTTTGCTGCCTTTGGATAATTTTCCTTTGCCAGCCTGGCAGTTTCTATCACTGACCTAACAGCCACAAATGGTGATGCTGTTAGTCCAAAGGTGACTACTGTGAGCCAATACTCCTTTAGTTTTTGGTTTGAGTCCTCTCTCCAAAACAATCTTTGCAAATTCCATTGCTCCTTAGCGAGTTTAACTTGATTAAACATTTTCCGTATATCCGCATATATTGCGATTCTATGTCTCCTGAAACGCATTATTGTTTCCTGCAGGTCCTTCTGCATCTTCGGCCCAAACATTTGAATGTCATTGAGCGATATTCCATTATCCGTTTTACAACTAGCGTCGTAAACGATTCTATTGTCCTTTGGTATGCAATGGTGTGGTATGTAATACACCATTTCTCCTTGTTTTGGCCTTTCCTTAGCTTCTGCTAAATGACCCAACTGTATCTCCTCTCTCATTTTTTCTATATAAATTTTCCGCATCTCCGGATGCTTTTCCAATCGTTTCTCTAAATAGAAAAAACGTCTCAACGCTATTTCTCTGGAACTTCCTAGTTCTTTTATTTCCTCTTTTATGGGTATCTTTACGATAAATCTTCCTGATTCGTCCCTCCTATGCGTTTCTTTGAAATGCTTTTCCGCCAATGCTTCTTCTTCCGAATATTTACTTCCTGCTCTGATTTGGTCTTGTTGCCATAACCGTTCCAATAATTTATCTAGCTGATCCTCTTTCTTATATTGAATACATGAGACTGGTTGTCCCGTTGTCTCATCTCCTTTCTCTCCTTGCTCTCCAAATACAACAATTCCTAGTGTTGTCTCTATTAAGGTAGTACCATCAATATTCCTTTGAATCACTGACATGACTATTTTTGCAAAAAATCCGACACCGAATAGCATATAAGTAAGATTCGGTTTGCTAAATGTGGGATCAGCTAATGGAAGGCCATTGGTTGGGATTCCCATCCTCAACACATCCAATGTTGCTGATGGCATTGTTGGTTTCCATCTGCTTTCTTTTGGAAGAACCCAAAATATTTCCTCCGTATACTCCTGTGTTTCCGAGTCATACCATGGTAGTACCATTGCCTTTGTCCATTGCTTTATAGTAAACGGTTCTCCGTCTATACCTACGGCTCTTTGTTTTGTGGAATAAACTGTCAATTTATATTCCTCTACCAGACTATGACTCACCACATTTGGTTGTGACCCCGTATCTAGGAACCCTCTTATAGGTCCTATAATAAAATTTTCCCCTATTAGCCTCACTAATAAAGTTGGCATAAATGAAATTTTCTGACCTAACGACAATTGAAAGTCCATAGTGTATGTTTCAGATTTAAACTCTTTTCCTTTATTTTTATTTTCTCCATTTTTTAATTTTTTGTTTTGTATTTTTTGGCATTCTTTGCCCTGGTCCTCCAGCTTCCGCTTCCTTGAACCTGCCTGGTCCAGTCATAGGTTCCTTGTTTTAAGTTGAGGGTTAATGGTCTTCCTGGCCGGCGCCCTCAGTGTGAATATGTCCTGCTCCGGCTGTTTGAATGGGCATAAAACGCTATTGTGCCTCGGGTCCCCCTGGCACGGTAGTCTTCGGCACTGTATGACAGTGCAATGCTCTTTGCTATGCCCCTTTTTTAAACAGTTCGGGCATAGCTTCCTTCTCTGAACAAAATTTTTCCGCGCTGACAGATTTAGTGCCATGAATTCTGGACAATGATATAGGCCATGGGCCTCTACCCCACATACTTCACATGGCGCTCGCACCACTGGCGTTGTCGAATTTGGTGCTCCTGTCCTTCTTGTATTCCCTGGCCTTCCTGACGGTCCTGCTACGGGTGCTCCTGCAGCCCTTACCATCCTGGTGTCTTCCAGCGATCCTGCTTGCTTGTCGAGAAAGTTCAACATCTCGGTCACTTCCGGTGCCTCCGAAGACCGTTGCAGTTCCCACTGTCTCTTAGTGTCTGGATCTAATCGTTCGTGTAGACCGAACACAAATACCAGTCCCCAGTGTTCCACTGGCACCTCCAGGGCCTTGAGCTGTCGGATGACCTCATATGTCTCGTTTGACATTTTTTGCAGCTCCTTGGCCGTTGGTCTTCCTGACAGGAACGGCAATCTATTAAATTTGCCTAATTGCTCCTTGGCAATATGGTAAGGCTTGTGATATAGCTGGTTGAGGCGTTCCCAAGCCTCCTGGTAGCTTCCTTCCGCCAGGTTGCTCTGTCCTAGAGCTTTCTCCGCGTCTCCTGTCAGAGAATTCCTTAGATAGGAATATTTGTATGCTGTAGACACCTCCGGGTTGTCATGGATGGCAGCCTTAAACCGGTCCCTGAAACTCATCCAATCCGACAGGGCTCCTCCGAATTTCCCCCATGTAGGCCTTAGATCATGCTGCTGCATTGGCAATGTCAGGCTCACATTGACTTGGGGCGCATTTCCATTTCCGCCTCCTGTGGCAGCTCCTGCCGCCTCCTGACCATCCTTGGCCGTGTTTCGCAAATGCTGGCGCAATATCTCTGCCGTGTCGTAATACTCCTTCTCGGCCATTTCCATTAGTTCTTCCAAATCCGTCAGAGACTCCTCCTCTGCTGTCTCCACCAGTGTTTGGAATTGTTCATTGGCCTTCTGCCAAAGCTGTATCAGCCTGTCGCTCCTCAACAATATCCCATCCCGGGATGCCGTGGTCGCCTCCTGCGATTTGGCATAGATTGCTAGCCTCGCTATCCCCCTCCTGGTCGACTGGAATAGCTTGTGCTCGACCTCCTGGTCTTGCTTTCCAGTTGTCTTCCTAGACTCTTCTTTTTTCTTCTTGTTGGCAGATGGATTTGATCCTGCAACTAAATGAGTAGACAAAAACGAAACGAGTATTACTTTTTATGACAAATGCATAATTAACGCCTGCCTAATTGTATTCTAAATTCCCCTAATTGCATTCTCAATGCCCGCAAAACTGCATTCTTAATGCCCGCAAAATTGCATTCTTGATGCCCGCAAAATTGCCAACTACATCCTGTGTGGCATAAATTTAATTCTCTTCCTGAGAAAATTTCGATTCCAGGTCCCCCAGGAAAATTCGCAATATTAATAAAATTTATAAAAATTGCACATCCTGTGCTAAGCAATCCAAATCTCTTCCTGAGAAAAACAAATTTTGTATTCCAAGTCCCCCAGGAAAATTTGTAAAATTTATAAAATTGCACATCCTGTGCTATGCAAATCCGAAATAATTTTTCCCAATGAAACCTATTATCAGACCCCTCACAAAAAAATTAAAATCCCCCATGTGTATGTCCTATCCCGAATACCTTCAAATTCAGTCATATTCCTTTTATCTTGCAGCCAAGTCCTCCTGGTAAATTCCATAAAATTCTGCACATCCTGTACTAGAAATTCAAAAAAAAGTTTTGCACATCCTGTGCTAGCAAGATTCCAAAATTCTGCACTTCCTGTGTCAGAAAACTCCAAAAATCTGCATGTCCTATGCCAGAAAAAATTAAAATCTGCACATCCTGTGCTAGTAAATTCCAAAATCTGCATATCCTATGCTAGAAAAAAAATTCCAAAATCTGCACATCCTGTGGTGATAAAATTCCAAATCTGCATCTCCTATGCTAGAAAAATTCCAAAATCTGCACATCCTGTGGTGATAAAACAAATTCCAAATAATTAAATTCTATCAGGTCCTTTTGAAAAATTGCAAATTATTTTTGTACCCAGTTGTGTGGACACAATTGTAATATAAATTTCCTTCCCAAGACAACAATTATCCCATCCAAAACATCTTCCTTAGACACAATCCCTATTTTATCCACCATAATATCTTCTTTATCCTATATCCACACCACATTGTTTCCTATAATTTATATTTTCCTAAAATATTTCCCATCATTTTATGTACACCAAATTATTTCCTATAATTTCATATCCCCGCCTATAATTCTACCGTGTACCTCCAATTCTTTTCTTCATTTGCCTGACCACACTTTCACCACACAACACAACACTATTTAATTCCATTGTTTTATTTATCCTTTTGGTTTGTTTTAATTCACTCACCTTTTTTATCCGCCATTCCTGTTTTGTTTTTTCCTTGTAATTCCAAATTGTTTATATCTATTTATTTTCCTGTTTTGCTTTTTTCTCCAGATCCTCCTTTTTTCCTTTTTAACTTCCAAATATTATTTCCCCTTTTAATTATTTCTAATTATTTTTTCTTTCAATTATTCTTTTTATTTTCTTGCTTCTTAACTCGCTCACTTCTTGTATGCAACTAAATTAACTAGAGGAAAATTTGCACCAAGCGACGCCGCCGCCGCACCGTCGCTGCTGTCGTTCTCGTTCGACGTGATGTTTTTCTCTCTCTTTATCTAGTGCGATGGATGGCTGATTCGATGGTGGTGGTTTGTTTTAGTATTTTATATACTAAGTCGAAGTATTAACACTCGACCGGTTTTGTGTTGTTGGTGGTGGTGGTCTGGTGGTTGAAATTTGTTTTCCCCCACCTATTTCTGTGATGTGTCGTTGAGTTTCTTGTTTAATTCAAGCTACCGACGCAGCCCAAACAAGTCTGACCACGCACACAAAGAAACGTGGGTATTTCCCCGTGATGTATGTTATACATACTTCGTCACCCATGCCAGATGCACAAACGCAATAATTCAAAATAAAATAATATTTAGCCGCAAATAACGCAAGAACGCAAAAAAGATATTATTTCGACCAATCTGTGTGGTTGTAAGGCACACAGACGGACAAAATAGCCGCAAATAACGCAAAAAAAATTATATTTTGACAAATCTGTGTGGTTGTAAGGCACACAGACTGACAAAATAGACGCAATTAAACGCAATGAAAGTAGTACCTTGACCAATCTGTGTGGTTGTAAGGCACACAGACGGACAAAATAGCCGCAAATAACGCAAAAAAAAAGTATATTTTGACAAATCTGTGTGGTTGTAAGGCACACAGACTGACAAAATAGACGCAAATAAACGCAATGAAAGTAGTACTTTGACCAATCTGTGTGGTTGTAAGGCACACAGACGGACAAATTAAACGCAATAAACGCAATGAAAGTAGTACTTCGACCAATCTGTGTGGTTGTAAGGCACACAGACGGACAAATTAAACGCAATAAACGCAATGAAAGTAGTACTTTGACCAATCTGTGTGGTTGTAAGGCACACAGACGGACAAAATAGACGCAAATAAACGCAACAAAAAATAATATTTTGCCCAATCTGTGTGGTTGTAAGGCACACAGACGGACAAAATAGACGCAAATAAACGCAACAACATAACGGAATTTCCCAATTCATGCATTATGATGTTAAAAATTATTTTCTTCATGATCAAACTGTACATTTTCCAGTTGTACAGCCGACCATGTTACCTTAAAATTACACGCTCCTGCTTCCTCCATGCACTTCCTGGGCTGGTTTTCCTTAGCTAGGTCCTCCTGGTGTTGATCTGTCTCCTTTTTTACTCCCGTGTTCTTCGCACTGTATTTTTCACTCCCGTGTTCCATCCATAGGTCGCTTTTCTTTTTTTTTTTTTTTTTTTAATAATCGCGGCTCGATTGACCATAATGTTCGCACCATTATGAATCCGATCGAAATAAAAGACTTTAACTTTTTGTGTGGGAAAAAGTATATCAAAAAACCCACATTTATTCTCCGGAATAATGGCGCACAACAACCTCTCTTCCCTAGTGGTCGAGAGCAACTAACTTATTCTTATTCTAGATTATTCGTGTATAATGCAAATACATTGGTTAACAAAGACTACACGTATGGCCAGGGTTGCCATACGTAACAGTTCTATTGATCACGAGATATCAAGAACCGAACATCAATTTTTACCAAATGTGCTTACTATTTTTGTAGCTTTTATTTTTTTTATGAAAAAGCAGATTGTTGAATTATTATGAATAATTTACTGAATTCGAAAACAATATTTTCTGTAGGATAAAAATAGTCTGAAGCAAATATTTTTAAATTTTGAAAAGATATTTGAGCGAATTGTTACCGAGTTTTAGTATTTTTTTTTTTAGGTTTTTATTTTTTTTAAAAAAACTATCAATTTGATATTTCCCGAAATTTAACTGAATGTTAAAAACAATATTTTTTATAAGATAAAAATAATTTAAAGCCAATAACTCTAATTTTTAAAAAGAAATTTGAATCGAAATTCAATTTTTACAAACTTTTATTAATTTTTTTAAGTTTTTATTAAAAAAACTGTCAATTCGATTTTTCTCGAAATTTTAATGAATGTTGAAAACAATATTTTTTATTAGACAAAATTATTTTGAAGCCATAATCTCAAATTTTCGAAAAGATATTTGAGTCAAAAATCAATTTTTACCAACTTTTAGTAATGTTTTTTTTTTAGGTTTTTGTTTTTTGTAAAAAAAACTATCAATTCGATTTTTCTTAAAATTTTACCAGACATCAAAAACGTTTTTCTTCGTTGCATAAAATTGTTTTGAAAATAAAATCATTTTTTGTTCGAAAAATATTTGAGGTGTCATTTATTTTTTTTTTCATTTTTTTTGATTTATAAAAAAAACCGTTAATTGGATATTTTTCCAAAAATATAATTGTTTGGTATTACGTTACAATATATATAGATAATACAACATTTTATTGAAGTCGCTAGCGTCATTGGTTCGTGAGATATTTTGGGTTAATCAAAATGTTCATCTTTTTTTAAATTGCTATTATAAAAAAAACACCCACGCAAATTTTTTGAGAGTCCATTCTGCATCTTTCTGCATTATTATCTGTATAACAAAATTTATTTGAAGTCGATATCTCTACTTGTTCTTGAACTATGGCCTACGAAAAAAACTTCGCGAACGTACGGACGTATAAAGGTACGTAAACACGAACGTCGTGGACTGTCAAAATTTTCAAATCTACAAATCGGACTGATTACAATAACTTCCTGTATAATAATAAATAAATACTACTAAAATTTGGTAACTTTAATTTTCAATTCAAATAGATTGGCAACAATTAAAGATATTCGCTTAAAATGAATGCTTAAAATGTTTAGAAAAATCCATTTATTACACAAAATTGGTAAAAACTGATTGTCGATTTTTTGAGAAATCCAATGGTCAACTATTTTTACAAAAAAACAAAAACCTACAAAAAGAACAAAAAATGGTATTTTATCAGATGGGCTTTTTTGTTTGACTTTTTGATTAATAACTAAAAATAAAGTAATGTTTTTTCCCCACATTTATCCATGTAGAAACAGTTAACAATTATCTACAAAATAAAAAAACAACGACGTCTGCCGGTCAACTTGTTCATAAGTTTTTTTAAATGGGGGCTCGAAGACTTGAACTTTTTCTGTGGTAACTCCAATAATTTTCTATGTTTTAATTAGAAGTGCTCTTAATACCCTGTTTGTCCATGTTCTTTATAATAAAAAATGTGTGGACTTTTTTAAAACTGAATAAGCTGCTGTTTTTGAAGCTGCTTTGAAAATTCTCTAGATGAGTCGTTAATCTATATCGACAAAAAGATTTGAGAAAGAAATATAACCGGAGACGCTAAAAGCTGTTTCAGGATCAAAGTTTAAACAATAAAATCAATCGCCTAATGGACTAGAGAATAAACACTAAAATTGTCTCTGAGTACTTTCTAATTACTTTAGACAATGAGACGAAGAAAAAGAACAAGTATAGAATCAAATAAAGTGCACGACTGGGTCGCACGAACTTGCTCCTGTATGCAAAGAGTCTGTTTAAAAAAGTATCTATATAACATTTAAAAATATACCTGTAAAATAAGTTTGTCTTCAAAGATATAAATGCCATTTGATTTGTCGAAAAAACCTCCATTTTTCAATTTTTTGGGAGGGGGTTACATTTAATACAGTTAAAATAATTTAAAAAAAAACTAATTTAAGATTCAAAATTTTACCTGAAAAATAAGTTTGTCTTCAAAAATTTAAATGCCATTTTATAAATCAAAAAACCCTTGATTTATCAATTTTTTTTTTTGAAAATCGTTAGAGCGGTTTTTTTTAAAATTAATTTTTTATATATAAAATTTTTCAATTTTGTTCTAAAAATATTTTTGGTATGCAGTTGTTTAGTGATTGTAAATATACGCTCTATATTTCAATTTCGTAAAAAAATGTTCACCCGTTTTTGAGATATAGAATTTTGAAAAAAAAAATTTCAATATTTTTTTAAAATCCAAACAATAAGAAATTGCTTTTTTGATAATCAAATATTGTTAAGGCAATATAAGAGCTCGTTCAGAAAAAAAATTTATTGAAATCGGTTCAAAAATTGCTGAGAAAATTAAAAAACAAAAAAACGGTTCTATGAGCGGTACCTTTCCTGAGCAATACAAAAATATGTTTTTCTTATTAAAAGAAGCCAAGTTAAAAAATAAAATTTTAAAGAAAATTTAAAAAAAAATCTATCGGTTTGTTTTTGAGAAAATTCAAATTTTCGTTTTTTGACCAACAAAATTGTATGGGGGCCACTGTTAGTTTTGATCTTAAAAAAAAAATGAAAAAAACGCCTAACGCAAATCTGATCAAAACCTTAACTTCCAAGTTTGAACTCAATCGACCCAATGGTTTAGGCTGTAGGAGCGTGGACAGACAGACAAAATTGACCGGACGGAATCGCGGGACCCATTTTTTTCGACTTCTCTACCATCGTAATATCATGTTTGATTAAAATCTCGAGTTCGAAATTTTGCACGAATGCAAAACTTGCCATATAGTTCCTATATGTCGCAAGTAAAATAGACGAGGATTCAAACAAACGTATCATACAAAACAAAAGACCAGCTTCAACTATAAAAACAGAGCGGGCTGAAAGACACATTTAGCTTGAAGTTCTGGTGTGCTGTACCGATTTGTAGAGCCATCTTAAAGAAGCAAGTTAATGTAAGCCCCAAACGTTGCCGGTAAATTTTCTGAATAGCCTGAGGATTATAATTCTACTAGAAATCTACTCGGCGATCGAGATTGGAAATTGAATGACTTTACCTAGTTCGTGTTAGCAAATAAATAAACTCATGCTTAAAACAGAATTTTCAAATTCGATCCAAAATAGATGTAGTTATGTTTGACTTTGAAATTCCGAATTGAACAAAATGAGTTATTCGAGTTTAACACTCTTTGTTGTATTTATCAAACTTCAATGAAATTTGTTAGCATATAAGGATATCCCAAATAACACTTGAATTTTCAATAAGAACAATAAGAATATTCGTTCAGATCTTCAACACCCATACGAAGTCTTCTTTAACAAAAGATTCCTTTTTATTATCGTCTCACCGCTCACATAACAGAAATCCAAATCAAATAGTCTGGGTTTTTCAAAGTCATCAAAAGACTCTCATAAGACTTAAACAAGTAGTACACAAATAGCTTCCATGTAAAGAAGCGCATACAAAATTATATCAGCCATTATCCGCTTTTGCAGCAAAAGAAAAACCATGCCAATGTTTGACGATAGGCTTAAAAAATAAAGGTCAATAACACCTGTTTTCTATTTACATTGGAAAAAAGAAAAACCGTCTATTGTAATTCAAGAAACATAATAAGTTCATTTCCTTACAACAGAACAACAGACAAGGCAATTCTGAGAGCTACCGTTGATCCAACATTATTGTCGTCATAAAGTCGTCGTCGTCGCGTCAATAAGAACAAAAACAAACAAAAGCTAAGAAAAGCTTATAACAATTGACATCAGAATTTCTATAGGTTGGTATTCGAATGGTTTCACTTATAATCACCACCATTTCTAGTGTTGCTTACGTCACACCGATACGTCACCGAAAGGAGTCGGCACGGTAGTGCGGTGGGGCGGCTGAAATTTAAATCAATTATGAATGCAATCTCATTGAATTCCTGGCGGAAATCCAAAGTGTCTCTTTGATGGATTTCATATACCCATTCGGGTGGTATCTACATATATGCACTTTCAACCCTTAAATGGCTTTAAGATACGGTGGTTAAGTCAGCATCAACGCCCAGACAAAAACAATTGATTTTACACTTTATAAAAGGGATATTAGCTTAACCCAATAAAAAAAAACAAGAAAACAAAAGAAACAACTATGGCAGTAGCTCTATAAAATCACTCCTGCTCTAAAACTTTCTTACGTGCTATATATACATAAGTCATACCTATGAAAGTCTAGGTGTCTTAGTCGTTTAAATATGGGCTCAGACGCGTAGACTATAGCCATTGTTCAATGCAAAAACTTCTTGGAATATTCATCCTGATTTTTGTGCACAGTAGTCCTTATGCCGAGAGCGAATTTTGTGTTCTTTTTATATCTATTTTCTATAAGGAAGTATTTCCTGTCGAATGTCGACTTTGGCTAGCCTCCAAAGAACACCTGCATTCACAAAGGAAATTTTATTTTTGAAGAGAAAGGAAAAGAAAACTGCTAGGATCTTTTGCTTTGGTGAAACTACAAATTTTTGTATCAAGGTATATACATACATATGTACCTTGGTGGGAAAAATTTTAAATCTTTTAGCGTAAAAGTGAGTTTGAGAAAATTTAAGATTTCTTAAAGCTGTAGGTACTTTCAAAATTAACACAAAATCTCCCAACAATATTCTTACTACCTTCCTATAGGAAGTTATTGTAATCGGTCCGATTTGTCGAATTGAAAATTTTGACATTTTTTTGACATAAATTATATATTACATACTGTAACGTGATACCAAACAAATATATTTTTGGAAAAAAATCGAATTAACGTGTTTTTTTATAAATCAAAAAAACTGAAAAAAATAATTGACACCTCGAATATTTTTCGAAAAAAAAAAAGATTTTATCTCCAAAATAATTTTGTGCAACAAAAAAAAACGTTTTTGACATCTGGTCAAATTTTACATTCTTCGATTTGACAGTCTTTTTATAAAAAATAAAAACCTAAAAAAAGAACAATACTCAAAGTTGGTAAAAATTGATTTTCGACTCAAATATCTTTTTAAAAATTTGAGATATTGGCTTTAAATTAATTTTATTTTATGAAAAATATTGTTTTCAACATTCAGTCAAATTTTGATAAAAATCGAAGTGATAGTTTTTTTTTACAAAAAATAAAAACCTAGAAAAAAAACAATACTAAAACAGGGTAAATATTTACTTTGGACTCAAATATATTTTCAAAAATTAAAAATATTGGCTTGTTTTTGATATTCAGTAAATTTCTTATAAAAATCCAATAGTCAGTTTTTTTTCCATAAAATATTAAAATCTACAAAAAATAGTATGCAGAAGCTACTAAAATTGGTAAAAAATGATTTTCAACTAAAAATCTCGTTAACAAAAAAAAAAATTGAAATCAACCTATTTCATCATATGCAAAATATTTTGCAAATCTCGGAAATAATTAAAGTTATTGACTTCAGAACTTTTTCATTCTATACAAAATATGATCCGTTGCAGTCCGTTTTTTACTTGCGACATATAGTTTCGATACAGCAAGTATTGCATTCGAAAAATTTCGAAATCAAGATTTTAAATTTTAATTTTTTCGAACTCGAGAGGGTTTCGTCCATCAAAATTTCTCTCGAGTTCTTCGCCCTTAAAGCCCAAACCATTGGGTCCATTGACTTCAAATTCGAAAATTAAAGTTTTTAGCCAATTTTTTTAAGCGTTTTCTTAATTTGTTCTTAAGACTAAAAATAACAATAGTCCCTATACAAATTTTGGGTCAAAAAACAAAAATTCAAATTTTCTCAAAAACGAACCAATATATTTTTTATTATTTTCTGTATTTGTTTTTTTCTTAACTTGGCTTCTTTCAATATAAAAAAATATGTTTGTATTGTTAAAGAAGTGTACCTCCCATACAGCCGTTATTTTGTTTTTAAGTTTTCTTAAGAATGAGTCAACCGCAATATTTATTTTGTCTTGCACAAGCTCTTATACTGTTACAATAATATTTGATGATCGATAAAGTCATTGTTTTTATTTTTTGATTTTTCAAAAAATATTTAACATTTTTTTTCGAAATTCGATATCTCGAAAATGGGTCGTCATATTTTTACGAAATTGAAATTTAAAACCTATATCAATAAGATCTAAACAGCTTCATACTAAAAATACAATGTATAACGAATTAATTTAAAAAAAAAACCCTCGAACGATTTTCAAATAAATAAATTGGAAAAATTATTTTTTGAGAAATAAAATGTCATTTACATTTTTGAAGACAAACTATTTTTGCAGATACATTTTTAAATTTTAAAATACAGGAAATATTTTTAAATAGACTCTTTCATTGTTTTCATATGCCATATCTCAAGAATCATCAAATATATCGACTTCAAATGAGTAAAGTTTTGCAGATAATAACATAAAAAGATTTGGACATGACTTTCAAATTGAGTGGACGGTTTTTGTACAAAAACAATTAAAAAAAGAGGCTGAGAAACTTTAACGAGTCGAAAAGCATTTCTTATCAGTTTTTGTTGTTTCTAGTTTTGTTAAAAAAAAATTGTCACTTGAATTTTTCTAAAAAATTAACTAAAAATGACCAACAATATTTTTCATATGATGAGTAGATTTCAAAGCCTATTTTTGTTAACGAAATTTTTAGTCCAAAACCAATTTTTACCAATTTAAATTTTTTTGAAAATTTTAATTTCTTTCATAAAAAAATATAGATTGGATTGAAAATTTAGCAAAGAATGCAATACTTTTGAAGCCAATACCTTCATTCATTCACGAGATATCGAGAATCGAATATCAATTTTTACCAATTTTACGTACTATTTTTTGTAGATTTTAATTTTTATGAAAAAAAAACTTTTTATACAAATTTTACTAAACGTTGAAAACAATATTTTTTATAATGTGAAATTGTAACACGCCAACATGATCACCACACTCACATGGAGAATGTAACACTCCAACATAATAACCACACACTCACATGTAGTATACCATAAATGTACTAGCCTTCTGCTAAATGTAAAATTGTAACACAGACTCACATGTAGGTATACCAATGTACTAAAAATAAATAAATTGGGTGGCGCAACAGTCCGTTGAGAACTAGGGCCTAGTGACTTACAACTCTCAACCATTCCTGTGTGCGAGTACTGTTGTCAGAGATGGAGGGGACCTACAGTTTTATGCCGAATCCGAACGGCTAATTTGAGAAAGCACTTTTCATGACAAGAATTACTCTTGGAGAATTTGTCAATTCCTCGCAAGAGGCAGTACCCGGGAAAAAAACTTAAGATGGTACAGGCAGGGATCGAACCCAAGACCTCTCGCATGACAGTCCAACGCACTAACCATCATGCCACGGGTACTACATACCACATACCAATGTACTAGCTTTCTGCTAAATGTAAAATAACACACACAAGTGGCAACTGGCAACCAATGCAATTTCACCATCGCGCTCTACTCAATTTTGAACTTTAATTCTTAGAGTTCACCTTCAGTATTGTGCAAGTAAGTTATTAGTAGTGGCCAAAATCAGAACTCTCGACATGACACTCATGGTCATGATTAATAGACCTGACAGTATTGTATCGAAGTTGAGCTACTCCAGCATCATACATATATTACAACAGTCTATTCAAACAAGAGTTCGCACACCTTTTAATAAATTCTGCTTTTTGTGGTTTTTGGGTCATAAGGGCAACGGTCGGCTTCCCACCGTCCCTTAGGCTACTAAAAGCCACACATCGCGGTCGCCGCGTGGATTTAAATTGCTAAATCTTTTTAACTTGCTATCTATAACTTGCCATTCTTTCCACTTGCCAATTGCCATTCCTTTGTTTTCACTTGTTTTTATTTTGTAACTTAGATTTTAGCTTTAAATTTTGTCTTAATAAAAATTATATTTATATCTAATTGATTGATTGATTAAATTTTATACAATTGTCTTTTTATTTTACCTCTCATTTTCTTCCTCTCTTCTTCCCTTTACTCTGTTGCAGGCCTGTTGCCAATTCAACGTTCGCTGTAGTCCCGGCCCGGACAGCACGAACGCGGTTGAGAACACAGCAAAGCTGCTTACTTTTGTGTGGTTTGACTGAATGTCCCACAACTAACCCACCGACGACGACAAGAGCACCGTCACAAAATTAGTTTAAAGCCAATATCTTAAATTTTTAAAAAGATATACAAGTCAAAAATTATTTTTTACCAACCTAAAACAAAGCTAGGTTTTTATTTGTTGTATGTAATAATTGTTACCTCAAATATTTTACGAACAAAAAATGATTTTGTCTCAAAAATAATTTTATGCAACGAAGAATAACATTTTTGACATGTGATAACATTTTTAGAAAAATGGAATTGACTGATTTACACTAAGTAAATATCCATTCTAATAGGCCTTTATTTAATAAGAAATTAAAACCTTCAAAAGTGCTGCTTAAAATTGATTTTTGACTAAAATATGTCGGAAACGAAAACAGTAAAACTGATAAAAAATGGTTTTCGATTCAAGCATCTTGCGAAAAAATACAAGTATTGACTTTAAATTTTGTTTATCGGTTAAAAATACTGACAGACGAAAACGTATGGGTCGCACCCCATAATCTTTTTGTTTTTCTAACAAAATTTAATCACATTTAGTACAGTGAAATTTAGGAAAGGTAATAAGCTGCAAATGGTTTAACACCTTCCCAATTTCCCATTTGTGAGGCAAATATCTCTTAAAATCTTCTATCTGCGTCGCGTCCTAAGTTATATGGCCCAGCAAATGTGACGAAAATCATTTTTTTGTGATTATCACCAATTTTAGCTCTAATTTTACAATTTCCAAAATGGTCAGGCATTTCAGAGATAGAGCGCAGAAAGTGTACAGCTCCTGGAAATTCTTTGAGATTGAATTAATTTAGTGAAAAATAATGCTAACATTTTTAATCAAAAGGCATATTAAGAAAGCATTCGCATTTATCAACAATTCTAACATTACGCCTAACTACAACCAAGGTCATCCAATCCGATTTAAAAGAAAGGATGGCAGTCTTTGTTGTAACGTAGGTACGTTCTCATTAAGCGCTCGTGTCAAAATTGTTTTTAATGTAAGTATGTATATGTAGTATGTAAACTAATTATCTATTCAAAGCAATTTCTTAATTTTCCATAATGAAGACCTTACAAACCACATGTTTCTTCCAAGTTTTAAAGTTATTATTTTGTTGTTTGGTCATCTCATAAAATAACATAATATTATAATTAAAATTCACCAATCTTATATAAGTATCTATAAGTATTTGTGTTTTCCAACAGATGTCCTTAAACCTTTCTTTTAAAGAAATTGATTATATTGTTTTCATTTTATATTCATCGCTACCATAAATAATATAGACACTATTCCTACGAGTACAGTACCCAAAACTAATATATTTATATCCTTTTTTGAGGTAGCCTCAAACTAAGTATATATGTGTACAAAAGTTAACCGCAACATGTGCCGACATATAATAGCAGAATAAAATAAACATAAAATGACAGCCAACATTCCTCAAAAGGATAATTCACTTGTTTTCATGTATAACTTCATACATATGCACATATACATGCATAGATACAAGGCCGACCGACAGATGAATCCTTGCCCTTATACTTTATTATATGTGGAGTGGATACTCTTTCAATTGAAAGACAACAAAAACAACAAAAACAACAACAACAGAAGCGTAACCAAACCATAACTGAAGGATAAATTGTATAAATTCAAAAATACACGAAAAGTAAAAGGATATAAACAAACTATGTACAGATGTGTATACTCGTATATAAAAGAATGCAGGATTCAACTATATACATGGGTACGTACAAGTATCCGAACAAACATGCAATCGGACAGAAGGAACATTGGGAATACAACTCATTTATTAGCAACAACCCAAGACCAACGTTAGACTAAGGCTAAGGACACCACGTTCCGTTCAAGTTATGCCACTGCTGCTAAAGTCTTTTTGGAATTGCAGAACTGTTGTATGTCTAGAACTGAAGCTGATCCGAGAGTATTGCCGTTCCCTTTCCCCCAAAGGCCTAGAAACTAAAATATCCTTGAAAATGAAAACTTAAGTTCCGGGAAATGATTTTCATTAAATGGAATCTGAAGGAAAGAACAGGGCTTTTAAATTATGGCCAAACCGGCCGTTGCTGCTTGGTCAAATTACTTAAAATTGGAACGGGTACGGTACGGAACCGAACCACTCTTATGGCGACGACGATAGGAACAACGAAGGAACATACATTCTTCTCGTGTTTTTTTGACTGTAAACTGAAATTAGAATTGAGAATTTGGGTGGCAGTACTAATGTCCCCACCGCCCGCGCCGCCCGCGCCGCCCGCCGCCTGTTCCACCGGTAGATTGAGGTAGTAGTTGATGTAGGCTAACATAAAGCCCGAGGACGATGATGCTGACGAGGACATGGAATATCGTCTCATTTAAGGATATGTTGACACTTTTGTGTGTACCTCATGCGGTATTAATATTTGTGGTACCTATAGAGAGACACACAGAGGCATAGAATGCAAAAAACCGAGACAGAAAATCATATGCGTGCTTTTGAAGGACGTACAACTTAACATGACGGCTCGTGGCCAAATTACCATTGCCACACGGACCATATCTAAATGATGGTCTCTGGTATTTTATACCGCTGCTGCAGATGTCGTCTACGTTGACGTTTTCCTTCGACCTTGTTGTTGTTGTTGCTTTAGCTTTTTGTTGTTTTTGTTTTTGTTTTTGTGTCGTTTCGTTGCTGATGGTTTTGAATGAAAAGGTAAATTTTGAAGTGGATCCATGTCATGAGGTTAAATCGGTTTAAATGTAAATGGGTATATTTTTGTTTTCTTTCTTTAGGGGTTTGAGTCAACAACAAAAAACACATACAAACTTCATAGTTTTGGGGGAAGATTTGTATATAGGTATACAATATGCACATGTATGTATGTATGTAGTAGATATGATTTTGGTTAATGAGATTTTCACCGTATGGGTTTCATTTGAGGCTAACCAAATGTTTGTGTTTGCGTTATGGTTATGATATGATATAACCCCAGGTTTTTCCTTTATTCTTGATTAAATAAAACAGAAAGTTAAATTAATGCAATTGTGTTTTTTTATATAACTGTTTTAACGTTACGAAGGGTACTACACTTTTTATCTCTATACAAATCACTTCATAAAGAATGAAACCAAAATAGTCATTTTAAGATGGGTACCTGAGATTATGAAGTTTTGTTTTAAAAATTTAAGGGAACTGCTTTTACTATTTTCATATTTTAAAACAGTGATTAAGTGCTTAAAGAGCAACATAAATATGAGAATTCAAAATTCTGATTATTTTCAAGTTCCAACCCTTTCAATACATGGATTAATGACTATATTTAATATTTTAACTAAAATGTTTCATTTATAAAGTGAAAATGCTTTTTTCAAGTCCAATAGGAAAATTGTATCTTGGTTGAATTTTTGAAGTATTAAATTTAACATATACTGTTTGGAATATGCCAAGTCATTTAAGTAACTTTAATTAGTAAGAAATAGATAATTAAAGCTTAGCTGGTTTTTGTCGAAATTTTTGTGACGTTAAATTAACTTTGTAATACCTATTTTATGTTAAATAATTCTCAGTTTCCTTGTTCTAAACATTTAAAAAGATGTTTGTAAGATATTGGATTATAATAAAATTGCTAGTTGAAATAGACGCCGAGAAATATCAAAATTATAATCCGACTGATTATTTTTAACTTCCCATAGGAAGTTATTGTAATCCGCCCTATTTGTCGAATTGAAAATACTGACATTTCTCGACGTTTCAAGGTCCCTAGAGTCGAAATGAAAGATTTTTAGAGAGATGTCTGTGCGTGCGTGTGTACGTACGTTCCTACAACCATACGTTCGCGAAGTTTTTTTCGTCGTCCATAGCTCAAGAACCAGTAGAGATAACGACTTCAAATAAATTTTTTTATACAAATAATAATGCAGAAAGATGCAGAAAGGACTCTCAAATAAATTGTGTTGGTGGGTTTTTTTTAAAAACGATGAAAATTTTGGTTAGCCCAAAATATCTCACGAACCAATAACGCTAGCGACTTGAATAACATTTTATATTATATACTGTAAAGTGATACCAAACAAATATATTTTTGGAAAAAAAATCCAATTAACGGTATTTTGTATAAATACAAAAAACTGAAAAAAAATGTTTGACACCTCGAATATTTTTCGAACAAAAAATGATTTTATTTTCAAAACAATTTTATGCAACGAAGAAAAACGTTTTTGATGTCTGGTAAATATTCAAAAATAAAAACCTAAAAAAACATTACTAAAAGCTTGTAAAAATTGATTTTCGACTAAATATCATCTCAAAAATTCGAGATATTGGCTTCGCGTTGCTTCGCAAATTGTAACCACGAACATTTTTTGAATGTTAGTATTATCATATGAAAAAATTTCTCAATGGGCTGAGCATGTTTTCTACAATAATATTAATTTTAGTTTATATGTATGTGTATATGATTTCGCTTTTATATAATAGTATAGATTTGCGGTAAAAAAAAATAAATTTGTGTTTTTAATGTTCTCATGTTCAGTGCAGTGCAACTGACTGAATCTACCCACATTTGTGTACTCTTTTTATCGACGGCATTGTCAGTACCTTCTTCGAGTTATTTGTAAAGAAAATTTTAACTTAATTTAAGTTTTATTGTTCGAGGAAGTGATACAAAATTGGTAATTCAAACTATTATAATAGAACTTTTTTTTTATTTTTAAATTGGAAAAATTATAATCTATTCACTACCTCGAACCAGAAAAATAAAAAAGATCTAATTTTTCTTTAGATAAATCGGCATTTCATGTGCACGGCACTGTAGTTAATTGTGATGGAATATGTAATTTCCTGGATAAAATAAATTCAAAAAGTTTATAATTTTATAATATGTTTTTATTTATTTCTCAGGTTGTATGTTTAACTTAGAAGTGATTTTAGGCTTAAAATTTGCGCAACAATATTGACTTTATGAAGCAATGCTAATCTTTGTCCATTATTGTATAGGTTTTAAGATATGAGTGGTTGTATAAGTCAACTAATGAAAAAAGAATGGACAAAAAATGTAAAATTAATAATATTTAAGTTTGACAAATAATTAATGAAAAAAAATTAAAGCCATAAACACTCTCATAACAATATAGAAAATAATAAAATATGTTTCAAATAAATCGGTTGACTACTTTCTGAGATCGTGCGTCACAAACTTTAAAATGGTTTCGGTTTTTTATAATAGTATAGATATAGATATTGTTGGTTATTTTTAAACTTTTTAGAATAATTCAACTGACAACTTTTTTAACAAAACACATAAACCTACAAACCTTTTAAGCAAGACAAATCGACAGACGGGATGGGAAGTTATCATAGTTATCACATTATTTCGAACGTTTGTGGGTTTTGAAAATACATACTGCACTGATTTTCTATACATTGACGCAAACATAACACACAATTTTCGTAGACTTTCTTAAACATAACCGTTGGAGTGTTCGCAGAATGTTGTCGAATTAAAACTCTTAGCTCTTCCAAGTCCACTGTTTCATATACTTTTTACTTCAAAAAGCCTAATACAAAAAGTATGACCTGGCCTACGTCGAATGAAGGGGCTTCTCTAAAATTACACAAGGTTTCCTTCTCACATGAGTTTATATGAGTTTTTATCGAAGAAACAAATGAAGTCCGGAAAATATCGATTTCTTGCAAGACAAATTTCGTAGGATAGTTAAAAAAGTTAGGGTGACTGAAGGGGAAAATTAAATTAAATCCACTTTTACAATATTTGTTGTTCATTATGTATGAAAAATATCGGTACTACGACGCGACGTGTTATACGAGTAGTATAAGGATTTCATTTAATTTAACTTTTAATTTTTTTGTCCGGTCACAAAGACGAACTGTTAGAAATGATTCAATGAAGTGGCAGAAGGCACTTTAGAGCATTGAATAGAAATAAATCATTCTGGCAGGCCTTTACGTCCGATTCTAAACTGACTACTTTTTTTCTACGTGCCTTTCAGACACGAAAGAAATTAAAGTATTCAAAAAAAAGTACTCATACGCCCAGATACACCATTTATGAACATTTATTTTCATTTTACGAGCATCATGCTTAATATTTTAAATTTTTACATACGAGTACATAAATTTGTGTTATTTACTTAAAATACATCTTATGACTTGGAATTTTGAATTTCAATCGGACTACTAGCTTTAACGAAAACAAATTCTATCCTGTTATTGTGACTTTTAGTCTGTATCGTTATCCTTAAATGTTGTTGTTAATTACTTTATTTAGTATTTATTTAACTTTTGCTATACATAATTTTTTGTAAGCTTGTACTCAATTTAAATATGGTTTTCTCCCCTAAACATATTTTTTCCCTAATTTGAATGAAAGGGTAAACAAGAAATTACAGAAAACCAAAACATAAGTTTTTCTTCAAAATAAATTGTACCTTAATAAATTTTACTTTCCCTTTTAAATTCTAACAACCAAAATGAAACACAATTTAAATGTCCCCAAAGAGGCAATAAGGATCCAAGGATTGACTTACTATACATATATACTACGTAGTGTCCAACATACATTTAAATCACTACATATAGTAGCTATACGAAAACAATTTGCCATCGATATTAAGGTCCGTCTTTATCTCTTTCACCATCACACATCTCATTACCCCAAACGACGGTAACGACAAACAAGCAATGACCAACCCCACATTCCTTCCGAATGGTCAATAAAAATACGATCATTTTGTCGTCCAACATCAAATTCCATTAAACCGTCATCATATATGTAGCAAGCTATAGTCCGTCCAAAGCAAGGGGAAAGAATTCTGATGCCCGAAGACACCAAAATCTACCACAAGACAAGCTAACGAAAAGAAGAAAACCACAATATAATATGTTGGTATGTGTGTACAGTACATATATAGATAGATAGATATGTGTTCCTTGATACATGACCCCACATAAAGCAATCCCGTTACGGTCCGTTGTGTTATTAGCTCATTACAAGATTTTATCACCGACTATGATGGTCAGGGCAGCAACCTCTATGTACACTTTTTGCAAGTATCTAGATACAGGAATTATGAGTGAGGGCGCAATAAATTGAGTCCTTATTTCCGAATCAGTTGAAAAATATACCATTTATGTCCGTTGACACGCTATTTGCACATCCTTACACAAATACCATATTCCCATACACACATGGACTTATATAAGATTTGAAATTGGTATCGTACTCGTCTCGTATGGCAACATCAGAGGGGGGGTGAAAGGGAAGGGAGGGAGTGATAACATTTTAATATAAATTTTCTCCCATCGCAGCACATAGCGGAGATTACGTTTTCTTCTTGGAAAATGGCTTAATAAGTAGCTCCTTATCGGATGGAGGATTACTATATGCACATACAGGATGGTCAGATGTAATATTTTGTTGACATATGAACACATCGGCTCACACTACAAAAAATTTTTGATATCATCTTACAGGCTTTGAGATGTGAATAAAGCGATTATTAAGAAGGCATCATCATCATTATCATTGACTAAAAGAGAGAGAGACCAAAAATAAAGTAATATTCGTACATATTTATAAATGACTAGCTTCAGTTAATTGCAATGTAGGTATATGTGATCTAGGATATAATTGGCTGATAACGTAAATTAGGTTTTGGGAATATAGTTTTGTTAATGTGAGCGGATTTGCTGGATGACTGAATAAAGTGATAGTTTATTTTTGTTTCTGCCGAATATCCATACCAGGGAAGGTAATAAAATCTGGCGGCTATTTATTTTAGGTTTATTCTTTTGGATTGAAGACATGACGAAATTTCATAGAAATAGTTGATCGTATATACACTTACAATAATAATTTGTATCAGACTTCATTTTAGAATCATATATATACATATATGCTGACCAGTTCTCAAATCAAAAAATACTAAAATTAAAGCCTTATTGAACGACTGTACCACTTTTGTAGCAATAGATCCTCTCTTGATATTATGGTGTATCTGATTGAACACTAGAACAAGTCCTTAAATTTGTTTGGAAGAAGCTAGTTCTAAAGTAATAGATAACATTTATAATAACAGTTTTTTTTTAATATAAATATGTGCATTTTGTACCGATTCATCAATTTTTCATTTTATTATACTTAGTTTACTGAACACTTAACATAAAAAATTGTAATGCGTGTAATGCACATCTGTGATGAATATCTTTAGATAGTAACAGGTTATCCAGATTCAAAGAAATAGGGCTGGAATCCGACACCTGTCAAACTAAATTGTTAAACCATTTTTGTTTTTGTCAGTTAAAAAGTCTGATATTTACGAAAATGGATAGCCTAACTATCGCACAACGCATACAAATTGTTAAAACCTACAACAAAAATGGGGATTCTGCCACAGCCACATATCGTGCTTTTATAGGAGATTATGCGGTTTACATAATCGTCCAACTACGTAAGCAATTGGCGAAATTGTGAAGAAATTTGAGGAGACAGGATTGCCTACAGATATTGTAAGGCCTGTGCATCATCGTTTCGCTCGTACCACTGAAAATATCGCTGATTTAAGTGTAAGTGTTGTCGAAGACCCGAATGTGTCTGTTCCTCGTCGTTCTCAGGAATTAGGACTGTCTTAAGGTACATTATTGCGTATTTTGCATTTGGATCTACACCTATATATCTATCCATATAAATTCCAGCTTACACAACAACTGAAGCCAGCTGACCATTCACAACGTCGTAGATACGTCGATTGAGTTCTTGAAGAACAGGCGAACAAAATGTTCTTCACCGATGAAGCACATTTCTGACTCTGTGGGTGTGTTAATAAACAAAATTGTCATGTTTTGGGTTCTGAGAACCTCAAGTAATTGACGAGAGACCATTACATCCACAAGAAGTCACTGTTTGGTGCGTTCTATGCTCCGGAGATGTGAGCTGAGAGCTTTATGGTCATTAGATAACCAACTTTTTTTGCCTGCTATTGAAGAATACGGCTTGAAGAATATGAGGTTTCAACAAGACGGTGGCAAATGCCACACAACTCGAGCGAATATGGCTTTATTGCAAGAGACATTTCCTGGTCACCTAATTCCTAGTCGTGGCTATATCAACTAGGAACCAATATTCGTAAACACCTCTTTATCATCTAAATTCGAAAAAAACACTGTTTCAGTTGAATTAATCTAAAAGATTTAAAAATTACCAACAATATTTTGCATATAATGAAATAGTTTGATTTCAAAATCTATTTTTGTTAACAAGATTTTTAGTCGAGAACCAATTTTTACCAATTTTAGTAGCATTTTTTGAAAGTTTTTATTTCTTATATTAAAAAATACAAATTGAATGAATGAAATTAATTTGAAGTCAAAATCATCTATTAAGCACGAGATATCGAGAACCGATCATCAATTTTTAACAATTTTGCGTACTGTTTTTTGTAGAATTTAATTTTTTATGAAAAAAACGAACTATTGGATTTTCATACAAAAATTTACTGAATGTCGAAACAATATTTTCTGTGAGATAAAATAAGTTTGAGGCCAATATTTTTACTTTTTGAAAAGATTTTTGAGTCGAAAGTAAATTTTTACTAAATTTTTTGTATGTTTTTATTTTTTGTAAGAAAAATGTCATTCCGATTTTTCTCAAAATTGTAACGAATGTTGAAAACAATATTTTTTATTAGATAAAGTTAGATTGAAGCCAATATCTCAAGTGCTTGAAAAGAAATTTCAGTCGAAAATCAATTTTTACCAACTTGTATTAATTTTTTTTAGCCTTTTTATTTTTTTTACAAAAACCGTCACTTCGATTTTTCTCAAAATTTTACTGAATCTTGACAACAATATTTTTTAAAAGATAAAATTAGTTTAAAGCCAATATTTCAAAGTTTTGAAAAGATATTTGAGTGGAAAATCAATTCTTACCAAATTTTATTATTAACTTCCCATAGGAAGTTATTGTAATGGGTCCGACTTGTCAAATTGAAAATTTTAGCATTTCTCGTAGTTGCAAGGTCCCTAGAGTAGAAATAAAAGATTTTTAGAAAGATGTCTGTGCGTGCGTGTGTACGTACGTTCGTATGTCCGTACGTCCGTACGTTCGCGACGTTTTTTTCGTCGTCCATAGCTCAAAAACCAGAAGAGATATCGACTTAAAATAAATTTTGTTATACAGATAATGAGGCAGAAAGATGAGAAAGGGCTCTCAAAAAAATTGCGCGGGTGGTTTTTTTACCGTAGCAGTTTAAAAAAGAGGTGAAAATTTTGGTTAAACCTAAATATCTCATGAACCAATGACGCCAGAGACTTGAATTAAATTTTATATTATATATTGTAATATTCGGCTTGGTCCGACAGTTAAAACTTATTCAATCTTCGTAAATAAAAACACAAATTCGCTTTCTTCAAATTACTCACAAAAATTCTTTATTCAACACTTTCAATTATTACTTTTTATAAACACAGTCTTTACTTTCAATTATTATTTTACACAGTCTTTACTTTATCGCAGTTTACAACCAATAATCAACCGCTTCGCTTCCAAGCGCCTATTTATATACCTCAAATCGGCTCGAGAATCTACGAGGTTGTTCTCGATGCTTAACGAAGTTCTCCACTTTATCACTAGATGCTTACCCCTTTCGAGGTTCTTGTATGCGCTGAATGAGTTCCCCTCTAAGCCACTAGATGTTTCTCGATGCTTAAAGAAGCGAGTTCTCCTATTACTACCACTAGATGTTGTCCCTTATTATTGAAAGAGTGTATACACATTACATTGCCCCCTCCTTAGGATTGATCGTCCCGAACAAATCCATCGTTCTCATCACCACTGTAGCGATGTAGCCGGTCGCGATGTACAACTTTAGGTTTTCCTCTGACTCCCTTTTGTATCCGGTACACGACATCGTTGATTTTTGTAATGACTGTATATGGACCTTCCCAGTCCCGTTGAAGTTTCGTGACAATCCTTTTTGTCGATGGGGATTGTAAAGCCACACCCGATCTCCTGCTTGGAACTCTGTTGTTGTCGCTCGTATATCGTAGCGTGTCTTCATTCGGTCACTGAACATCTTTATTTTCAACCTGGTATTGTCGTGGATCTGAAGGAGTCTTTCTCTGAGGTCATCAATGTAGTCATCCTCGGCTTGCAGCTCCGACGTGGGACATCCAAATTTTATTTCGCTCGGCAGTCTGATGTTCCTTCCCATCAAAATCTCAGACGGTGTATGACCAGTTGAGCTATGTCTTGCACTTCGATACGCCATCAAAAACAGTGGAATGTGTCGATCCCAATCTCGCTGGTTGTCTTCCACAACTTTGCAAAGATGTTCCTTCAGGGTTCGGTTGAATCGTTCGACCATGCCATCAGATTGTGGGTGAAGTGGTGTTGTTCTTGTCTTCTTAATGTTAAGAAGCCCACAAACTTCCTGAAATATGTTTGATTCAAAATTCCTTCCCTGGTCGGAATGAAGTTCTAATGGAACGCCGAATCTGCTCACCCAGTTGAAGACAATTTGGTCTGCGACTGTTTTGGCTTCTTGGTTTGGAATGGCGTATGCTTCAGGCCACTTGCTGAAGTAATCCATGACGACCAGAATATAACGATTTCCATTATTTGTTTCCGGAAATGGACCCGCCACGTCTACTGCAATCCTTTCGAAGGGTGCTCCAACATTATACTGCTGCATTTGGCTGTGGTTCTTTTTGTTCGGGCCTTTGGTGGCAGCACAGGTATCGCATTTTCGGCACCACTTCTCGACATCTTCCCTTACATGTAGCCAGTAAAATCGTTGTCGAACCTTTTCTAGCGTCTTGTTCACTCCTAGATGGCCTCCCGAAACCCCACCATGCATCTCTCGCAGAACGTCCATAACCTTCGATCTCGGTAAGACTAGCTGCATGACATAAGACTTTCCATCTGCTGATTCCCATTTACGTCGAAGGACACCCTCTTGGACATGAAACGAGTCCCACTGTGCCCAATAGGCCTTTAGAGTCGGACTTCTATCGGAGATATCAGCCCATTCTGGTTTTTCCTGGTGTTCCTTCCAAGCGAGGATGGGTTCGATATCTGAGTCTTCTTGTTGAGCCTTCCTCAACTCGTCGTTGCTCCAGCCATAAATGGGATCGGCTCTGGTTCGTTGGACAATAACCACTTCTTTTTCTTCTTGTCGTCTGCAATGCTTACAATCTTGCTTGCATGGTCTCCGAGACAGTGCATCTGCATTTGAGTGAAGCTTCCCTTTCCGATGTTGAATTTCGTAATCGTATGTCTGCAGCCTCTCAATCCACCTTGCCACTTGACCCTCTGGATTCTTGAAATTCAAAAGCCAGTTAAGTGCACCATGGTCAGTTCGGAGAAGAAACTTCTGTCCATAGAGATACTTATGGAAGTGCTTTGTTGCCAAAATCAGTGCAAGAAGTTCTCTTCTGGTCACACAATAGTTTCTTTCCGACTTCGAGAGTACCTTGCTGTAATAGGCAATTACCTTTTCTTCGCCATTATGCACCTGCGATAGTACAGCACCTATCCCGACATTGCTCGCATCAGCATCAATTATGAATGGTTTTCCTGGAGTTGGGTAGGTCAGCACTGGTGCATTACACAAGCGTTGCTTTAGCTCTTGAAAGCTGCGCTCGCATTCACCTGACCATCTAAACTGCTTTCCCTTTTCCGTTAGCTGATGTAGACTCTTGGCGATTCCTGCAAAGTCCTTCACAAAGCGCCTATAGTAGGTGGCTAGACCCAGAAAGCTTCGGAGTTGGTGTTTGTCCTGTGGTGTTGGCCAATTCTTCACGGTGTCAACCTTATCAGGATCCGTCTTTACTCCTTGGGATGAGATGATATGTCCCAGATATTTCACTTCGGTTTTGAAGAGTGAACACTTTTCTGGGTTAAGCTTGAGGTGGGCTTCTCGAAGTCTTTGAAACACGGCTCTCAGATTTTTACAGTGTTCGTCAAATGTTTTCCCGTATACTATGACGTCATCCAAATATACCAGGCAAGATTTCCATGTGAGTCCTTGCAGGACGCATTCCATTAGGCGCTCAAAAGTCGCTGGAGCATTGCAAAGTCCAAAAGGCATTACTTTGAACTGCCACAATCCGTTTCCTGTTGAGAATGCTGTCTTTTCTTTGTCTTCAGGATGGATCTCGACTTGCCAGTAGCCACTTTTCAAGTCCAAAGTTGAGAACCATTGTGCTCCTTCCATTGCGTCCAGAGTATCACTGATCCTAGGCAGAGGGTAGCTATCCTTCTTAGTCACATCATTCAACCTTCGATAGTCCACGCAAAAGCGGGTTGATCCGTCTTTCTTCTTTACCAGGACCACTGGAGACGCCCAAGGGCTTTTAGAGTTTTCGATCAGCCCTTCTTCCTTCATGGTGGTTATCAGTTCTTCAACCTCACCTTGTTTGGCTAGTGGAAGGCGTCTTGCAGGTTGACGAATCGGCCTTGCATCCCCGGTATTGATTCGATGTTGCACCAGTTGCGTTCTGCCATATTTCCTTTTCGATGACGAAAAGATGTCTGCAAATTCTTCGAGGAGACCTTCTGCAGTTCTTCGTTGTTGGTGGCCAAGATTAGATGACTTGAGAATGTTCGTCTTTATGGAGTTCAGCTCTTCGGACTTCAAGGATTGCTTTGACTCTTCTTCGTTGATCCTTGTTATCGCTGATACAGATTCGCATTGTCCGACAATCTCACCTTTTCTTAGCTTAACTTCATACGGCTTGATGTTCAGTATTCGTACCGGAACCATGTTCTTTAATGGTCTCACAAGAGTCTTCCCAATGGTGACGTTTTGGGAGGACTTTACAGATGCTGGTTCGACCATGAGGTATCGATGGCTGCCAGGCTTACCCTTCAATTTCGTCCACACGAATACCTCTGAAGAAGCAGGCAAAGTGAGATCTTCTTTGATGACGGCTTTCACAGATGGCGAAGTCTCATACGAGTTAGTCCCATAGATCATCGGAATCTCGATGTTTCCATATTTCAGGACTTGGTTCCCGATGTCCAATATCACTCCGTGATCTTTCATGAAATCGACGCCAACAATGCACTCGTCGCATATATCTGCTACCAGGAACAGGTGAGAGAATTCCAACTCTGCCATCCGGATCTTAAGACGTACCTCACCATAAACTTTTGCGGCCTCTCCAGTTGCAGTCCTTAGACGATAGGTATTGGTGTTGTGGAGCCATGCCTTCTTGACGAGGTCTTGCCGTACGATGGACGCCGTGGCACCGGTGTCAATGGTAGCCACACATTTGTTGCCGTTTATACTTGCTTCCACGGTCAGGCTCTTGTTGTCACGTTTCGTTTGAGAAACCTGGATGTTGTTTCTGGGGCCATCGATACCAGAAACCAGCTTCTGCCCCTTGAAGTTGGTTCTTATTCGTTTCCCGGGTGGGAAACAACTTCGGAAGCAACGTTGTTGGTGTTGTTTTGACCAGTTGCATTACTTCTGTTTTCACAGTGTTGGCATGTGGTTCCTCTTCGCGGTAATCTGTACTGTCGCTGTAGATGCCCAGTCTTATTGCAGTTCCAGCATCGTGCTGGTCCGTCTCGCTGACTCCTTTCCATAGTAGCCTTCTGACAAGAACATTCTTGGACTTCTATTTCTCTTACGCGATGCACGTTTTGGGAAGCTTGTTCTGCAGCTTCCATCGTCAGAGCGAAAGCTAATGCTTCTGGTAGTGTTCGCTTTTCGGCAGTGCGGATAGCCCTTTGGAGATTTATATCGCCCACAGCTCTCACAAAGGCTTCAACAGCAAGTTGATTTATTATCTCGTTACCAGCTGTTGGATATGCCAGGTGAACCAATCGCTCGATATCCTGAAGCTGCTGCAGAGTTTCACCTCTTTTCTGTGTCCTATTGTTAAGTTGAACTCGGAAGACTTCTGTCATGTGGCTATCCCCAAACCGCTGTTCGATTGCGTTTACCAGAACTGTGAAGTCACCACTCTTCTCTGCTGGGATGGTTTGTAGCAGTTCAGCAGCAGATCCTCTTAAAGCAAGCGTAAGAGCAATGTATTTTTCGTGATCGTCCCAGCCGTTTGTTAACGCTGCTGCTTCAAACTGTTTCTTGTAAATTGACCACGGAATCTGCCCATCAAAGCTTGGAGGATTTACTTCTCTTTTCCTTGAGCACTCACCAGAAGGTTCTCGAGCTTTCATCTTTCGCACTTTTTCAAGTTCATTTGTAATGGTTTCGATTCGTTCGTCCATTTTCTCGATACGTGCGTTTTGTTTTTCGACACGCTCGACGCGCTCGTCAAGAGTGTTGATTTTTCCTTCGAAGACCGCAAACCTGCCTTCTAAAAGGTTTCTCTGTTCGTCGAACCGCTCTAGAATATTCTGCTGTTCTTGCTTTTGGTCGCTTCTTTGGGCTTCTAGTTGTTTCAGGACATCATTTCTTTGAGTTTCTAGTTGTTTCAGGACATCATTCCTTTGAGTTTCTAGTTGTTTGAGAACATTCTGTTGTTCTTGCTTTTGGTCGCTTCGCTGGGTTTCTAGTTGTTTCAGGACATCATTTTTATTTTCTTCAAATTTGGCTAAAAGAACCGACATCATGTTAGATAAGGCAACATTTGCATTTACCTCTTCCACTTTTGCTTCTAATTCGAAAGCAAACGTATCTGGGTCTTCATTTTGCTGCTCCAGATATTCCTGCAGCCGTTTAACGAGTTCGGTTTTTACTCCTGTCCCGCTTAAGCCACGATTGCTTAGTTCGGCTTTTAGCTCAGGGACAGTTAAGTCTTTCAAAACTTTACTCATTTTTTTTTTTTTTTTTTTTTTTTTTTATTTTTAACTTCACTACTTTACACAAAATTCAGTCACTGTTTTTATTCTCAATAAGTTTTAATCCCACTTCTGACACCAATGTAATATTCGGCTTGGTCCGACAGTTAAAACTTATTCAATCTTCGTAAATAAAAACACAAATTCGCTTTCTTCAAATTACTCACAAAAATTCTTTATTCAACACTTTCAATTATTACTTTTTATAAACACAGTCTTTACTTTCAATTATTATTTTACACAGTCTTTACTTTATCGCAGTTTACAACCAATAATCAACCGCTTCGCTTCCAAGCGCCTATTTATATACCTCAAATCGGCTCGAGAATCTACGAGGTTGTTCTCGATGCTTAACGAAGTTCTCCACTTTATCACTAGATGCTTACCCCTTTCGAGGTTCTTGTATGCGCTGAATGAGTTCCCCTCTAAGCCACTAGATGTTTCTCGATGCTTAAAGAAGCGAGTTCTCCTATTACTACCACTAGATGTTGTCCCTTATTATTGAAAGAGTGTATACACATTACATTGCCCCCTCCTTAGGATTGATCGTCCCGAACAAATCCATCGTTCTCATCACCACTGTAGCGATGTAGCCGGTCGCGATGTACAACTTTAGGTTTTCCTCTGACTCCCTTTTGTATCCGGTACACGACATCGTTGATTTTTGTAATGACTGTATATGGACCTTCCCAGTCCCGTTGAAGTTTCGGTGACAATCCTTTTTGTCGATGGGGATTGTAAAGCCACACCCGATCTCCTGCTTGGAACTCTGTTGTTGTCGCTCGTATATCGTAGCGTGTCTTCATTCGGTCACTGAACATCTTTATTTTCAACCTGGTATTGTCGTGGATCTGAAGGAGTCTTTCTCTGAGGTCATCAATGTAGTCATCCTCGGCTTGCAGCTCCGACGTGGGACATCCAAATTTTATTTCGCTCGGCAGTCTGATGTTCCTTCCCATCAAAATCTCAGACGGTGTATGACCAGTTGAGCTATGTCTTGCACTTCGATACGCCATCAAAAACAGTGGAATGTGTCGATCCCAATCTCGCTGGTTGTCTTCCACAACTTTGCAAAGATGTTCCTTCAGGGTTCGGTTGAATCGTTCGACCATGCCATCAGATTGTGGGTGAAGTGGTGTTGTTCTTGTCTTCTTAATGTTAAGAAGCCCACAAACTTCCTGAAATATGTTTGATTCAAAATTCCTTCCCTGGTCGGAATGAAGTTCTAATGGAACGCCGAATCTGCTCACCCAGTTGAAGACAATTTGGTCTGCGACTGTTTTGGCTTCTTGGTTTGGAATGGCGTATGCTTCAGGCCACTTGCTGAAGTAATCCATGACGACCAGAATATAACGATTTCCATTATTTGTTTCCGGAAATGGACCCGCCACGTCTACTGCAATCCTTTCGAAGTGTGCTCCAACATTATACTGCTGCATTTGGCTGTGGTTCTTTTTGTTCGGGCCTTTGGTGGCAGCACAGGTATCGCATTTTCGGCACCACTTCTCGACATCTTCCCTTACATGTAGCCAGTAAAATCGTTGTCGAACCTTTTCTAGCGTCTTGTTCACTCCTAGATGGCCTCCCGAAACCCCACCATGCATCTCTCGCAGAACGTCCATAACCTTCGATCTCGGTAAGACTAGCTGCATGACATAAGACTTTCCATCTGCTGATTCCCATTTACGTCGAAGGACACCCTCTTGGACATGAAACGAGTCCCACTGTGCCCAATAGGCCTTTAGAGTCGGACTTCTATCGGAGATATCAGCCCATTCTGGTTTTTCCTGGTGTTCCTTCCAAGCGAGGATGGGTTCGATATCTGAGTCTTCTTGTTGAGCCTTCCTCAACTCGTCGTTGCTCCAGCCATAAATGGGATCGGCTCTGGTTCGTTGGACAATAACCACTTCTTTTTCTTCTTGTCGTCTGCAATGCTTACAATCTTGCTTGCATGGTCTCCGAGACAGTGCATCTGCATTTGAGTGAAGCTTCCCTTTCCGATGTTGAATTTCGTAATCGTATGTCTGCAGCCTCTCAATCCACCTTGCCACTTGACCCTCTGGATTCTTGAAATTCAAAAGCCAGTTAAGTGCACCATGGTCAGTTCGGAGAAGAAACTTCTGTCCATAGAGATACTTATGGAAGTGCTTTGTTGCCAAAATCAGTGCAAGAAGTTCTCTTCTGGTCACACAATAGTTTCTTTCCGACTTCGAGAGTACCTTGCTGTAATAGGCAATTACCTTTTCTTCGCCATTATGCACCTGCGATAGTACAGCACCTATCCCGACATTGCTCGCATCAGCATCAATTATGAATGGTTTTCCTGGAGTTGGGTAGGTCAGCACTGGTGCATTACACAAGCGTTGCTTTAGCTCTTGAAAGCTGCGCTCGCATTCACCTGACCATCTAAACTGCTTTCCCTTTTCCGTTAGCTGATGTAGACTCTTGGCGATTCCTGCAAAGTCCTTCACAAAGCGCCTATAGTAGGTGGCTAGACCCAGAAAGCTTCGGAGTTGGTGTTTGTCCTGTGGTGTTGGCCAATTCTTCACGGTGTCAACCTTATCAGGATCCGTCTTTACTCCTTGGGATGAGATGATATGTCCCAGATATTTCACTTCGGTTTTGAAGAGTGAACACTTTTCTGGGTTAAGCTTGAGGTGGGCTTCTCGAAGTCTTTGAAACACGGCTCTCAGATTTTTACAGTGTTCGTCAAATGTTTTCCCGTATACTATGACGTCATCCAAATATACCAGGCAAGATTTCCATGTGAGTCCTTGCAGGACGCATTCCATTAGGCGCTCAAAAGTCGCTGGAGCATTGCAAAGTCCAAAAGGCATTACTTTGAACTGCCACAATCCGTTTCCTGTTGAGAATGCTGTCTTTTCTTTGTCTTCAGGATGGATCTCGACTTGCCAGTAGCCACTTTTCAAGTCCAAAGTTGAGAACCATTGTGCTCCTTCCATTGCGTCCAGAGTATCACTGATCCTAGGCAGAGGGTAGCTATCCTTCTTAGTCACATCATTCAACCTTCGATAGTCCACGCAAAAGCGGGTTGATCCGTCTTTCTTCTTTACCAGGACCACTGGAGACGCCCAAAGGCTTTTAGAGTTTTCGATCAGCCCTTCTTCCTTCATGGTGGTTATCAGTTCTTCAACCTCACCTTGTTTGGCTAGTGGAAGGCGTCTTGCAGGTTGACGAATCGGCCTTGCATCCCCGGTATTGATTCGATGTTGCACCAGTTGCGTTCTGCCATATTTCCTTTTCGATGACGAAAAGATGTCTGCAAATTCTTCGAGGAGACCTTCTGCAGTTCTTCGTTGTTGGTGGCCAAGATTAGATGACTTGAGAATGTTCGTCTTTATGGAGTTCAGCTCTTCGGACTTCAAGGATTGCCTTGACTCTTCTTCGTTGATCCTTGTTATCGCTGATACAGATTCGCATTGTCCGACAATCTCACCTTTTCTTAGCTTAACTTCATACGGCTTGATGTTCAGTATTCGTACCGGAACCATGTTCTTTAATGGTCTCACAAGAGTCTTCCCAATGGTGACGTTTTGGGAGGACTTTACAGATGCTGGTTCGACCATGAGGTATCGATGGCTGCCAGGCTTACCCTTCAATTTCGTCCACACGAATACCTCTGAAGAAGCAGGCAAAGTGAGATCTTCTTTGATGACGGCTTTCACAGATGGCGAAGTCTCATACGAGTTAGTCCCATAGATCATCGGAATCTCGATGTTTCCATATTTCAGGACTTGGTTCCCGATGTCCAATATCACTCCGTGATCTTTCATGAAATCGACGCCAACAATGCACTCGTCGCATATATCTGCTACCAGGAACAGGTGAGAGAATTCCAACTCTGCCATCCGGATCTTAAGACGTACCTCACCATAAACTTTTGCGGCCTCTCCAGTTGCAGTCCTTAGACGATAGGTATTGGTGTTGTGGAGCCATGCCTTCTTGACGAGGTCTTGCCGTACGATGGACGCCGTGGCACCGGTGTCAATGGTAGCCACACATTTGTTGCCGTTTATACTTGCTTCCACGGTCAGGCTCTTGTTGTCACGTTTCGTTTGAGAAACCTGGATGTTGTTTCTGGGGCCATCGATACCAGAAACCAGCTTCTGCCCCTTGAAGTTGGTTCTTATTCGTTTCCCGGGTGGGGAACAACTTCGGAAGCAACGTTGTTGGTGTTGTTTTGACCAGTTGCATTACTTCTGTTTTCACAGTGTTGGCATGTGGTTCCTCTTCGCGGTAATCTGTACTGTCGCTGTAGATGCCCAGTCTTATTGCAGTTCCAGCATCGTGCTGGTCCGTCTCGCTGACTCCTTTCCATAGTAGCCTTCTGACAAGAACATTCTTGGACTTCTATTTCTCTTACGCGATGCACGTTTTGGGAAGCTTGTTCTGCAGCTTCCATCGTCAGAGCGAAAGCTAATGCTTCTGGTAGTGTTCGCTTTTCGGCAGTGCGGATAGCCCTTTGGAGATTTATATCGCCCACAGCTCTCACAAAGGCTTCAACAGCAAGTTGATTTATTATCTCGTTACCAGCTGTTGGATATGCCAGGTGAACCAATCGCTCGATATCCTGAAGCTGCTGCAGAGTTTCACCTCTTTTCTGTGTCCTATTGTTAAGTTGAACTCGGAAGACTTCTGTCATGTGGCTATCCCCAAACCGCTGTTCGATTGCGTTTACCAGAACTGTGAAGTCACCACTCTTCTCTGCTGGGATGGTTTGTAGCAGTTCAGCAGCAGATCCTCTTAAAGCAAGCGTAAGAGCAATGTATTTTTCGTGATCGTCCCAGCCGTTTGTTAACGCTGCTGCTTCAAACTGTTTCTTGTAAATTGACCACGGAATCTGCCCATCAAAGCTTGGAGGATTTACTTCTCTTTTCCTTGAGCACTCACCAGAAGGTTCTCGAGCTTTCATCTTTCGCACTTTTTCAAGTTCATTTGTAATGGTTTCGATTCGTTCGTCCATTTTCTCGATACGTGCGTTTTGTTTTTCGACACGCTCGACGCGCTCGTCAAGAGTGTTGATTTTTCCTTCGAAGACCGCAAACCTGCCTTCTAAAAGGTTTCTCTGTTCGTCGAACCGCTCTAGAATATTCTGCTGTTCTTGCTTTTGGTCGCTTCTTTGGGCTTCTAGTTGTTTCAGGACATCATTTCTTTGAGTTTCTAGTTGTTTCAGGACATCATTCCTTTGAGTTTCTAGTTGTTTGAGAACATTCTGTTGTTCTTGCTTTTGGTCGCTTCGCTGGGTTTCTAGTTGTTTCAGGACATCATTTTTATTTTCTTCAAATTTGGCTAAAAGAACCGACATCATGTTAGATAAGGCAACATTTGCATTTACCTCTTCCACTTTTGCTTCTAATTCGAAAGCAAACGTATCTGGGTCTTCATTTTGCTGCTCCAGATATTCCTGCAGCCGTTTAACGAGTTCGGTTTTTACTCCTGTCCCGCTTAAGCCACGTTTGCTTAGTTCGGCTTTTAGCTCAGGGACAGTTAAGTCTTTCAAAACTTTACTCATTTTTTTTTTTTTTTTTTTTTTTTTTTATTTTTAACTTCACTACTTTACACAAAATTCAGTCACTGTTTTTATTCTCAATAAGTTTTAATCCCACTTCTGACACCAATGTAATATTCGGCTTGGTCCGACAGTTAAAACTTATTCAATCTTCGTAAATAAAAACACAAATTCGCTTTCTTCAAATTACTCACAAAAATTCTTTATTCAACACTTTCAATTATTACTTTTTATAAACACAGTCTTTACTTTCAATTATTATTTTACACAGTCTTTACTTTATCGCAGTTTACAACCAATAATCAACCGCTTCGCTTCCAAGCGCCTATTTATATACCTCAAATCGGCTCGAGAATCTACGAGGTTGTTCTCGATGCTTAACGAAGTTCTCCACTTTATCACTAGATGCTTACCCCTTTCGAGGTTCTTGTATGCGCTGAATGAGTTCCCCTCTAAGCCACTAGATGTTTCTCGATGCTTAAAGAAGCGAGTTCTCCTATTACTACCACTAGATGTTGTCCCTTATTATTGAAAGAGTGTATACACATTACAATATTGTAACGTGATACAAAATAATTAAATTTTTGGAAAAAAACCAATATTTTTAATTTTTGAAAAGCTTTTTGAGTGGAAAGTAAATTTTTACCAAGTTTTAGTATTTTTTTTTAGGTTTTTATTTTTTGTAAGAAAAACTGTCAATTCGATTTTTCTCAAAATGTTATCGAATGTTGAAAACAATATGTCTTATAAGATAAAATAAGCTTGAAGCCTTAATTTATTTGAGAGCCCTTTCTGCATCTTTCTGCCTTATTATCTGTATAACAAAATTTATTTGAAGTCGATATCTCTTTTGGTTCTTGAGTTATGGACGACGAAAAAAACGTCGCAAACGTACAGACGTACGGACGTACGGACGTACGAACGTACGTACACACGCACGCACAGACATCTTTCTAAAAATCTTTTATTTCGACTCTAGGGACCTTGAAACGTCGAGAAATGTCAAAATTTTCAAAATTAAAAATTTGAGATAATGGCTTCTAACTAATTTTAACTTATAAGAAATATTGTTTTCAACATTAGGAAACATTTTGAGAAAAGTCGAATTGACAGTTTTTTTTTACAAAAAATAAAAACCTTAAGAAAAAACAATACTAAAACTTGGTAAAAATTTACTTTCGACTCAAACAGCTTTTCAAAAATTAAAAATAATGGCTTCAATATTCAGTCATTTTTTTATAAAAATACAAAAGTCCGTTTTTTCATTAAAAAAATAAAATCTACAAAAAATAGTACGCAAATTTGGTAAAAATTGATGCATATAGAAAAACTTTTAAGCAAGACAAATCGACAGACGGGATGGGAAGTTATCAGTGTGAACTCAATTTTTCTCAAAATTTTACCAAATGTTGCAAACAATATTTCTTAAAAGATAAAATTAGTTTGAAGCCATAATCTCAAACTTTTGAAAAGATATTTGAGTCGAAAATCAATTTTTATCAACTTCTTGTTATATAAAATTATTTTTGAGATAAAATCATGTTTTATTTGTAATATTTTCAAGGTGACAAATAATTTTTTACGTACACAATTTCGTTTCGGTTCTAGTGACCTTGAACCGGCCAGAAATGTCAAATCGGACCGATTACAATAACTTCCTATGGGAAGTTAAAAAAAAACACCGACGAAATTTTGTATTAACATCGTTAAGCATTCCTAAATATTCAGTAGAAAACCTTTTTTAAGAGCAGACAAAGTTAAGAACAATACATTACATTACATTACACACTACTCAGCACATACATGTACAGAGTAGAGAACACAGCACCTTGAGCGACTATACTCTGTCCAACAAAAATAGTCAGTACAGAGAAGATAGGACGTTTACCTCTCACTCTGACTGAAGTGAAATCTCGTTAAGCTGTGAGAGAGAGCAAATATTACAGGGTTTCCGTAGTGCCCATTATAAATTTCGAAAAAGCTCGATAAATATTAGTAGGGATACCAACTTTTGATTTTAAATTGAAAGTTAAAAATAAATTCCGTTTAAGAAAATTTATAAATTTTGTACATAATCCCGAATTCAAAAACCCCTTTGTGAAAACTAAGAGTAACATAAATTCAATTATAAAAAAAATAATGAAAATTTTCGATTCTGTATCACACAATATTCACAAATACACAATTTATAAACAACACAGCACAGATTTATAATAAAATAAAAGCAGTTCTTTTTTTGGCACTGATTATAAAACACCATATAAATAAACACTTTTTCAAAGAATATTTTTTGTATGAACAAAATCACTATTTTTCACCATCTATAATTACACCATGTATTATAAATAATTTTCGCTTAAACTCAACCCTTTGCTTCCTAGTGGTTTCGCAATTAAACCAAATACTCTACATTTTTTCTTTATATTCCTACTGGTTTTTTTTTAATTTTTAGTGAATATTATTTTTTTTTATTTAAATGCATTATTCATTATACACATTCTATATAAATTTTAAGTTTTTATACAAATATTTGAAAAAGTTGACATCTCCGGGAACAAAGGGTTAATTTACGAAGAATAATAAATAAACTTCACTTACCGAAAAACAGCAAGCGACAACACCATTCCCATATTTGTTCTCAAAAGCTTTTAAAAAAGCACACATTCTGAAAGCTCCCAAACAAAATCCAAAGAAAAATCCACCATGATTTACATTAACGTGGAAATGGTAACTCTAATAACAATCTGCTTATTTTCAATACATACGAAGAGGGTTGTTTGTGAACACATTATTTATCAGTGTCAGTGTGGCTTTGGCTGCGCATGGTAAAGGTTGTGGGGATGTACGCTCGTCGAAGCGTAATTACAACAACAATTTATGTGTAAGTCAGTGGTTGAATTTTCTTTTTCAGTAGGTAAAAAGGGAATAAAACCACTGACTGGCACCATTTGCAAGAAAAAAGCTCTCCCATAAGACATGTACTGACTATTTTTGTTGGACAGAGTATAGACTATGTAAGGTGATAACAACACAAGACATTAATACAAGACAGAAGGACAGAAGAGAAAGAACAACAGACAGAAAGAAAAAACACATGACAACAGCACGCGGTAGGTTTCGAGACGGTCCACCATCTGTCTACTAACCACGCTCACTGATGCTTGATTTCGGTGATCGAAAGAACAATACATTTAAGACCCCATTCCGATATGAAACATACATTTTTCAATATTTATGAAATCAAAACATATCTACGGGGCTGTCTCATTTTCAGTCCTGTTTTCAATTTGAATGAATTGTTAGAAGTTTATTTGTATGCAAGATTAGAATCCTTTTACACACTTTAATGCTCTTCTTACAAAATCACTTATATGTAAGTAATTTTATACTCTTTCAAATATTAAATTCCAATATTCAATGAACATGAATTCTTAATTCGAAATCTGTGAAATAACGCCTCAGATATTTTCTGCAAAATGCGCATAGTTTATCTATAAAATTCCTTTATTTTATCACATTTAATTTGTTTTCTTAAATTAAACGCTTGAATATGGAGAAAAATTGTATGTAATTATCTAAAAGAAAATCACAGATGTTGTTATTAATTTCAGATTTATATTTAATAGTTGATTCTTTAGGATATTCATTTAAAAACCTATATTTAGTATTCAAAATCACAAATTTCTTAACTATACAAAATCAAAGCACATTTAACACACTACAACAACACCAACCATACATATAGGATCTAAAATCAAAATGAAATCAACAAAGTGCGAACCACAATTTAGTTCCCTCCATGAATATGGTCACCATCACCATTCACCACAAAATATAAACCACCCATTTGCATACATTACTACATCACCAAAGGATGAAGGACGCTATGTCTACTCGTTTAAACACTAAAATGCAGTTGATTGCTCCTAAAAACGCTTCCATCGTTTTCGACTAGCCAGACACAAAACAAGCCTTCTCTTCACCCGCACCCTCAAATCCAACTCCAACTCCCATCTGATCCAATGATGGTCGAATGACGACGACCGACCGACGACGACGTTATAGAAGGCGGCCCCTGGCCCAGGCCCAGGCCCGACCAATATGCAAAGTTACTGATAGCAATTTGCAATTTAATGGTGCAAACAAATTCAATCTCTCGCAGCAGTAAACAAGTCTCAATCCCGATAAGGATATGGGAAATTTTCCAGGTGCTGCACTCGTCCTGATGGGATATACATAGGTATGAGTATGCTTTGTGTATTGCATTGCAGCACATACCAACTCACACAGAGTCGCCCCTTTATCCTATCACAAGGCCACACTCGCACTAATGTTTTGTTAATAATTCTCACAGATTGGAGGCGGAAGGTACCTTTACCTTACAATGGCAATGGCAAATTAATAGCTTCTATAATAAAGGTCCTGAAGTTAAATTTAAGTTTGCTTTGAGATACTTTGCTTGCGATAACTTTTCATAACTTTTTCCATAAAAAAGAATCTAAACTAAAATAAAATAAAACAAAACAAAACAAGAGTCCTTTTTTAAAACTCTGAAAGAACATTGCATGCTCTAATTAGTTGTAGCGGAAGTTCATCGTAGAAATAACGAAAAATGGGTACATAGTTTATTTTCTTCCTCCTCCTCCCTTTGTTTACAGAGATCTTCTATAAGTATACAGGTGAAATGATACAAATCTACATCGGGGTTAATTGAAAAATAATTGCAAACTAGAGCTGAAGAAAAAAGAATAAAAAGAACGAACGAAAGAAGGAAAAATAAACAAGCAAAAGCCGAGTTTTAACATCAATTGTCCTTTTCAAAAAATGGCGATGGCGACCCAACCACTAAGTTCGCATGTAAGGACTCAAGACTCAACTCTATACCCAGCACTCGGTCAGCAACAAACGAACGACCATTGCCAAAGAAACTTTTCGAACTGTAATTAATGTAATGATGCGGATCTTAGATAGTTTAAGGACTTTCTTCTATACATACAATTCCTTCTTTTATAGGTATAATAATTGTCCTCAAAGATTATGGTCCTTATTTGTTATGGGGAGTCTGGGACTGTGGGATAATTATAAACTGTCCTGAGCCAGATGTTCGTGAAACTTGTCATATTTTTATCCATGAAATTTAAAAAATAAAATCGCTTTCCTTGTTTCATTGTTGTTGACCATATTTCGGATGAATGCATTCAGAGAATTGTTTATTTTAATTCGCTATTCGATTTTGAAACGATGATGTTCATGATGATGATAGGTGTTCAATCTGAACATATGTTAAGAAAAACAACTGTTAAAAAACTATCGGTTGACTCCTAAGGTATCAATGTTCCAGCAGTGGGGGAAAAATGAAAACAAAAATATTGACAAATTTGCATGGAATCCGTATAATGGTATCAGTTGACCAGGCTGTTGAAAAGCTGAAGTTGATGTGGCTGCCTCTGCCTCTGTTTCTGCCTCTGCCTGTTGAACTGTTGATTCAATTCAAATTCAGTGGACACATCAATTGAGATAATATTGGGTTTATTTTTGTTTTTAATTTTTTGGTATTGGGAGCTTTCTCTGTTTTTTATTTTTGAATAACAATCTGCTGACCAAACCAAAAGGATTTTTTTGAATATTCAGCAATTCTGAACCAAGGGAACGAGGAACTTTCCGTTGGTGTATCGGATGGGTGATATGCAGTTATTGTGATTTCTGAATGAGTTAATATTATTAAATTCAACAAATAAAAAACAACAACCAAATATAATACAGATAGGTACACATATGGATATGACTTATTGTATGAAGAATAATATTTGCGAAATATAAATAAAAGTAAACAGGCTCATATACCTAGACAGGTCGTATGCTGAATCGATTTAAAAAATTGGTGTAATTTGTTAAATTTTTTGTTCACTATTTGTTGTAACCTTTGTGTGTTTATATTTATATAAACAAATATGTGTTTATGGAATTTAAATAAATACAAATGTGTGAAGTTACATCATCAAATATATTATTAATTTTTAGTTATTCAATTTATGCAGTCAAACAATGTGCCTTGGGGTAAAAAATATCGGATGAACTTAAAAAAAAAGATGGTGGTATGAGACCTACACTGATAACTTCCCGTCTATGCCCGTCTGTCAACATGTCTACAAGTTTAAAAAAAATATTAATAACAAAATTGGGTGTGAGATGAAAACATTTGAAGTCAATATCTTTCCTCTTTCTCCTAACAATTGAGTCGAAAAAATGTCTTACCACTTTTTTGTTGCTGTTGTTGTTTTCGTGTTTCGTGTTTTGTAAATATAATATAATAACATTTTTAAAAATATATCGCCAAAAGAAACTCCCCCTGATATATGATTCTCGATATCGTTTATAAACAAGGCGAACATTAACGGACTTAAAACACATCCCTGTGGGACACCAGTTTCTGAGAAAATGAATTTGACTAATTTTATCCATCACATACCACTGCAGACACATTCAATAGAAACTGCTCATAGACCCTAATAAACTTTATTGGCACACCGATTACTACGAGTTTATAAAGGGTTTTCCAATCTGCGCGGGTAGATTTTGGCGCCCCGTGGTGGCCATTATGTTTTGGTGACATATGTCAAATCTTTTGTTCATTATTGAGTGGTTTATCATCAAATCATCATGGCAAGTTACACAATTGAATAGCACGTTTAAATGATAAAGCTTTATTATCAAAATGAGTGTTCGTTAACGCAAACGCTGCGCTCATTGCGCCCATTTTACGGTAGGCGTAGTGGCCCTTCACAGTCGACTCTTCAACGTTTGGCGAATTTTGCGTCGAGACTTGGGCCTACACCCGTACAAGATCCAACTGACCCAGGAGCTCAAAGTTTATGACTATAGACAACGCCGTTTGTTCGCTGACTGGACTTCGAATCGTTTGAAAGAGGACCTCAACTTTGGCCGAAAAATCATCTTTAGTGACGAGACGCATTTTTGGATGAATGGTTGTGTTAACAAGCAAAATTTCCGTATATGGGACGACACCAACCCACGTGAGGTTCACCAGATGATAATGCATCCTCAAAAAGTTACCGTTTGGTGTGTATTTTGGGACGGCGGCGGCGCGGCGGCGTAATTGGTCCGTACTTTTTTGAAAACGACATTAGTCAGGCCGTCACTGTCAACAGCGAAATTTTATTTTTTGTATTGTTCTATTCGAACGACGAGTATTTTGAAAGTGCACGCTTGATCGATTTCATTTTACCAGAGGTATTCCTCTTTTTAGATAGATGTGGTCTAATACAGGATAGTTTAGAAGTTCCGCTATATTTCTTACAGCTTTTTAAAATACTTTCTTTTATCCAAAGAAAGTTTCGTAGAACTTCTATAGGTGAAATTAATACGAAATTCAGGCCAACAACAAGAATCTCTTCAATACCCAACATAATTAAACTTGCTACTACCTTGGGATTCTGTGCACATGGTTCATACCAAGTTAGTGTTGGTAATGAGTTTTGTATAGGCCTTGCACAATCCACTGTTTCCTTAGTGCTTAAGGAAGTGTTATCAGTTCTGGAAACGCATATTTGCTTCAAATGGATAACCTTTTCATTACACTGAAGCAGAAAAGCGTCGAGCTAGAATGCATTTTTGTGAAAAAAGTGGGATACCAAGTGTGATGGCACACATGTAAAGATATAGCGTCTCCCAAAAAAGAACTTCAACATTTATATTACAATCGCAAAGGATTTTACAGCATAAATGTGATGGTGCTAAGTCCTTTTGAAACATAAAATCTTATTCAATTTTTAATGATTACTGTTTTAGGTTTGTGACGATACAATGAGAATTCGTTTTATTAATGCACGGTATCCTGGATCATCACAAGACTTATTTGTCTTCAATTTGTCCAGCTTAAAGCAAATTTGGAAGATTGGTATCGAATACTTGGCTCTTAGGCAAAAAGATGCCTAGCCTATACATAATATGCATTAACAAATATTTTCAGATTAAATAGGAGATGCTGGATATGCTTTGAAACCAAATCTTCTCACACCATTTTCGCAGTCCCGAAAAAGGTTCGCCTGAAATTTCTTTTAACAAAAGGCATGTTAAGGCACGGAACATTATTGAGCGTACGATTGGTATCCTAAAAAGCAGATGGAGATGTATTCTCAGAGCACGTGAACTTCATTACAACCCAAATATAGCAACGCAGATTATAAATGTTTGTGTAGCTTTGCATAACATTTGTATTGCACGGAATATGGATCAAGATGACGAAACTGAACCCTATCACCTGATGCAAATGCAGTTTTTTCAATACGAAGTTAAATAACACATACATATATTTATAACTTAAAAAAAAAAACTTTATTTTACTTCATATTTTTTGGTTATAAAATTTAAAAAAATAAATACAAATTCATCACAATAAAAATAAGGAACTTAAACTTCATTCAATAAACAAACAAAAATAGAGATCATGTAGGTATAGATACATTACGTTTTGCACTAGTTTGTGCAATCAAAGTTGGATTTTTGGAGAATTTGTTTTTTGATTTCCAAAAGGTCTTGTTTTAATTTAAGTTTGACTTGTCTGTAATTCGATTTTTGCTTGATAGTATTCTTGTACTGCGATAGCTTTTCTTTTTTAGAGCAAACAGTTCCTTACTTGTATCATTTTGCAAGTAAAACGATTTCTATGCAAACTTGATAGTATTCTTGTACTGCGATAGCTTTTCTTTTTTAGAGCAAACAGTTCCTTACTTGTATCATTTTGCAAGTAAAACGATTTCTATGCAAACTTGATAGTATTCTTGTACTGCGATAGCTTTTCTTTTTTAGAGCAAACAGTTCCTTACTTGTATCATTTTGCAAGTAAAACGATTTCTATGCAAACTCTGCTTATGTTTTTGCGCTTTCTCGAATGTCTCCACCAATGTTTGAAGTGCGTTTAAATAATTTTCTTGTGAATTTGTGGATTTTTCCAACAACACCAGTCTTTCTGTTTTTGAAGAACATTGATCCTTATTTGTTTTTCTATATCTTGTTGCGCTGCTGGTGGATGGTTGGGTTCATTCGTTTGAATTTTCTTCAATAAAGCTTATTAAGGCTTTGGTGGTGTTCATAGGAAGCTCTCTTAAATTTTCACCAATAGTGGCTTTTTGTTCAGCCTTATTTTGGGACAATTTCTTTTTTACATTAAATTTAAAGTCTATCCAAACTTTTAGCCACTTCTCCCATGTTCGCATTGGAGGACCTTCGCCATTAAGCTCCAGGGCGAACATTTCCCACCTTTGCCGACCCTGGGATTTCACACAGATACCCTTGGCGATGTCGAGATTTGCCTCCATCTGGCGCCTCAAAATTTCCAGTTGTTTTTTATTTGTTATTGACTTTGCCCTACAAAGAGCAAAAATTTCATTGTTTTTATTCTGAAAAATTTAAAAATTTAAAAAAAAAACTTACATTTTGCTCGGAACTGCACAAGTTTAACCAGTTTCCACACAGATCGATCAGAAAATGGCGATCGACAACAATCGACCAAGTAATCGAAGCCTTTCGATTACACTCGACACTCGCAATATAAAATAATGTAATCGACAATCGAGAATCGAATAAAGTCGATCATCGATCAGACATTCGACACTCGAAATCGGGGACTGTGTCCGAATCCGAACCGGTCCTAAGTGATAGGATGAAGCTGGAGAACCAGAAGTCAGGATAGGATAGATTAATATGAAATAAAGTTACATAGAACTTTGGGCCAAAAGCATAAGTAATATAGTTTAACTTAGAGTGTCCGTATGGAGACAGAAAATTAGTTGTAGAGTAAGTGCGGCAAATGTGGCCTACGTGGTTAATATGGCCTATAGCAGTATTTCCCAAACCGGAAGCCGGAGCGAAAAAAAAAATGTTGCATTACGAACACGTTCAAACAGGTTTAGCCTCAGTCTTTCGTGCTTAATGTGGCGCGACGGTTTTGAAAGATATACGGGCACTTTGTTTTTTATTACTTTGGTTGTAATTTTTTGGTAAGTTTTCTTAGGTGTTTTAACATTCAATTTTGATTTAAATTGGTAACTTCTTTTTTCAATTAAATTGTGTTTAATATTTTGTTAACATGATTAAAAAAAAAGTTGATAAAGTTTATATATATGGCCCACCCTGGGCCATATTTAACACCAAGTAGGCCATATTTGCCGCAATTTTTTTTAATATGATTTATGAAGTTCCTTTACGTTTTTGTTTTTAACTTTTTGTTATGTTTATTTTTTTAGTTAAAGTTTTTAAAAGCTGAATTAAAAATGTTTTGTTAGACTGTTTAAAAAAAAATAAATGAATTAGACTTAAATGTATGGTTTTATTTAAAACAATGTTAAGGGTGGGCCATATTTGCCGCACTTACTCTATATTATGGTAAATTAGGCTTGTTTTATGATGTTTTGTCTAGCTTCAAGTTAGTTTCATGAATGAATTAATAAAAATTTATACAATAAAAAAAAGATTTTGATCTCAAAACTTGCTTAGCCCGACAAGAGAGCTTTCTTTTCATAGTTATCGAAAAAACATCCTAAAACAGCGAAAAATTAAATAAAAAATTTTAAGATAACCTAGAAACATGAGGATTAAACTCAATACTTTCAAAAAAATTAAGAATGAAATTGTTGTATCTAAGCGTTAATACCTATTTTCACCTAACCAATGAAAATTGTATTTCAATTTGATATTTTACAAAATATTCCATACAAAACTGAAACTTGTTAATCTTACTTTTCAATTTAACTTTTGCTCTTTTTCCTCGTTAAAAAATAAACATCTAAATTGCATTGAATAATAAAAATTTATTTCTTTGCTTTGCATTATTTGCAATAATTTTATAGCTTTTGACTTTTATTTTTTGCCTAATGGCCATTACAAAAATGTTAGTGTTTTGTTTTGGTCATCGCAGTATATTTTCATTAAAAATGCAAAATTTATAAACACTTTAAGGAATCTTCCTTCTTTTTGTTTTTGTTAACCAACTGATTTTTGCCCTATACAAACCCACACTAAACTACTGATGTAAATCTAAAGAACACAACAACAAAAACATTCCTCCCTTCGTTTTCTTTTTCTTCATAGAACCACCTCCTGCAACATCAATGAAAAACTTTCAAATGGGAAAACTTTTCTCGATTGTTTCGAAGGAAAAGTATATCGTATTGCTAAAAATCTTTATACTACATAGAAAATCCTTACTGCCGTTCGACGCCGCGCCGTCGGTCGTCGCCGCCGCCACCAAACGACCAAAGACAAGCCATCCTGGCCATTTGTATTAATTAGACGTAAGCAGGAAAACTTTAAGGACACAACAAAATACCCAGCCAAATTGAGAACCGAATGCAGATAACAACCGAAAACAACAAAAATGAATTGATTGTGAAATTTCCGTTGTTGTCATTTAAGGACGAACGAAAGAAAAAGTATATACGAATACCAAAAAGAGTATCCTAAGAGTGGGAAAAGGGATATAGACCATAGTCCACAATGGGCACTCTCGTCCCCACAGAATTCAATTGAAAAACAAATCGATTGCACCATCATCATCATCGTGGTGAGAGTGTGAGGACACACAACAAAACATTGGAAGAACTACGAAGTGTCCGGCATTCGAAAATATTTTCATTTCCGTTTAAAGGATTAAGCCATAACAAGTTTGTTTGTTGCAATGATATCCTCTTTGAAGACGTAAAAAACCAAACCAAACCAAACCAACCGACACGACACGACGCACGACGGACAACGTAAAATGGTAAAATTCAACTTATCTTCATACAAATCGTTGTTGTTGTTCTCATCCTCAGTTTGTATGCATATATCCTTGTGAGTATTTTAAATACACTTAACTATCCTAAAACCATGTGTCGCTGCAGGAGAAACGGAAACGGATCCTTGGTGTTGTGTATATGTGGATTTATGGCAGATTTCATACTATGCACCGCATTATTATCCTTGAATACTACTAATCGCATTTACATAGGGGATTTATGCTGTAAACACCCACGCAGAGGGACCTCATCTTCATCCTTAGCCTCATACTCTCTCTCTCTGTTTATATTTGTGTATAAGAATTTTATACACGGATGGGATGAGTGCAGCAGTTCTAAGGATGCTGCTCTGTTAGTCTTTTCCGCAAAGCAAAAGTTGTCAGTATGAGAGTTTCGTATGAATGAATAATATGATATTAATACGAAACTGCACTTGGGATAGCTTGGTAACGTTTATAGTTGTTGGATCCTTTTTTTTGGAGAAAAAGATGCATAGGATATGGGGATATTTGCCATTGGAGAGTGGAACTTTATACCACTGTAGTCAGTATATGAAGCTATATAGTTGTTAGTTATCCCATTGATAAATGTTCAAAGTTTTTCTACCCATATAAGTATATGCAAAAGAGCGAGTGGTTTTCGAAAGGTCCCTAAGCTGCTTTTAGCTGCGATTATAGTCCGATTTGCAAATGAAGTTATTATTTACTGAGATACATTTATTACATCATCAGACAAGTCTCTGAGTGTGTGAGTCTGTGAGTCTCTGAGTTGCAGTTGAATTGGAGGGAAAGGGAACACTTTAAAGTTTGATTGAGTAGATTTTAGAAATATTAGAAAAATAACTTCATAAACAGTTTAATAACTAGGAGGCGTTATTGTATTCAATCGAACATAGATAAAAGCTTTAACCTAAAACTTAGGTTATGTCAACTCAGGGAGATGAGTTTAAAATTTTATTTTCTGTTCCGATAATTATAAATTACAAAACTGAAAACAAATTTTCTGTAAGGGTTTTCCAATTAGAACTTTATTACTTTGCAAATAATTTAAGAATTTGTCATTCAATTTTAAGGCTCCTGAAAGTCACTACTATCAAAAAATACTTTTTTTCTCTGGTTCAAGAAATACTAGAACGGTTTTCCAAGAAGGGGCTTAATTTTAAAAAGCCCCCTAAATAGCTGTCATATCTGACAAATAAAAACTACGTAACTGCCAAAACAGGAACGGTACACACTGTAAAAATGCATTGAAATAGTAAAAATTCACTACAAAAATTTTGAAAATTTTGAAGTCAAAGATCGAACTGTGACAAACTGTGTTCGTGGGAATAATGAAATTGGAGTGAAGTGAAGAAATGAAACTGTGTGTGTTGCTCAAGAACAACTGAAAATATAGCTGATGTATCCCATATAGTGTTGACTAATGCACAGCTTTGTCGATATTAGATTTAAGGCATTCCACAATGATATTAGACATTATTTGCATAAAGAATAAAATCGTTATGCTTTTAAAGTACAGTTAACATAAGGAATCAATTCGGTATTCAAATGCATCACAGTGGTCTGGATTTTTATCGAAAAATCATCTTTACTTTTGAGTACCATTTTCACTTCTGAGTCTATGTTCATAAATAAAAACTAGTAACATTCCAAGAATATTTGTTGGGAGGCCTTTTCACCCTCAACGTTCTTATATAATTCCGTAAAGAATCATAAATATTTCAAATTAACTTATTAAGAAGAGAATAAATAAATTTTGACGTCATTTCACACAAAGTATAGTAATACGTCATAAAGATATGTAACGGGTATTTTTTAGAAGTAGGTATAGTTGTTTAACTGGTCACCATTTTGTCAGCTATCAAGTGATTTATTTTAAGTTTAGGTATGAAGCTCACTTTTGGTCTAATAAAATAAAATAAATTAGGTGGAGCAACATCTTATAGAGAACCAGGCCCTAGTGACTTACAACTCTCAACTATTTCCCAATGGATGGAGGGGACCTACGATTTATATCCGAATGGATACTTTGAGAAAGTACTTTTCATGACAATAATTACTCTTGGAGGATTTGCATATTTCTCGCAAGAGGCAGTACCCGTGAAAAAAAAAATTAGGTGGCACAGGGAGGATTTGAACCCAAGACCTCTGGCATGACAATGATACACACTTTTGTATTCATTTTGTATTAATTCCTTCTTAAAACTAGACAAAAAATTCATAAAACTAGCCTAATTAACCATAACTTACAACCAACTTACTGCTCCCATACGGACACTCTAAGTTAAACAATAATACTTAATTCTAATGCCTTTCGGCCCTATAAGATCTATTTTACTTCAATTCAATTTTATTTATTTTTATCAATATCAATATCTTTTTTTATTTGTACTTAAAACTACTTAAAATAAGGTCCTTAAAATAAAACTTAAACTAGCATAAACTGCCTATTCTACCTATAAACTACTTAAAACTAGAACAACCACAGCAGCAAATCTAACTATCTAACATTTTTTGTTTTCATATTTTGTTGTCCGTTTTTAATGGAGTCGCCTATCAACGGTTCTTCGTCTGACGTGGTAGATTAGAGAAGCATTCCAATCTATCCTGTATCAGACCGCATCTATCTTAGAAGAAGAATGCTTCTGGTGGAATGAAGCCCCTCAAGAACGCCCCGAAAATTAAATTGTTGGTCGAAGACATAGCTCTTGCAATGTGACCTCGAACGAGTTTTATCACGAAATTGTTAATTCTGTTGATTCGAGCCCCATTGTATAGGACCTCGTTGGAATAGTTATGCACGAAAGAAGATTCAGCGGTTCGATGTAAGCCAATATAGCGTCGTAAACACTGCAGCTCGAACACTCGTAACTTCTCCATCTGGGAGGGGGCAACGTTGAACCACACCAAACTATAAACGATCATCGGCCGTATGAGGGCCATGTAGCAAATTACCTTCACTCTGGGGTCAAGCCGACTGCTAAAAAACAGCCGTTTCGTCAGACCGAAGGCTCCTCTGGCCCTGGTCAGATAGCATTTATATGTCTGTCGAAATATAAATACTGATCTAACCAGATACCGAGGTACTTCACTACACTTTTGCTCGCTAATGGCTGCCCGTGAAGATCAACGATGACCATCTTGCGCCAATTCTTGCACGTATCCCTCGTGGCCCTAGCCAACGGGGTCCGGAACAGAATTGTCTCCGACTTCTGGACATTTATTTTCAGTTTCCAGTCGTCGCAATATCGCTGAATCTTGTCGAAATCACGCTGCAAGAGAATTCTAATAACCTCAACCTTTCGGGCCGTTCTGTACGCAATTAGATCGTCGGCGTACGCAATTGCCTTTGTAAGACTACCTATCAGCTCGCTAATGTAAATGCTGAAGAGAATTGGTGAATTCACCGCTCCCTGTTGAAGACCATTTTTAATTAAGAATGTTGTGGTAGAAGTTACATTGCCACTTTTGACAACAAACTTTCTACCGTCAAGTATATCACAAAGTATATACAACAATGGTTTGCTTATGCGAAGCCTGCTCAGTTTTAGGTAAAGACCCTCTAACCATACGATGTCTAAGGCCTTTTCCAAATCAACCAGAACAGCACCTGTGCATTGTTGTTTTGATTTATTCCATCGGATATCAGAAACGAGTTAAGAAGCAGCTTGAATTGTGTCATGACCCGTCTTGAATCCGAACTGTTTATCCGGAATTATTTTGTTGTCCGCAGCCCACTTAGCCAGAGCCCTATTGATAATCTTCTCGAAAACTTTGTTGATGCTCGGAAGAATACTTATCGACCGAAGATTGGAGGAATTGGAGTTGTCCCTTCCCTTTTTCGGGAGAGGATGAACCACAGCGGTCTTCCAATGCAGCATTATTCAGTTCATTATTGAAGAGTGTGGTATAAATGTCAATTGTCTCCATCGGTAAATGTCTTAGTACAACGTTGGATATACCATCGACACCTGCTGACTTTTTGTTTTTTATTGAGTTGAAGTTGAGCTGAAGCTCGATCTTCGTCACTAACAAGGGACTTGGTCCCGTTTGCTCGGCGATTAAAGTATTTGCCAAGGAATCGTCATTGAACAGCATAAAACCGCTGTTCTCAAATCGCCATTGTGTTATTTGAAGGTAAAAGTGATTAAGTAGGGCTCTGTTTTCCAGGTCGTGATTGGGGCGAATGCTAACATTCACCTTGTACACTTGTGATAAAGCAGCCCCCACCGCCTCCACTTGTTCATTCGAATCTTCAATTATGTCAAAAAGTCATCGTCGAAGATGGCTTCTTCTGGGTCTATTTGCGATGTCATAAGTACCTTTGTTCTCTTCAGTTCTCTGGAGTTTCAGACACGGAAGGTTATTATCTTTCTTATTTCTGAATATTTTGTTGATTTTAGGAAACATACTCGGGTCACTGGAATTAACTGACCGGATCTTGCGTTCTCAATACTTGTTAATTGATAACCTGTAGTTCTCCTTGATCAACAGATTGATATTTTGTATTGACGATTTCAGTGTCCCTCCAAGTACTGTGGGTCTGTAAGTCGTCTGTATAAGTTTTTGTGTCTTGTCAATAAGCCACTCTTGTGTCTTACGTAGTGCCTCTATAGCCGCATTTCCGTAGGCGCCCGTTTGGTCCCGTTCTTTGTCCTTTCCATCGTTCGTTTTATTGTTTCCTACACACTAACAACTACGCCACTGCACTGGTAATACACTTTTGGTTCAATGGATACATCAATAAACAAATATTGAATACATGTTCAACTATTTAAACGTCAATAAATAAAACCGCCGTATTTGGAGTGATGATAATAATGAAGCGGATATTGAGACAACCATTACATCCACAAAAGCTGGCTGTTTGGTATCCTTTACGGGTTGATTTAATAACCGGCCCGTACTTCTTTAAAAACGATGCGGGCCAGAATATACCAATAATGACCACTATACATTACGGACCCGTAAATTCACCTCCAAAATCGTGCTATTAAACGCTGCTCTACTATTTTCTGTGGGGAAATGTGAATTTGCTAACCTATGTACGTTGATACGGCCGAAATGATTGACCTCAAGTTTATACTACGTTCGAACTAGCCGTGGTGGTAATATGCCAGAAATCATATTTAAATTATTGTGCCAGTAGATTATATTTCTGATAAAGTAAATTTAATTTCAATGAAAATAAATAAACTTTGTTTCATTCCATTTTGAAGTTATACACCTCTGAAAAAAACACCCTTTATATGAGAAATTAACAATCTATGATTGTTGTGCATAAAATAAGAAAAATATTGGAACTAAAACGTAGTTCTTAATTAAAACTATTTTAGGTCACTATATTAAAAGGTTAAGAGTTCATGAGTTAAAACCATATTGTTTAAATTTATTTTAGCAGACATTTTTAATGAACAAGACTCATGGAACAAAAAGAAAGAGAGAGAGACAAAAATCGCCTCAGCTCTTTGACAAACAAAAGTAAATAGTCCTTTCTAAGCGTTTGGTTTACATTATTTTATTTAAATGTACAAAAAACAATAATAATACAGCACCTGCAAAGAATTGTTCTTTTGCAGTGAAAGCCCTTAAACCACAATCACTTTTTATTGTGTTTTTTTTTTTTTCAAAGCTCAAGTCTTTTATACTATTATGTACTCTATAGAAAAATTCCCCTGGGTATTTTTATGTCAACTGTTCCGATTGTACCAAACTCTATTGAAAAATAACAATGTTTTTAGGCCTAAATGACTGTCCTATACACATACAATACATAACACAGGTATACCTATACATAGTTATATACTAAACTTCCTCATTCCAAAAGCCAATAGCTCAGATATTTATATAAAGTGTAGGATTTCGATTTCAATTTTCCCAACAAAAACCATTTCACAGTATTTACAAACAAAAAAACAACAAAGACAGAAAAAAGTTTTTCCAACTTTCAAAAACTTTTTTATGGTGTTGGAATGATTGCGGTTGAGTTTTGTACTCAAACAAATTCAAAATAAATGTTTTCTATGTTCCATTTGTGTGTATAGGTATGTATGTGTGGCATTAGACATAACCACAAAATGGCAATATACTAGCAACTATATATTATAAAAGAACATAGAATCATGTTTTCAAAAGGAGACAAATAGCGTTTTTGGTTGTTGGGAAAATAATGTTGTTTTATTTTATGTTGTTAACAATTTAAGAAAATTTATTGCAAAACTGATGACATTAAACTGACTTTGTAGGTATAAACTCTTGCATAGGATTCTGATTATTTTTTGAATTCGAAGGATAAATTGAAAGGATAATATTATAATGAACATTTTTTAATAATTTTATGAGCATTTTTATCCATGTTTAAAAGCTGTCTACAAAACGAAAAAAGTAACAGGTTCGTTTCGGTCTTTTCAAAATTTTCCGTACCATTTGCAAGTATTGCACCAATCCTTGAGGCAATTTTTACCAGCTGTCTATATCTGGTTCATATTCCCTCGGCATGGAGAGAAGTTAAAATTGTTTTTATACCCAAAGCAGGTAAATGCACCTTTGAATATTCCCTCCATCATAGAGAGTTCACTATTGTTGCTTTCCTTGACATCGAAGGTGCTTTTAACAACGTGCAATCACATCTGCAATAACATCTCTAAACGTAGAAAGTTCGCTTGGGGAGTGAAGTCATTTATTGCTGCCTAGCAGAATAATTAACTCAAAACTGAGCAACTCTTCTGCCAGAAGATGCGTTAGTAGAGGGACAACGCAAGGTGGTGTTCTATCCCCTCTCCTCTGGAACTTAGTGGTGAATGAAGTCTTAACTAGTCTCAATGCGGATGGTGATTGCCTATGCGGATCACGTTGCTATTGCGGTTTTAGGAAAGCATCTTAACACCTTAAAAGAACTGTTACAAAGTTCCTTAGGCAGACTAATACTTTGGGCTGATCGGTGTGGACGCATTGGCTATACATTTCGGTAATCAGACCGATTTTAATGTACGATGTGGCAGTATGGTGGACTGCTTTAGAGAAAGCTATAAACCACGACAAAATAAATAAAGTCCAACGTTCAGCTTGCCTATGTATAAGCACGACCCCATCGGCGGCACTGGACACCCTACTCTACCTAACACCTCTTGATATATGTACTTAGCAAACAAATAGCTGCAAGCTCTGCTATTCACCTCAAAGCTTCGTCGCAGTGGATCATTGGCCACTCCGTTATTCTTAGTTATTTAGAATCAATTCCAAAGCACACAGACACACCATCCCCTAACTGCAATTCGACAGAATCTTCCAGATTTCTATACCTTCCAGATCTTTCTGGGAGGATAGGGCAATCCTGGAAGACGAGTCAGTCCATTTTTATACAGATGGATCAAAAACAAAAGAAGGGGTTGGTGGAGGTGTGTACTCTGAACGACGCGAGGCGGAACTTTTGGCGATAAAAGAAGTCTTGTCCTGGCTTAAAGAAAACGTGATACGAGTATCAACCTCTGATATCCGTATTTTCTCAGATAGACAGGCTGCTATCAAATCTCTGGACCCTATCTCTACAAACTCTATAACAGTCCATAACTGTCGATCATCTCTAATGGAGATGTCACAACAGTTTAATATTCACCTTTGCTGGGTGTCGGGCCATAGAAACATTCCAGGTAACTGTAAGGCAGATGAACTCGTCACGAACGGTACAGTACAACCCATTCTACCACGTTTGGCAAATGTTGGCATACCAATCGCTACTTGTAAACTATTGCTAATGCAGGACGCTATGAAGAAGGCAAACACCAGGTGGAACAACATCACCACGTGTCATGTCACAAAAAACATCTGGCCTACACTAGATTTAAAGCGATCAAGGTGCTTGCTATCTCTAAGCAGATCGCATATAAGCTCGATAATAGGTGTCATAACCGAGCACTGTCTGGTCTCCAAGGTGAAAATAAGCCCCTCACTGAAGATGATTTTTCACTTTGATAGATTTTAAGGTCCCATTCAGTGTTATTATAGGATTGAGCATAAGTTCTTGTATTAACTGAGCTTTACAAGTCCTTAGACCTTAGTATTTATGGAAATTACGGTGTAGTGTCGTGTAAAGTTTTTCCTCCAGTTTCGCAACTGTCGACCGAGGCCCAAAATAAATTAGTTTTGCGAACCGTAGCTGTCAATTTGTTTTATAATTTACAGCCACTCGAGGGGTCATTAGTACCCTTTATATGTTTATATTTAAACACAGTGCAAGCGTTAGGAAAATAGGGAAGCATTTACTGGTGCACATTGGTCTAACAGTTCTGGGACGAAAAAATAGAGTTGGCCAAGGCATTCCACATCCTCGATGTGTGGTTTATAAAAGAATCTCCATAATTGACTGGTGCACATTGGTCTTAAAGTTCTGGGACGAAAATACAGAGTTGGCCAAGGCATTCCACATCCTCGATGTGTGGTTTAAAAAAGAATCTTCATAATTGACAGTTCGTCCGGAATTGTGCTCAAGGGTAAATTGATGAGCATCCCTAGAGGTGCGAGTTTTACGGCTGAATTGTTTAAGGGGTAGAATACAACCGCCTTATTCGACAGAACGTTGTTTGCGACAATATAGGTAATCTCTTGTTTGGATTCTATCCAAGAGATTTAAACTTGAATGAATGAAGACTTTGTAAATTACAGCCAGATCAGAAGGGGTTAAAAATGTGTTGCACCATCGCGTCGTCGGTCTAAGTAATCGTAAGCACCTAGCAGCATTTTTGGCTATATCGAATATGTGACCATTCCATAAGAGGTGGTCTGTGATACACACCGAGTTCTGAAAGTTGATTAGTTTCGTGGATGGAAGTGCCACTCTTGGATAGTGGTATCGGGAGTGGGTTACATTTTAACGACAAGAGACAGCATTGAGTTTTTGAAGCATTAAATTCTACATGGTTGATAATTCCCCATAGGACAATGCTGTCGAGATCGTAATTTAATGAGCTTAACATAAGCTGCCGTTGAAGTTAAACATCCGAAGGAAAAAGATGTGAATCAAGAAAGGAATATGAAAAGCTGATTGTACTGTCCTCACGGAAACAGTTTAGTGGATTAGAAGTAGCAGACAAGAGATCGTTTATGAATATGATAAAGAGAGTCGGAGACAAAACAGAGCCCTGGGGGACACCAGCATTTATTTTATGAGTTTCAGATTTGAAACCATCCAATACAACTTGTATTAAACGGTAAGAAAGGAAGTTTCTTATCCTACGAAGAAGAGTCATCAATGCCAAAAGCACAAGCGGATTTGTGTATGTCAAGGTCTTTCAGTACTTTTGGAGTGCGAAAGAAGATTAGTTTCATAAAATCATTTACGCTTTCAAGTACATGAAGACTCATGACACTCTCTGGTAGCGTCAAAATAACAGCACACTGTGCTGCAAGCAAATTGGCTTTTATTAACCGAGCTTACATAGGGAGTTTCTTTTGACCAAGTTGGACCGAGGTTGACGTGGTACATCGTACGTTGAATAGATTTTTGTACTATCTTTTCGAAATTATAGTATTTTTTCCCGTAATTTCTGGCCATGTACAAATTTGGTTTGACGAATATGTCCGTTGCAGGTCTTTCTAGACTGTTTGAACTTATCTGGTTTTTCTCAATGGGGTTGGCTCTATAGCAACGGAAACTCACATCCCTGTTCCTAATAACCTCTGTACAGCTCGAATCAAACCATGAGTTTTCTTTGGGCTTAATAGATTTAACCCTATTTAGGATAAAATGTCTCATTACACAAAGAATTAAATTTCTAACCATATCGATGCTGGAATCCACAACACTACCAAGGAAGCACCCGTTAAAGTTGTAGCGTATATGGCGTAGTTTTTACTTATGAAATGAAAACAAATGGCTGTTTTAGAAGGGACAGCTGCCCAAATAACGTGCTATTAAAAATGAAACCTCTTATCGGAAAACACTTTATGAACATTTCATTACGATATAAGCCACATGTTTATGTTATTGGATCTTTGATTCAAAGATATTAAAATACGTTTTTTTAATCAAGGCGATTTAACACTTTCTTAAAACTCCTCTATCGCTGCACTATGTCTTAGCCTTATCCAGGTACATTCATCTTTTGTTTAAATCTTGACTTCAGAGTCAACAAACTGAACTTCGCGACCTAATTTATCAAACCAACTTCTTTAAAAAAACAAAATAACTTGCATCTTTAACTGTCAAGAATATTCCACTAACGTAATTCACCCTTAATAAAGAAAAAATAGCAATTTCAGGATTATTGTTATTTAAAGTACCAACGCATTATACGTACCAACAATAAATAGACAAAACCAACAAAAAAAAATAAAAGAAAATTAAATGAAAATGAAAATGAAAAACCCCGACAATACAAAGCAATTTACCACAAGACCGGAGAGATTACACCGCATTTGGAGTCGCAAATGGAATTGAAATCAAAGGGGCGCGAGTTTTCTTTATTCTTCTTTTCGTCCTTGTCTCGTTTTGTTTTGTTTATTTTTATTTTTCTTTGTTGATTTCAAATTCACATGCAAATCAATACGCTCCTCAAGTGCAGCAATAACACATTCTATTAAATTCATTATGAACACTTGACTGGACGGACGAACGGGCCGGGCGGGCGAACCCAAATAGATACCATTCCAAGGAAAGAACTTTAAGTCTTAAGATGTTTTATAAGAAGAACCTCACCAACACTGCCACTGCCACTGCCACTGCCACACCGACACCATACGCTTTATAAACGCCACTAAGATTGTTCAGCAGTGTAAATGTTTAGGGCGGTAGACCTTGTCACTGTAAGGATTTATAGCTGACGCAGTCCTTTCATAACAACTTTCCATGTAAATGCTGTTTGGGTTCTTTTCCGATTCTCGACAATGGAATAGAGAGCGGTTGGGAGCGGTATATTTGCATTGATTTTGAACCTTTTTTGTGTCGCATTTGGGTCGTCTCGGTCTTATAGACCGGCCGACCGACCGACCAAGGACTGACTAAGGGCAGACCGACCATCAATGCAGAACTTATTAAGTGAAATGAAGAACTTCCAGTCACAAAACAGGAACCGACAAACACAAAAGACAACATGTCCCACATGTTTTGTATCCTTTCTTTTGATTTTGACCAGAGAGTCCTTTTAGATAAACATATAACTGTATAAGATATATTATAAATATGTACAGAGTAAAAAGGGCAAAATAAGCTCATGGGCAAGACTTTTGAATCCTTTTCTATCCTTTCCCTTACTCCTCGACTTTGAACACCATCCCCACCGACGACGACGACGCACCACCATGCCGTTGGAACTTTTATTTAACAAACAGATTCCCGGTTCCCATTATGAATATATTTTGTATTCAAAGGTAGAATATCCTGTCATTTAGTGACCATCACTCCCGCAAACTCACGCCACAAATCTTCGCTTAATCTGTCCCATTACGGTTAATTGATTTCGATTAAATCACACCCTAAAACAGGCCGTCATCACTTTGATTCTGGTGGCCCACCATCCCATATATCCCTGTTAACCAGAAAACAAGAACCCTTAGGTTGGGGGTGGTCTTGGTCGTTGATGGTGTGCGGAAATGTGGTGGGGTAAGGTTTGCTGATGGTTTGTTCAGACAGAAGAAGGAAGAAAAAAACTTCTGTTTTGTGTATCTGCTTGGTGGCTATAAATTATGGTATCCCTTCTTCGAAATGGACTCCACACAGAAAAGGACACAGCAAGGAACCCAACTTATTATTCCTGAGATGTTATTATTTGTGCTTTAACTTCTTTTCACAGTATCACAGTACGGGATGCTGCTTGTAGCGATATATAATACCCACCACCGCTCGTCGTTCGGCGTCGTCGTCGTTCTTGTTGAGATCAGAGTGAATAAAGTTAATTACCGGTTGTTGGTTATACCTACTGTTTGGGGAATCCTTTAATATTACACTCAACTCCACACAGTCCACAGGGAGATGGAACAGAAAGGATAAGAATTTTCTTCTTCTATACTTCTTCGAGGAAAAAACTTGAAACAATTAAAAACATCTAATTGGGCAATGGAAAACTTACCGCAGCTAAAAAGTTTTCCTACCATTTTAGCCGATTATTCTAATGAAGTTAGCGGTACTAATTGTTTTGATTGTGATTATTATTCTTTGGTAATTGAAATATGGGATAAGATTGTTGAATTTTTAAGATGTTGTCAAAAAAAAAACAGGGAAACAATATCAAAATGTTCACAACGCAACAAGATGAGGGTAAAGTTAACATCCATATTTTAATTTGTCTTGAATTTATTAGCGGTGGGAAAAAATCGGGATAAAATGTAGCGCAAAGCTTTCAGAATTGTAAAAATAAACTTCGCATGTGACTGTTATTGTATATTTCTAAAAGCCCACTAGATCTTTATAAAGCGCATCTAAAAAATTGTGAATTCTATCTAGACAAAAAATTAAGTTGGAAACCTAATATTCAGGAAAGAGTTAAAAAAGCTACAGTAGCTCTTTTCCTTTGCAAGAAAGCCATAGAAAGCAAATGGGGTTTTCGACCTCGCATAACCTATTGGCTATACACATCGGTCATCCGACCAATACTTATGTACGGGCTTGCAGTATGGTGGACTGCACTGGAGAAAGTCACATACTACGACAAACTCAGCAGAGTCCAACGCACTGCATGTCTCATGCATAACCGTGGCATTGAGAACCACACCCTCAGCAGCGTTAGACACTCTCCTCCATCTGACACCCCTTGACATCTTCAGCAAATAAATAGCAGCGAGTACAGCTATAAGACTCAACGCCTCATCTCAATGGACCAACAACAATGTGGGGCACTCCATCATTTTGAACCTCTTCGGTTCTATACCAAAGTACATAGACTACACTATTCCAAAACCCCAATTTGGAAAAAACTTCCAGGTATCCATTCCATTCAGAGATAAATGGGAAGACAAAAACTCCTGGATGACAAAAGCATTCATTTTTATACAGATGGATCCAAGACAAATGAGGGAGTTGGTAGTGGTGTGTACTCAGAAAACCTTAATCTAAGCATCTCACTCCGCCTCCCTAATAATTGTAGCGTCTTCCAAGCGGAGTTTTAGCGATCAAAGAAGTTCTCTCCTGGCTAAGAGAAAACGTGATATCAACTTCTGATATCCGCATCTTCTCTGACAGTCAGGCTGCTATTAAATCTCTTGACGGTGTCTCAACCAAATCTCAAACGGCCCTCGATTGTCGATCGTCTCTTATGGAGATAGCGCAGCAATTTAACATTCACCTCTGTTGGGTGCCGGGCCACAGAAACATCACAGGAAATTGTAGAGCCGATGAACTCGCTAAAAATGGAACCGTCATACCTATTTCACCTGAAAGGGAGAAGATAGGTATACCGATAGCTACATACATGTAAACTTCTGCTAAAAGAAACAACTTTTACGATAACAAACTCTAGGTGGCACCATTTACCAACGTGTGCAGCCACAAAACTCATATGGCCTTAACTGAACCTAAAGCGCTCTAAAGACTTGTTATCTCAAAGCAGACTTCATATTAGCTCCCTAATAGGTGTCCTTACGGGACACTGTCTTATAGGCAGACACGGTGTAGCCTCAAATGACTTCTGCAAGAGCTGCACCTTCTCTGCACTTGCCCTGCTCTTTCACTAAGACGCAAACTTCATCTGGGAGACTACTCTTTTGAGAATCCCAGTGAACTAGTTAAAAGGATGTCGAATATCTTCTTCGCTTTATAAAAAGCTCAAAATGGCTCGACTAGTAAGATGTAATTCTCTAGATTCATGTGGTATCACAATGGGCCTTTTTTTTTGGCCTAAGTGTGTGGATTCTGAATCCACAGCCACTTTAACCTAACCTATCTAACAAAGCTTAAATCGGAACATGTAGTTATTCTTGGAGATTTTAATCTGTCAAACATTGAATGGGTATTCGATCCCGAAGAACTACATCTCTTGTCATTTAATGTTAATTTAGATTTTGAGTGTGAAATAATGGATACTTTTGCAAGTTATGACTTAATCCAAATTAATTGTTGTGTGAATAATTTAAATCGTATTCTAGACATTGTTTTTGTTTACAGAGAACTAGCTATATCTGTAAATAAATCAATATATCCTATATTTTCTAACTCTGTTCATCACAATGCTTTAGTTGTTTGTTTCTCTTTTTATGATTTTATAAAATCTACCAATTGTGTGAAATTGAATCTTATTACAAAACAATCTAATTTCGAAGGCATAGCGAGTTACATGGTGCAAATTCCGTGGCATGAGTATTTTTGTTCTTTGGATTTATTAAATTTGTATGACTTTTTTATTGATAACTTGAAATTGGCAATTGATATGTTTGTTCCTAAAGTTGAAATTTAAACAAATTCCAAGCCTTCTTGGTTCAATAAAAAGCTATGTAACTTAAGCAATAGAAAAAACAAGGCTTATAAACGTTTACGGATAGCAGAAAATAAAGATGAACTACAAAATATTTGTATCCAATTGGAACGAGAATTCGATGTTCTTAGCAAATTTGTATTTCAGAATTATATTTTATCAATTGAATCTAACCAAAAAAAAAAAGATCATTCTGGTCCTACAGCAAGAGCAATTACTTTGGTTCAACATTTTCTAATCTATCAAGCATTTGCATTTTCTTAGCACACTATTTTGAAATAATTACGCTAATTCGAATGTAAGTTCAACATGGACAGCCAAATATTTGTCTTTTGATTGTAAGGCAGATATTGGTTGTTTAGAATTAAATATTTCAGAAATTGAAGATGGTCTCTTGAGTTTAAATGATGACAGTAAACCAGGTCCAGACGAAATTCCACCTATTGTTCTTAAAAAATGTGAACCGCTTTTCCTAATTTTTAAAAGCTCTTTAAAGAACGGCGAATTTCTTCCAGCATGGAAGAAATCATTTTTAAACCCTATTCACAAATCTGGGTCTAAACAGCAAATATCCAACTACCGTCCGATTTGTAAAATGTCGTGTATTCCAAAACTCTTCGAGAAATTAAAATATGAAAAACTAACATTTTTTGTTAAGAAACACATTTCACGGCTAGAACATGGCTTCGTTGCAGGAAAATCAACAACGACTAATCATTCTATCTTTTTCTAATTTCATTTTAAATACTCTCGAAGAAGGACATCAAATTGATGCAATTTATACCGATTTTTCAAAGGCATTTGATAGAGTAAGTCACTCTATTTTAATGAAGAAATTAAAAAACTTTGGTTTTCATTCTGAGTTTTTGAAATGGTTGGAATCTTATTTTAAGGGTCGAGTTCAATTTGTTTGCATTGACGAAGTTCTTTCAAAACCAATTTTGGTTTCATCTGGTGTGCCCCAAGGTAGCTATCTTAGACCTCTTCTTTTCCTAATTTTTATAAATGATTTACCTAGTATTTTCCTCAATTCTAGTCAACTTCTTTTCGCCGATGACTTAAAGTTTTTTCGTTACATAAAATCTATTAATGATTAGATTAGATTAGATTCAATTCTTTATTTCGATAATAAAATTCTATCTATTAATGACTGTCATCTTTTACAAGACGATATTTCGAAATTATCCCAATGGTGCACGAAAAACCAATTATATTGAAATGTCGCTAAATGTCAATGTTTTTCTTTTTGGCGCAACTTTTCTGATATCATCTTTGACTACAAAATTGAGAATCAAGTTTTAGAAAGAGTAAGGGAGAAGAAAGATCTTGATGTAGATTTTGACCCTATACTTAACTTTGTTAAGCACATTGTATTTAGTGTATCCAAAGCAAATTCCATGCTCGGTTTTATCAAACGCAATAGCAGAGACTTTAAAGAGCCTTTTGTTCTCAAATAGCTTTTTACCTCATATGTAAGACCAATCTTAGAATACTGTTGTGTAATCTGGAACATTTTTATAACATTCAATCTTAAAGAATTGAAATGGTCCAAATAAAGTTAACAAAAATTTGGGTGGAACATCGAAACTCCATTAAACAAAACTAGATGCCAACTTTAAGCTATTCAATCACTTGAAAATAGACGCAAAATGTTTTCTGTGATGTTTATAAGTTATACTTAATCATATCATATCAAATTCCCTTTTTTGTTGTCTTTAATAAATTTGTATGCTCCATCGCGACAACTTCCAATACGTTGTTTGTTTCGAGAAGATGTACACAGAGTTAATTACGCGAAAAATGAACCAATAACCCGCTGTGTCAAAGAAACAAACTTAATTTTAAATTGTATTGATTTTGATTTTCAATTAAGTAGATCCACATTGAAAAATAAACTATTATTGTATTTTCATTTCAATTCATTTTATATTTTGACTGTATGAAAAAATTAGTTATATATTTTTATTTATATTTTATTTTTATATATTTTTCATATTAATTATATGTTAAGTATTTATTAAACTTAAGTTTATTTCATAAATTGTAGACATGTAAATATTTATCTAGTAGTCTAATTGTAGATTTTTAAATCTCATATTGATGAATAAATAAATAAATAAATAAAATAACTTCGTTCACGAGTATCTGAATTTAATTCCAAATAGGAAACTAATCCTAACGTTTAGCTGCAATTCCGAATCCCATCGTTTAACATTTGCCAGAGGCTATTTGTATGAAACCTACAATCCTTTAAAGTCTGCTATCTCATGCTGTACTTTATTGACGTCTACTATCTAATACCGTAATCTAGTGGTATCTGCTATCTCACGCTGTAATTTTATATCGCAGTCTATATTTTATGAGTAATTATTATCTTATACTGTAATCTAGTGGTATTTGCTATCTCATACTGTAGTTTTATACCATGTCCTATCTCAGTCTGTAATTTATGAGTATCTATTATCTGATACTGTAATCTAGTGGTTTCTAATATTTCATAGCTTTATATAATTTTGTCTTATAATAAGAGCTTATGACTTTCATCTAGTGATTATAAGATGGTCTAATATCTTATACTGTAATTTAATGGCGTTTACTTTCTAAATTTTGTACCGTCTAATACTTAGACTGTAGTTTTTCAGTGTCTGAAATCTCTTTCTGTAATTAAGTGAAATGTTCTAAATCTAAGATTGTAATCTGGTGGTATCTTTTATCAAATACTGTAATTCTGTAGTATCTACTATCTTAGACTATAATCTAATAAAATCTGCTGTCTTGAATTGTGCTGTCGTCGTTTCTTCTATCAAAAACTGTGAGGTCTTCTATCTCAGGATGTAATTTATTGATGTGTTTTATCTAATACTGTAATCTTGTGCCATCAACTACCTTATGCTGTAATTAAGTGATGTCTTTTAATAATAGTATAAGACTTTAAACTAGTTACTTTTGCTATATCAAACCGTAGTTATGCAGAATTTTCTGTCTTAGACTATTATCTATTAGAGTCTGCTATCTTATACTGTAATTTTATAGCGTTTACTTTGTAAGAAATATAATTTTGCGGCGTCTGCTATGTCAAACTGTAATTTAGCATTGTCTACTATCCATAACTGCTTTCTGGTGGCGTCTGCTATCTTTACTGTAATCTAGTAGCATCTGCTATCCAACACTGTAATCTAGTAGTGCCAGCTATCTCAGAAGCATCTTCTTACTCAGATTGTAATATATGTATCTGCGTCTGATATCTTAGATTGTAATTTTGTTATGTTTGCTGTTTTAAAGACTGTAATTTCATAAATATAGATGTGTTAGACTGTTGTTAAATGGAGCCTGGTATCAAACATTTGTAAGAATTGCAAGAAGACATAATTTTGCTCTTTTTTCGTCTGTATACTGTCATGTTTGATGGAAACACTAATCGTACTTACATCAACAATAATATGGAACATTCCTTAATTCAGATGGATTATTATTATTAAATTCCCTGATGAAATTAAGTTGTAATTGTGTTTATTTCTGATCCTTTGTCAAATTTTATAACATTTCACTTTAAATTGTCATTAGTGCAACGATTTTACTGTCATTTCAACAAACGCGACAAGTATTCAATTCCTAGGACATATGCTCACACGCTACATATGTATGTACAAGTATGTACACACTAGATATGAATGAATGTAAGTCACTCGTTCATGTTATGCCATTGCCATCATCAAATGCACCTCTTGTGCGAAAGTCACATGTGTGCAAATTCCCAAAAGGATGGATAACTTAGATTTCAATCCCCGATCTCATACTAAACCCTCCCTCTCCCGCCACCCACACCTTGCTGGCGACAAAAACAACAATATCTCGCGCACGCTGTCATTTTGAAGTTCTGGGAAATTTATTTCTCGTTAAATTAAGTTTTTGGTTTGAGAAGTACAAACCCCGTTGAGCTCTGACTTATTTGCCACAAAAGTTACACATATGGCGCTTTGTGTATAGTAAGGTAACGTAAGGTACCTATGCCCAACATGCGGAGCTGATGCTGTGGATGAAGAGATGGCGGCGGGTTGGTTGCAATTTTCAATTTGAATTTTCATCTTCCATTAGGTTGAGAGAAGAACAACCCCCCTCCATTTCCCCTCAGTTAAGAGAAGGGAATTGAAAATCATTTGGGACCGGGACGTTGTTTTTTTGTCGACGTCGTCGAAGTCGAATTTCCACCTGGGGGATGTGTATATTACCATTTGTGACAAGGATTGTGTGTGCAAATTTGCCAAACGTATTGTAAGGAATGGCGGTGGCGGCGCGACGTCGGTCGGCGGAGGCAGTGCGGCACCAGAGGAATTTAAAACAAAATGATTCGAGTTGGGGGAAATCCTTTAATGAAATGATACTTAAGCTCTTGGGTTATCAATGGATATAATATACCCATACAAAATCATATAACTGCCGGTATGCCGCTCTTTATTGAATGTTATTTTAGACACATTATTTGTCAAGAGGCGGGAAAGGGGATAGGTGAGGAGTTTATTTGATTTCAAATGAAAACACGACTGTTGATTTAGTTTGTTTTTTTTTTTGTTTCTATTTTTAGGAAAAAAACAAATCTTGGTTCATCGATACCAAAATAAAATATGTTATTCTCGACTAGGTTTTTCTTTTGAGAACCAAAGGCTTAAAATTTAATTTAAGCCTCAATTAAATTTGTTTATTAAGGTAAGTGCTGCATTAATTAAAAACAGTACGTCGTAAAACTTCACTTGATATTAATTCAGTTTATGAAACCACAATTTTTAAAAATATTGTCAAAACTTGTATAAGAGACAAAATTTACCTAGAAATTGGAAACTTTGAAAGCATTTCAAAAATTTTGGAATTTGGCATACAAAAACAAAAAAGTTAATATAAAAATTGAAGTTTAAAATGGGGCAACAGCAACAGTGTTATAATGTATTAGCAACTACTATTTATTTGAACATTAGCTAAAAGATTATAAAACTCTTATGTGATATTTCTTTGGTTTTATGTAAAAAGGTCTTAGGTCAGAAAATTTGCATTGTAGGTTTTGATGTGGTTTAACGGATTTTGTTTCTCAAACGGATTTTGTTCTCTAACTACTAAAGCCTCTTTGTGGCCAGTTTCTGACCTCTACGTCCAATTTGCCTAACCTCAAAGACTTTTATTAGGATAAGTTTTCCTGTTGCTAGAAATGAGTTATTTAAAATAATGTATTCAATAATTTTTGCATTAATATTAAACATTCTTTGTCCTACATCTTTAACAGTTTTTTTAAATTATTTTGGTTGAGAAGGTTGTGAAGCGAAATTTTGTTTCACGCATAATATCATCAAAACATGCCGAACGGTCTTTTAACAAAATTGAATTAAGTGGGTGTTTTTTTTATTACAGCAATTTGGTTAACCATAAATATCTTTCGAACCAATAACGGTGACAACTTTAATTAAATTTTATTAACTTCCCATAGGAAGTTCTTGTAATGGTCCGATTTGTCGAATTGAAAATTTTGACATTTCTCGAGGTTTCAAGGTCCCTAGAGTCGAAATAAAAGATTTTTAGAGAGATGTCTGTGCGTGCGTGTGTACCTACGTTCGTATGTCCATACGTTCGCGACTTTTTTTTCGTCAACCATAGCTCAAGAACCAGTAGAGATATCGACTTCAAATAAATGTTGTTATACAGATAATAATGCAGAAAGGACTCTCAAGAAAATAGAGTGGTCGGTTTTTTTACCACAGCAATTTAAAAAAAAAAGGTGAAAATGTTGGTCAACCGTAAATATCTCACGAATTAATAACGCTAGCGACCTGAATTAAATTTTATATTATATATTGTATCGTGATACAAAACTAAAATATTTTTGGGAAAAAATCGAATTAACGTTTTTTTTTATAAATCATAAAAAAACTGAAAAAAATATTTGTCACGACGAAAACTTTACCAAAAAAAATTATTTTATCTCCAAATTAATTTTGTGCAACGAAAAATGACGTTTTTAATATATGATACACGTTTTTAACATATGAGAAAAATCAAATTGACAGTTTTTTTTACAAAAAATAAAAACTTAAAAAAAAAAAAATTTTAAATTGTTTTCGACTCAAATATCTCTTCATAACTTTAGGATATTGGCTTTAAACTAATTTTATCTTTTAAAAAATATTGTTTTCAACATTCAATTAAATTTTGAGAAAAATCGAATTGATCGTTTTTTACACAAAATAAGAACTTAAACAAAACATTACTAAAAGTTGTTAAAATTTGAGGCTTAAGTAATTTTTGACTCAAATATCTTTTCAAAAATGTGAGATTATGGCTTCAAACTTATTTTATTTTATAAGAAATATTGTTTTTAACATTCGGTAAAATATTAAGAAAAATTGAATCTACAATTCTAATCTAAAAAAAAAACAACACTAAAACTTTGTAAAAATTTACTTTTGACTCTAATATTTTTTCAAAATTTAAAAACGCTGGCTTCAAGCTATTTTTATCTCACAGAAAATATTGTTTTCAGTAATTTTTTTATAAAAATCCAACAGTCCGTTTTTTCATACAAAAATAAAATCTACAAAAAATAGTAAGAAAATTTGGTAAAAATTGATGTTCTGTTCTTAATATCTCTCAAATTAATTTCATTCATCCTATTCGTGCTTGTTAATGAAGAAAATAAAAACTTTTAAGAAATGCTACTAAAGTTGGTAAAAATTGTTTTTCGACTAAAAATCTCGTTAAAAAAAATAGATTTTGAAATCAAACTATTTCATCATATGCAAAATATTGTGGGTAGTTTTTAATTTTTTAAGAATAATTCAACTGACAACTTTTTTAACAAAATACTAAAACCTACAAACGTTTTAAGCAAGACAAATCGACAAACGGGATGGGAAGTTATCAGTGTGGGTCACATCCCAGCCTCTTTTTTACGTTTACTTTTAGCCCTGTATATCAAGCCCTGTATATCAAGAAAACTAAACAAAATATTTGTCACCTAAAATATTTTGCGAACAAAAAATTAAATTATCACCAAAACAATTGTATGAATCGAAGAACAACGCTTATATGGTTAAATATGAAAATGACAGCTTTTGTACAAAAAATAAAAATCTAAAATAATATTCCTAAAAGTTGGTAAAAATTGATTATCGATCAGTATATCTTGCCCAAAACTATTGGCTTCAAACTGATTTTTATTTATAAAAAACATTGTTTTTAACATCTGGTAAAATTCTTAAAAAAGTTCATTTGAAGTGTAAAGGCTTCTTTTGTTATAAAGGCTTCTTTATTGGAATAATAATTAAGTAACAAAGTCTGTTCACATTCAGCTCAAGAATAATAATAATAATTGAAAAGATCAAAATAATAATTTCTATAAAAAGGTGTTCTAAGGTTTTTTAGATTACAAACAAGTAAAAAGTAAAGTACTTATAACTCGGCCAATCCTGACATTTGATCGCCCCGATCATTAACTACTTATAACAATTCAAATATTACTCAAATCAATTGAATGAGATACATTTACGTGAGCGGAATTCATATTACGTAATTGAGAATAACGGTGAGATAACTGTTTTAATTCATCAAGATTGCAAGCAGGATATAAAACAGCTATGTTATTTGAATTATCGCGAAAACCATCGATTATAAATTGAATTGTTTGACGCTCATCGATATTCGCACGGGAAGCCAGTTCTTGCATCTTTAAAATATATCCCATGATGGATGATTTTGAAGAGTTGAACGTTGTTTTCCGCATTTTGTCAATTACATCGGAAATTGAGTAATTATGACCAAAATTTGTGAGAAATTTGGCACGGAATTCTTCATAAGTCTTGGAGTTATCGATACGAACGAATAATTCTGCAGCGGAACCTTGTTTCATAAGACAACGGATACATTTTAATCGGAATGCAGAATCTCCATGAACTGATTCACAAGTTCGTTCAAAAACATCCAACCACATTTTGGCATCATATGAGTCATCCCCAGAATATTCTGAAATAGAATATTTTATATCTTTGAAAGAAACTTGTGAACTGTTGCCATGATTTGATGAACTAGCTTCTTCTAACAATCTTAATTCGTTGCGTAATGTTAGCAATTTTTTTCGTTTTTCTAATAAACGAATTTCCTTCTCAACACAAGCTTCTTCGTCATCCAATTGCGTAGTGTTACTCGGAATTAATATATTAGGCTGAACGCCTTGTTGCTCGGAATGTCTAGAAATTTCACTATTTTCTGTCCTTTCATCCTGTTCGGAAGTTGTTGACAGCTCAGGAACCACGGAATTTTCGGAATTTATCCCATCAGGTTTTGTAAGCTCAATATAAAGGTCTCGCAGCTGACCTATGGTTGCACTTAACGGAACTTCCACATTATTGGCTTCACACCATGCTAGAAGATCGCTTTTATTCATTCTTGACATATCCGGAAAATGGTATTGTTTTTTTTTTTTTTTTTTATAACTGCAACTATCCCACTTCTGAAGTTGTAAAGGCTTCTTTTGTTATAAAGGCTTCTTTATTGGAATAATAATTAAGTAACAAAGTCTGTTCACATTCAGCTCAAGAATAATAATAATAATTGAAAAGATCAAAATAATAATTTCTATAAAAAGGTGTTCTAAGGTTTTTTAGAATACAAACAAGTAAAAAGTAAAGTACTTATAGAAGGTTTTTTTTATGAACATAGTTAAATAAGCAAACAATTCTACACGAAGTTGGTAAAAACTGTTTTTGACTGTAATTTCTGATAAATAAATGAAGGTTTTGACAAAATACATATTCAATACAATATACAAATATTTTTTTTTAATATAATATAATTTTCTTAGAAAAATCCAATCAGCATACTGAGAATTTGTAAAATTTGGTTTTCGATTAAAATATCTCGGGAACAGAAACAGATATTGAAATCAGACTTATAACTTATATGCAAAATGTTGTTTTTAGCTTTTAGTTAATTTTTTGATTTTATTACTAAAACTTTTATCAGTGTGGTTCGCTTCTCAACTTCTTTTGTAAATTACAAAATATCTCTTTTATTAACTTTATCTTTTGAATTCTTATTTGATTTAAAAACTGCATTACCCTTTCCTAGAAAAACTGCATTATCGATCAAGAACTATCGATTTTTGAGAGATTAAATGGCAAGACGTCATTTCACTGTTTTCACTGTGAATACCGCTTTGAAATTGCAATGAACTGTCAAGAATTTTTCTACACCACTTTGATTAAAATGTACTACATCCTTTTTATTTCTTCTTGTTTGTTCATTCGAGCGAATTCTTGTAATTTGAAGAACTTACGGCTTCCGAAAGTAAGAAGAAAAATTACGAACACACTATCAAAAAATTGTCAAATTGGTTTTTGGTTTCCATACCTTGTTGAAGCTTCTTGAAAATGTGACCAAAGCAATTTTGACAATTATTTTGAAAACGTTTGAAATTTTTGAATCGAATTGAATTGAGTTGAATTGCCATTTGCTAGCAAAAACTTTGGTGTGATCATCGAATGTTAATATAGATAATGTTAAAATCGCTTATCATCTGGCTGATTCTCCCATAGAATTTTTCAGTTTTTAATGGAGCTAAATCTCAAAGCTTTTTTATTTTCTTGAACATAAATGTATTAAGTTAATAGTTTACTTACAATACATCACGGTTTTGTCAGGTTTTAATAAGGAATATGTTATTTTCATTTTAAGAGAAAATTTCGTGTCATATAGAAAAACTTGCATCCCTGGTCCTTTCATATCATCGCTTATGATGAGACGTAGAACTCAGGGAGTGAGGTTTGTCTGATGAACATCATGTATTCATAAATATAAAATTAGGCCACTCAAAAACAATATGAAATTTGTATTCCAAATTAAATTTTCAAAACAATGATAAGGCATTATAAATATCTCCTCGCCGCAAATCAAAAAAGAACATTTTTTCATCTGATACAAATCCGTGCCATACACAAAATATCATAAATCTCTTTTTCTATAGAATCTTATACCTCTTTTTTACAATTTATACAAAGTTATAGCCTTATCATGAGTCTTCTTTTTTTGGGGGTTTTCCTTGGCATCGATTTGCCATATCGAAGTATATTTTGTACGAGTTCTAGTGCATTTCTGAGTGGGTTATGATTCCATCATCTTCCGTCTTATGATGATGCATTTGTCTATGCTTGCTTCTGGCTATACTCCTATACCCAAAACCCTTCCACATACCCAATTCGGATTATGGAAGAACCATGAAACATGTGCAAAACTGGCAAAAAATCCACGCTGTGATGTGTAGTGTAGCAGATCCTTATATATACCTACGTTTTATAGCAGCTATTTATATTCGAAAAATGGAAATGTACTTTCTGATAAAATTCGGCAATAAACATATTTATCGTTCTTACTCAATTTTATGTTTGCTGTGTGTACCGCCACAACAACAACAAAATCCTTGTTGTATTTTTGTGTTCAGTGCATATATCAGTTTAGTTGACAAACATGTAAGGACAACATTTTTATTGAATAACAAGTCGTTTAACTAAAATCCTTGTCTGGAGAGAATATCATTTTCTCCACATCCCAAAAAAGGATATGGATATGAATAGTTATCGTCTTTTATTGAAAAAGCATCAGTATACATACATCATAATATGGATAATATACTCTTCAATAGAAGTTGTATGATTTTTTGTGTCCTTGTTCAAGATTTTTCTTCTACTAGGAGAGTTGAAATATGTACTTGTATGTGCATAGCATACACATACATATATGTATTAATATACTCTTGTATAAAATTTAATATGAATGACAGTTCATAAACATCATTTTATGTCCAGCAGGTGGTTTTTTTGGGGGGTGGCATCTAATGTTCTAAGCGCATCAGAAATTATTGAACCGCAAGTTTTCTCATTAAAGGTAAGCCTCTTAGCCACAAAACAGAATTTTGTGTACTTATATACGTGTACCTCTCTACCTGAAAGACTATTTTTGGTATACCTATAAGAGAGAGGAAGTTATTGATGGTCTTTTGTCTGGAGATATTGACAAAATTGTTATTGCAATAGCCATAATAATTGTTTCGGAATCTGTTAAAAGGACATTATTAACAAGACAAGGTCATGGATGAATGATCAATAACAATGCCATATTGATGGCTCAATCGTTTTAAACCATAAGGAATTTAGCATTTAAAGGTAGAGCTATAAGTAGATAAATAAGGATAACCACTTTGTTTAACTTAATTGAAATTAATATAGCATAATGAAGATGCAAATCTTCTTAACCATTTTGTGTATGAAAATTAAGTGTATCAGAATCATTCAATACCACACAGAAATGCTAAGACCAATAACTTAAAGCAAATATTATGTGACAGTAGAAAGGCTACAGTTTCAGAACTATATGTATCCTTTGGAATTCCATCTAAAGTCTTGAATCAATTATGGAACATTGGCATAGACCCTACTTTTTACGTTACCCAAAGAAAAGAAAGAAGTCTTAAGGTGTTAAATCACAAGATATCGGTAGCCATAACACATCATGTCATCCACAATCTTGCAATTTGACTTACTTACTTACTTAGGTCTTCAGACCTTGGGAACCCCTTGAGGGGAATAGGACCTCTACTACGCAAACGCGGCATCATGTGCGGTTTCCGGAGTTGTGTTTCAGCTCCCTGCAACTCTTTCCTAGTGACGCTGATTCCTCCTCGACTGCCCTGCGCCATGTGTTTCTCGGTCGTCCAGCTCTTCTTCCTTCTTGAGCAGATTCCACTGCAATGCAGTTTTTACCTTTTCGAAGCGTATGTCCAATCCATTGCCACTTACGCCTTCGTATAATAGAGCCTATAAGTTTCTGACCTGTCATTCTATGAAAGACCTCATTGGATATTCGGTTTGGCCAGAAAATCCTTAGGATGTTGCAAAGACGTCTATTCACGAAGAAGGTTTGTTGCTTTCTTGCAATGGCTGAAGTAATCTTTCAGGTGCTGAACCCATAAAGAAACACAGATTCGACATTTGTGCGAAACAGTCGTAGCTTTGTTCTTAAGCTAATAGATATATTCCTAAAAATTTTTGCAGCATACCGAACGCCGCTTTAGCTTTGCTGATGCGGCAGATGACGTCTTGTTCGGTTCTGCCTTTGATGGAGACGATACTTCCAAGGTATTGAAATTTCTCCACTTTTTCCACCGGTTGCGAGGAAATATTTATTTAAGAGGATGATCGGGTTCCGAGGCTGATCATTTTTGTCTTGCCGGAATTAATTACTGCCCCACGACTTTTGCTTCTCTCTTCGAACTTGTTGTCATTTAATGGAGATCCATGATCCTACGAGAGAGTAAGCAAACATCGTCCGCGTAATCCAAGTGCTTTAAACACTCGGTTTAAAACCGAGAAAAAGTGTTCTTTCCACCTTCTGACTTGTTCATTCACCGAACTTAGCAAAGTACCGTTTACTTCTTTCACCAGGTGCTGCTTTGAGCTGTGTGCACCGGTCAGCTCTTTGGTTATTCTGTAAACAGTCCTGCTGTCTCGCATGTTTGCAGCATCTTCTTCTTCTTCTTGTGCCAATGCGTTGATGTAGTTACGCTTGTCACGGCAGCGGCGCACACTAAGGTGAATTTCTTTCTTTTTCATGTGGTACGAGGACTCCAGTTCATTTCTTTTTTTCCCCTTGTGCAGCAGTTATTCGAGCCCTTAACTGTTTGCGTTCGTTGATCCTTGCCCAAGATTGCAATTTTGGTCATAAATAATCATTAGTCCCAGGTCGGGAGTGCTACGTCCAATTACCAGACCAAAAACGGCTGGTGCTTGCCCGGTTTGAGTTCTTATAATGGGTGATTTTTTTGAGGTTAGGATTTTCATGCATTAGTATTTGACAGATCACGCGGGATTTCAGACATGGTGTCAAAGAGAAAGATGCTCAGTATGCTTTGACATTTCATCATGAATAGACTTACTAACGAGCAACGCTTGCAAATCATTGAATTTTATTACCAAAATCAGTGTTCGGTTCGAAATGTGTTTCGCGCTTTACGTCCGATTTATGGTCTACATAATCGACCAAGTGAGCAAACAATTAATGCGATTGTGACCAAGTTTCGCACTCAGTTTACTTTATTGGACATTAAACCAACCACACGAATGCGTACAGTGCGTACAGAAGAGAATATTGCGTCTGTTTCTGAGAGTGTTGCTGAAGACCGTGAAATGTCGATTCGTCGCCGTTCGCAGCAATTGGGTTTGTGTTATTCGACCACATGGAAGATTTTACGCAAAGATCTTGGTGTAAAACCGTATAAAATACAGCTCGTGCAAGAACTGAAGCCGAACGATCTGCCACAACGTCGAATTTTCAGTGAATGGGCCCTAGAAAAGTTGGCAGAAAATCCGCTTTTTTATCGACAAATTTTGTTCAGCGATGAGGCTCATTTCTGGTTGAATGGCTACGTAAATAAGCAAAATTGCCGCATTTGGAGTGAAGAGAAACCAGAAGCCGTTCAAGAACTGCCCATGCATCCCGAAAAATGCACTTGTTGGTGTGGTTTGTACGCTGGTGGAATCATTGGACCGTATTTTTTCAAAGATGCTGTTGGACGCAACGTTACGGTGAATGGCGATCGCTATCGTTCAATGCTAACAAACTTTTTGTTGCCAAAAATGGAAGAACTGAACTTGGTTGACATGTGGTTTCAACAAGATGGCGCTACATGCCACACATCTCGCGATTCTATGGCCATTTTGAGGGAAAACTTCGTAGAACAATTCATCTCAAGGAATGGACCGGTAAGTTGGCCACCAAGATCATGCGATTTGACGCCTTTAGACTATTTTTTGTGGGGCTACGTCAAGTCTAAAGTCTACACAAATAAGCCAGCAACTATTCCAGCTTTGGAAGACAACATTTCCGAAGAAATTCGGGCTATTCCGGCCGAAATGCTCGAAAAAGTTACCCAAAATTGGACTTTCCGAATGGACCACCTAAGACGCAGCCGCGGTCAACATTTAAATGAAATTATCTTCAAAAAATAAATGTCATGGACCAATCTAACGTTTCAAATAAAGAATCGATGAGATTTTGCAAATTTTATGCGTTTTTTTTTTTTAAAAAAGTTCTCAAGCTCTTAAAAAACCACCCGATATTAACTGAAATATAAAAACCTAATTACGGGTGCTTTTTTAGAGGTCATTGTGTCAACTTTCAACAACGCTTCAAAATTTTAAACATTTATTTTGAAAATCATGGTTCTGTTCGAAATACCTATCGCTCGAATTTTGTTTAGCGTTGAAGCTAAAATTTGGTTGAGCGGATACTTCATTAAAAAAAAACTACCGTATTTGGAGTGATAATAATCCTCGAGTGTATGTTAAGTCACGTTTACATCCGTAAAATTTGGCTATTTGATGAGTTTTCTGGTCTGGTGGAATACTTGATCCGTACTTCTTTAAAAACGATCCTAGTCAGAACCTTATAGTTAGTGGTCAATGCTACAGAGCCATGATTATTGACTTCTTCGTTTACAAATTGAAAAACCATGATGTCACATAGCTCTTGCCGCAATTGATTTTTTGAAGGAAACCTTTGGTAACCGCATAGTTTCATGTTACGGATCCGTGAATTGGCCTCCAAGACCGTTAGATTTAACGCCGCTTGACTATTTTGTGGGAGCATAATATGTTTGTTAAGTTGCTAGTGTACGCTAATAAGCCTAGAAAAGATAGAGCACTTAGAGGAGAACATTCACAGCGTTATTGCCAATAAACAGCCACAAATGTTGGAAAAAATTCATTGACAATTAGAACAACTTACACTATACTTTCACTATTTCTTGACGAGAAAGTTCTTCACGACAAAGATTACCCAACAGTAGTTTTTCAAACTGTGACTGTCAATTTTTACCATTTTTTTTATAAATTTTGACATTTTTAATGCGTTTTTGAAGAGTGTATTGTTCGTTTTTACGCAATGGTGTAGTTCTTAATTGTCAAATGTCAAAAAAATGACAGCTATAAAAATGACACCTGCCCAAAAGGTGGTCTATTTAAAATGAAGCATTTCTCATTGAAAACCCTTTACAAACGAATCCTTCAGTTTATACTTGAAAAGAAGTAAATTAAACCATTTTACCTATAAAAATAATTTAACCCTGAAAATTAAAAGCTATTTGTTTTGTTTGCAATGTAATGATAACAAATTTTAAATTATAAAGAAAACTTCAACATTTAAAGGATTTATTTTTATTTATCTACATATGAACAGGTATAAAATATGAAGATGAAAATCATCTACAATCACACAAAACAGAATGTGTGTGTGTGTTGGAAGATTTTTTCTTAAACTGGCATATTGTCTCATATGAGACATGGGTAAATTGAGCTTAAAATTAAGTCGGACAAATGCCAAGTTAGATATTGACCTACCCCTGCAAACAATAAAGCATTTTGCCACAAGGATTGTCAAAATGTTGCCACCACCACGACCACCGCATGCAGACGACAGATAAGGCAAGAAAATCTTATATTTTTTTCTCTTCCTAAGAAAAGAAAACAGGAAAAACTATAAGAAGTAGGCTCTTAGAAAATGTGGTGTTATATTCTTTGTTCCTGTTCTTTTTTTCTTCATTTTTATCATCTTCAAACGTATCTCTTAAGGACACACCATCACTAAAAGAGTAGAGTGAACTCGCTGTTCACATCCTTGCTGCTAGGTATTTCAATAGGAGAGAATAGGGTAAAGGGTTTTGAGCTTTTTTAATAAAAGAAAGAAACCTTAAATATATAACCTTAAGGTAAAAGACCTTATAAATCCAAGTTTGTAGGATGTTTTCTACATGTCCACACATTTTTAAATGATTTTGGTTTATATTATCAAAAAGCCATATATAACCCTTTAGTTTGATTTCGAAAAAAGCGCTATTGCTGGTTTTTGCCCTATTCTACCCTAATTTTAGTAAGACCTAAGACTAATAGTATCAGCTTACATGAGCGAGGAAACAGGTTTTCTTTTCTTATTTATTGCCCTAAGTTTTTCATTCCCTATCTGATGAATGCCACAAGGAGTCAAGTCGAGTTGGGTTGGTTGCAGGTTGGTTACTTGGCTGGTTGATGGCAACAACCATCCGAACTAAACGAACAAAATTCCGTTCACAATTTGAGTGTTAAAATTTGTCGCCCGAAGTATGTATTTTCTTAATTTTTTGTCCTCCATTTTGTAACCACAAAGACACCATCGCTGACTTGACTACACAAGGACGACTAAGGTATCTTCTAGTTCTAGGTATCTCTATAAATAAATTTTCCAACAGACAACGATTGTTGTATAAAGTAAAGGTCTTGTGTGTGACCCATGTGCCCTATTTCTGTTTTCTTCTATTTTGTACTGTTTTAGAGACAAAGTTGCAGCGGAAGTTGAATTAACATGACTGCAAAACGCTTGATAATGATAGTTGTTTAACACATTATTTTGTGCAATAAATAAAAGTGTTTGCAGACGTTCGGAGGGATTTGTATGTTACTTAAAGTATCTAAGGTTCCTATTTGACATTTTGTGGTTGAATTACGAGGATGTACTCGAACTTGTTTGCAAATTTTTGAAAATGTTTACTGGAATTGTGTACCCTTGGTCTGGATGCATTGAGTGTTGAGTTTTGTAGTTAACTTACTTTTTATTAGTTTATTTTTAATGGAGGAAATATCTAAAAATTAAAAAGAGACAAATTGCCATTTTTTAAGAATTTCTAAAACCATTCAATCAATAATTGAAGTCTCAGATGTCTTCTGTTTAGAAACTTAAGTCATTTAACCAATTCATGTATTAGTATTGTTTTAACTAAGATTTCATATTTCGTAAAACAAATTGATTGAATTTTTCTTAAAACAAAATAAGAAATTAAAAAGCAATATATATTTTATAATATGAGATAACTTTGAAGTCAATATCTTTATTTGTTCTCAACATATTCGAGTCGAAAATCACTTTTAGGCAAATTTGTAATAGTAGATTATGGAAACGCTGATTAATTATCAGCCCAAAAAATATGTTGAAGATCGAAAGCTTCTTAATGAGACCGGCTTTCGCAGCAATAGATCAACTAGTATCTTACGGTTCATCTCACCGAACAATGGAGCCAAGTCTTAACAACGTTTTGTAGAAAGTAAGATTATTGCACTTGATATTTTAAAAGTATTTCATAGGGTTTGGTATCAGGCTCTCTTATCGAAAATGCGTATGCTTTCGGTTTTCATGAAACCCTCCTTCATTGAGTAAGTAATTACCTTTCGGATCGTTCAATACAAGTAGTAATAGATGGGTTCAAGTCTAAAAGCCACAAAATATAGTGGCAGGTGTGCCCCAGGGGTCTGTTTTGTCTCCAAAACTCTTTCTCATTTTTATTAATGATCTCCTTTCTCCAACTTCTAGTCGCAATACATTGTTACGCTGACGTTAGTACTCTTAGCTTTTCACAATCGTTTTTAGAATCACATTCCTCTTCTTTGGATGTGGAACTGCAACGACAAAATATGATAAGCTCATTTAATTCTGACCTTAACAGCATTGTTCAATGGGAAATACAAAACAGTGTGGAATTTAATGCTTCGAAAACCCAATGCTGTCTTGTACCCTTAAAGCAAGATATACCCCCCTTGCCATTATCGATAGATGGCACTTGCATCACGGAGACTGAACATCTCGATATTCTCGGTATGTGTATCACCTACCACCTTTTGTAGAACAATCACATACGCGCTATCGCCAAAAATGCCGCAAGATGTTTGGGTTTCCTGAGGCGATGCAAGAAATTTTTTCTCATCCTCTGAGCTGGCTGTTATCTACAAGACTTAGGCTCGTTTGACACTACACGGTTTTGACCGTACGGCAAAAAACCGGACGACATAAACCGGATCAATGGCTAATTACACGTTATACGGTTTTAACCGTACGGTAAAACACGATATATGCAGGGTTCCTGTGCTTAGTATACCTTTTCACAGGTTTTGAAGTGGCTGATCGAACTCTGCCGCACGAATAAAATCGTATGATGTGAAAACATGCATTTCGTCACGTACGCCACTAAACTTATTGTGCCGTCCGGCTGCCGTATACTGTAGTGGCAGTTGATGGTTGCTACACGGCGCGGCGCGCGCCGACATTTTGCCGTGACCGTATAATATGAAAGCGTATTATGCTCTTCTTCGCGCCTCTAACAAAATGTCGCCGTCCGGTTTTTTGCAGTACGGTCAAAACCGTGTAGTGTGAAACGAGCCTTATATATACGTCCAAATCTTGAGTATAACTCCCATCTTTGGGCTAGTGCTCCTGCAACTAACTTAAGCCCTCTTGGACAGTACCTATTGAACGTAGAGCTTTTAGATTAGGTGATAATAACATCACATGATCATTTACGTCGCTTGAACATCGTCGTAAAGTTCTTGTCTCTCCCTTTTTAACCGTTATTTTAACGGTTTATGCTCAGGAGAAATAGCCAGCCTTCCTCCCCTTAAATAGTTCAACCGTAATACTCGCGCTTCTAGGAATGCTCATCAGTATACCCTCAAGCCCAACTTCGGTCGTACTTCCAAGTACAGAGATTCGTTCTTAAACCGTACTACGCGAATGTGGAATGCCACACTCTGTCTTTCCCAGTCATTGCAATATTCAGGAATTAAAAACCAATGTGCACCGATACCTCCTTTCCTAATGCTCATACTGTGTAAAAAGGGTATTAATACCCCCTTGAGATATATGTCAATTGTTTTTTTTTTCTAAAAACCTTTTAAGATGCCAAGAGCATACATTTTTTAGTATGTAATTATTTTTAAGCTAAAATCCTTTTTTGTTCAAAAAATATTCAAGGTCAAAATTTTTTATTCCCATCTATACCCCTTTGTCGGTGTCGTGAAATAAGGCCGTATTATACTTTACAAAAGTGAAACAATGCCAATTTTCAGCATTTTGTCATATTGATTAAGCGAAATTAAGTCAAATTATTTTGAGAAATAAGAACGACTTGTTTTTACGGTGAGTATCAAAGGGGACATTCTGTCGGCCTGAAACCCTCCCTTGGTCACATTATAGGATTTGGGATCGGAGCTAAATTGAGTGTGGTGCCGTGAAATAAGGCCAAGTGAAATAATACGAACTTTTAAAAATTGAACATCTTGCACTTTCCAAACGTGATATAAGACCGATTTTCAGTAGTTAATCATATTACACTTGGACAAGGTGAAATAAGGCCAAATTATTGAGAAAAACAAGACAAAATTATTTTTACAGCGAGGTATCTCAAATATTTAGGGTCAACCAAATTTTTTACTTTTTCTGTTTTCTAGACGAAACATCGCTTATATAGCCTCCCCTCGACCAATTCAATACTCTTCCACATTATATTGATTTTTATCGTTCTGGAATTTTATTATTTTTCTTATTTCAACAAAGATTAGCTTTTTTGAAATAAATTTAGCGAAAGCCAAAACGATATAAATGTGAAAAAAAAATAAATTGTAAGAAAGAAAACTTTTCATCTTCTTAAGTTTTAACATTTTGTTTTCTTTTCTATTCTATTGAAAAAAGCACGAAAGAGAAGAAAATGGTTTTTCCTTTTATAAATATAGATAAATGTTTGTGTGTTTTCTTATGGTATCACTTTAAGAAAAGAATACAGACAGATTTTTTGGCTTGAAAATATTGTTTGGTTTGTTTTTGTATCCATTTAAAGTAACAAATTAATACAAATCGTCTGAGTTTTCTTTTTCCAGGAAAAGAAACTTTTGAAAATCTGATGGACATTGTTGTTTTATATGAATGAGTGTATACCCAGCCTAGACAAATGGTTGTAAGTTATATTTTCGAAAGCAATTTTGAAAATTGAAAAAAAAATGTCAGATTGTCTTAATAATGGTTGAAGAAATACACACACATTTGGCATAGAAATCTCTAAGAAATCAATGGAGAGTTTAAAATATTAGAATATCCTTCGAGAAAACAACAATCGATTTTTATCAAATTGTGAATTTGTGATTGATTATCTAGACTTGTTAAATTCACTTCATGGAGTATGACAAAATCAGGTTACTTGTCATTTAAATTTAACTTTTATTTACCTAAAATCATAATAAAAATAATTACTGCTTCTCATTTCTGACTTTTCAATAGTTCAAAACTATTTGCTGAGTTTTCAACAGAATATCACTTCGTGCAATGCCCACATATAAATCGTTGTTACACTCCTTCTAAAATAAACATTTTAACGGTACGTGTATAGTACCAGTAAAATTTCAATTCAAATTAATATTTCATATGAATTAAATTTCCTTAAAGTATACATAACCATAAACTCTAAAATTACTTATGCGAAAATTGGTATTATTCAAAATATCCATCGCCATTCTGTAAACGAATCTCATTTATTGCATCGGACACCTGAAATAATCCCTATTGGTTAGCACTGATACAAAATTTAGTTTCATGTTACACACTGAATACTTAAATGCCCAAGGACTCCTCTCCATAATACCCATAACCAACCCACTTGACTGTCCTTTTGTATCTATACTAAAGGTATAGTCCTATGTAGAGTGGCTAGAGGTACTCAAACATTATAATATGCAGTACCAATTTGTTGTAATTCATTTCCTGGAACAGCATCGTCCATATAAGACTTTAACTGCTTTTCCATGATTTCGAGCTCAAAAGTTGTAAATATAACCGGAAGCGTCCTCCTTCACCGACTGACCGGCCGGCATTAGAATCCTGTGTAGGTAAGGTATATATGTATGTGTTTGTGTTTAAGGGACAAGGGGATGAAAATGGACTAATGACAACTAACAAAACCCATACACTATTTCCCAAAAGGATTCGCACAAATAATTTTGTGGATAAGAAAACAATACAGAACCCAAGCTCCCAGCTATACCAACTACCGCACTATCAATTGATAATAATATAGCATGGTATGGTTAAGGCAAAAGGCAAAAGGCACCAGGCACTAGGCCAGGAGACATGGTTGTTGGTCTATACTTTGTTTCTATGTATGTATGTAATGTACTAGTAGTATATGGGAAAAGTGGGACTAGAAAACAGAGAGCTTAACATTATCAGGAAGCTAGAGGAAGAGGCGTTCCTGATGGTAAGGATTTAAAGCAAAAGAGGCGGAGGACGAAAACGTCGAGAATGGTTTTGTTGAAGCTTCGTAAACAGCGATTTGCATTCAAATTTGGCACGAAGGGTAAATATTTAATGAGCTCCAAAGTGTGAGTATTAAATTTTTGATTCTAATTAATTATTCATGTGTAAACCCAAATATTGCTACTAGCACTGAAAATGGCACCAACAATGCTTCCCCCCGCTACTCAATGGCATAGCGGTGAAGGCACGGTGGTGCGGCGGCCGTCGGCGGGGCCTGCTGCTGATGATGGTTCTAAATGAATAGAAACAAGGGTTAGAGCGACATACTATCAAAAAAGGACGAATTGTTTAGAAGATTGTCTTTTTCTTGCCCAGGAAGTATAAGTTGGTACTTTCGTATATAAACGAGAATAGAGAACAAAGGGGAAATTATTAACATCTTTTGCGAAAGAGAAATATCTTTTTGGACGATGCTAATGAAAATTTCCAAAGAATATGTAATACGTCCTAAAATCTATGTTTGATTCTTATTGAGGAAGTAATCAGAGGGGAATTAAGGAAGTTTATTTCATAATAATTGATAAGATGGTTTTTGAAGGTCAAAATAATTTATATAATGTTTAATTTGTATTTTAGCTCAAAACTTTTAACATCTCGTTAGAATTACAAAAATAGACGAAAAACAAACAGAATACAAAATGGAAAACTCCGATGTGATTCAATGGAACAAGGATTTGTATCAACAATTTTAGAAGCCTACTACAGCAATTAACTGAAAAAGCTAATCTTAGTACCTTAAAGTAACTCAGAGTTCTCCTTCAGACCTGAAACTAAGACTTGTTAATTTCGCATAGGAAGTTATTGTAATCCGATTTTTCGAATTGAAAATTTTGACATTTCTCGACGTTTCAAGGTTACTTGAGTCGAAATAAAATATTTTTAGAGAGATGTCTGTGCATGCGTGTGCACGTATGTACGTCCGTACGTTCGTGACGTTTTTTTCGTCGTCCATAGCTCAAGAACCAGAAGAGATATCGAATTCAAATAGATTTTGTTATACAGATAATAATGCAGAAAGGACTCTCAAAAAATTGAGTGGGTGTTTTTTTTTACCATAGCAATTTAAAGGTGAAAATGTTGGTTAACCCTAAATATATCACAAACCAATAACGCTAGAGACTTGAATTAAAATTTATACTATATATTGTAACGTGATACCAAACAAATATATTCTTGGAAAACATTAAAATTAACGATTTTTTTTATAAATCAAAAAAAAAACTGATAGAAAAATAATATTGTCACCTCGAAAAATTTACGAACAAAAAATTATTGTATCTCCAAAATAATTTTTTGAAACGAAGAATAATATTTTTGCCATCTGGTACAATTTTGAGAAAAATCAAATTGACAGTTTTTTTTATAAAAAATAAAAACATTACTCAAAGTTGGTAAAAATTGATTTTCGACTCAAATATCTTTTCAAAAATTTGAGTTTATGGCTTCCAATTAATTTTGTCTTATAAGAAATATTGTTTTCAACATTCGGAAAAAATTTGAGAAAAATCGAATAGACGGTTTTTTTACCAAAAATAAAAACCTAAAAAAAACATTACTACAAGTTGGTAAAAATTGATTTTCGACTCAAATATCTTTTCAAAAATTTGAGATATTGGCTTTAAACTAATTTTATCTTTTAAAATATATTGTTTTCAACATTCAGTAAAATTTTGAGAAAAATCGAATTGACAGTTTTCTTACAAAAAAATTAAAACCTAAAAAAAAATTTTGAGAAAAATCGAATTGACAATTTTCTTACAAAAAAATTAAAACTAAAAAAAAAATTAATAAAAGTTGGTAAAAATTTACTTCCGACTCAAATATCTTTTCAAAAATTTGAGATATTGGCTTCAAACTATTTTCATCTTACAGAAAATATTGTTTTCGATATTCAGTAAATTTTCTATACAGATAAAATCTACAAAAAATAGTACGCAAATTTTGTAAAAATTGATGTTCGGTTCTCGATATCTTGTGAACAATAGAAGATTTTGACTTCAAATTAATTTCATTCATCCAATTTGTATTTGTTTATATAAGAAATACAAATTTTTAAGAAATGCTACTAAAATAGGTAAAAATTGGTTTTCGGCTAAGAATTTCGTTAACAAAAATAGATTTCGAAATCAAACTATTTCATTACATGCAAAATATAATTGGTAATCTTTAAATTTTTAAGAATAATTCAACTGACAACTTTTTTAATAAAAGACGAAAACCTACAAACTTTTAAGCAAGACAAATCGATAGACGGGATTTGAAGTTATCAGTGTGGGTCGCATCCCAGCCTCTTCTTTTGTGTTTGTATATGAAAATAAAATTTGTATTTTCTGCTTTAAACTTTGTTGCTAAAAGTACTACTTTTAACTGACCAAGACCATAATATGACCAAGAACATAACATGAATCGGAAATCCAGGCTCATTCCAATCCCGCAGCACAAATTCATCAACTTGACCAATAAACGATTCAGCTGTACCTAAATGTTTACAGTTAAGTTGTTTAAGTAAAGATTTCATCTAAAGATTTGTTAGTAGTTTAACGATATTCACCAAAAAGCGGTTTGCTGTCAAAAACAACTTAAATCTTTGTTTTCACACAATTTTAAATTTGGTGAAACTTTAGTAATGCAAGAAGTAACCTTGAATATGAGATCGCCAATTCGGTATTAAATTCCGTTTAAATTCCTGATTCTCGTCTTCAGTTCCATCTTATTTTTTTTAACGTACATAAATAGTGTAAGGCTTTCTTAAAGTTTTTTATTCTTTTAAAATTTATTTTCCATTAAATACACAAACTTTGATTACCTTAATTTGTTTTTATTTAATTTTTTTTAAAAATGATGTACATAAATGCTCCTTTTTCCTTAAATTCAAGTCAAGTTTTGTTGACTTCTTTATTCAAGCAAAACAGTAATTTTTTTAAAATTTGTCTTCTAGTATCATCACCAATCAACGAGTAAGCAGACTGATAACGAAGTAATAAAACAGTCCCGAAATTTTTTTCATATATACAAATAAAGTCTAGTCTAAAAAACCTAAACCTTGTTACACTCTTAAGCACTTTTCACATGAGCACGACCAACGAATGAACGAATATTCGTCGATTTTGACATTTCTTTCACATGAGAGTTCGTCGCGAATAAAGTTTGACATTCAAAACCGAAACCAAAACAAGAATGATTTTTTTAGGTTAAGTACGCGCGATTATTATATTCGTTGCGAGTGTGGATAATGTGGAACGCGAATAAAGTTTGACAGTTCGTATCAACTAAAATTTTTTCGCGACGAATAAATTTGTTTTCTTAAATTTATTAATACATACATATATGATATTGAAAAGTAAAAGTATGCATCATAAATCAAATAGAAACTATATTGTTATCGTTTTGTTAAGAATTTGTGTGGAAATATGTCTTCAAACGTATATAAACTCACATTTTGTAATTCATTCGTCGTTCGTTGGTCGCGCTCATGTGAATGCTGCTTTACTGCACACATACTTTCTTGTTTTGGTTGTTAATGCCATCTATCTCTAACTTAGAGAAAAACAAATTCACCACGAACTACCGGTATAACTTCTCCCGTTATTTATTGACAAACAAAAATGTTTTGCTAGAATTAATTTGAATTATAGGAGTATTTTTGTAGATATAAAAACGACAAGATGTTAGTAAAATTAAAGAAAGAAATTCATGAGAATTACAAACATTATAATGAGACTTTAAAAAACATAGTCTTCTTGGCTATCAATAAACAAAAATGAAAAATGTGGGATTTCCCGGAAATCATGTTTTTTTGTGTACTCTTCTTCGCGGTGGAAACATGTATACACCGATACGAATTCAACACGCTATAAAAAATGAGAGTAAGAGGTTTCGAAGGGACGGAGACGAGGAAGTTTGGCTCTCTCATTTAGTTTTTTCTCTCTGGTATTGGCGTAAGGTACAGCTTGATTATTAATGAAAATTGGAATATTGTTTATCTTTTTATTTGTAAAGTTTATATGTGAAAATTTTGTTTCATTGAGTTTGATACGCCATTTTTCGGTCCAAGCTCTCACTGTGTCGACGGCATTTTGTAGTTTTACTGCTGCCTTAAAGACACATTTGTCGGGTACCAAAATTGCGGTATCATCTGCAAAAGTAGCCATTATGGTGTGATTACCAACTGGAATATCCCTTGTGTACGAGTATAGTAAATACAGGGTAGGACCTAGGACACTTCCTTTTGGTACACCGGCTTCTCTTCAATTCCGAGTATTCTTGATCGTACTCTAAACAATCGGTCTGAGATGTACGATTTTAATATTTCAAAGTACTGCCTGGGAAGATCCCTTTGCAGTTTGTACTCAAGTCCCGAAAATTGAATCTGAAAAAAATATATCAAAAAATAGCCCGAAAATTCTTCATATCATCAGATTCTGTTTTATTTTCCTACGAAAAAAGATGAAATTTTTCTGGCTAACTTTCTTATTTTCTGGGTTTTTGCATCTATTTTTTTGTATCGTTCTTCGTATTTATAGAAATTCCAACAAGAACAAAATATATTATTTTTAGAAAAAAGCTATGTTGCAATCAAATTTCTAACATTTCTGCGTGAAATGCACCAAAAATTCCCTTAATTTTTGTATTTTAGCTCTTAAATATTCAATATTTAGAAATCTGTTGGAATCTTAGAATTCTTTCATATTCAGGGAGTCTTTCAAAATTAAATAGTTAGACCATATTTTGCTGGACAGTGTTCTAAAATAATCTTATATATGTATATATATATATAAGATATATATAATATATATATAAGATATATATAATATATATATATGATATATATACTATATATATATATCACATTATGTTATTTAAATTTTGTCAGATTCCTTTACAGAACATTAAAAAAGCGGTGTTCAAGAACTCATCTTTATGTTAAAGATGATGTAATGTTACTAAAAGTCTGAATACGTCCTGGAATTGTAACACTTCAAATGACAGCTGATGTCAAATGCCAAGGCTACAAACTTGGAAATACGAAATGAATAACAATGTATATGTTTGTACATATTTAAGCTATCAATTATTGTCTTTTGCCGCTTACCTTCGAAAGTTATTGTAAGAAATTCCTTTTTAACTTTTTGAGTTCAATGTCTAGAATGAAATTTTGTATTTTATTGTAATTTTGCACTTTTAAAATTAAAAAAGGTTTCTTTTTTACAAAACCTTTTTATCTTATTACATTAGTAGAACCCCCTTATATCATGGGGTTTTTCGTAAATGATCTTCAAGTTCTTCTAAAAATTAGATATTCACTCTGACATTTTGCACGTAGATGCAGAGCTTTTCAATTATAACCTTGTTAGTTCTTAAAAACAGGCAGTCTTTTATATTCCTTGTTGAACCTACAACGTCGGTAGCTTCATAAATTTATTTGTAATTCTGCTAAAGGTGTGTTGTAAATTTATAACCATAGGTGATGACCTTTTTTTAATTTACTTATTCCACAACATATATAAGCACACGAGCATATCAAATTATTTATATTCTTATCTTCTAATGAATTAATAAGATCTATTAAGATTTCTTTCCTTTAATTTAAATATTTCTATATATTTTAATGCAAAGCCCGAGAACAATTTTTTTTAAGAAATATGTACCTTGGTCCTCTTTCACTACAAATGCATGTACATAATTAGCCATCATTGTTATCAGCTCAGCTCTGTGTTTGCTATCTCATCATGCTCCCTTTAAATATCATCACGTATAAAAGTATCTATAGCTTTATACGTCTATAAGAACGTACCTACGTTATATACAAAGTGTTATGTTTTTCTCTCTCTCTGGGTGAATCTGTATGTTTGTGTTTTTTTTTTTTTATTTTCATCCACATCCTTTAATCCTACTTTTATCCTCAAAGTATAGAAAATTAGATTATACCTTCGTAGAAAAAGAGCAGAAGCATTTCCGATGATAAAATAGAAGAAATAAGGAGCAAAAAGGCAGCACCGTTCTGCACGGATAGAAATTAAATTTTGTATTACGTTTATACTGCATAATTTTTTGTATTTTGTACTGTGTTTTCTTTTATTTTTGTATTTGATCGGATTGTAGGAAAATTCTGCTTCTGAGGACCATCCAGCCCTGGGGCAAGATGAGTTCTTTCTTTTGAAGAGAATTCAGTATTGTAGCTTAAATTTTCGATGCACGAATAAATGTATAGGTTTCATAAAAAGCTGTGGTTTAAAATGATTCACTTTTAAAATACAATATGAATAATTTTAAATGAAAAGTACTTTATACGATTTCGAATTAAACTATAATTATTATATATTATAGTGAACATTTGTTTTAAACTATTAACACTACAGTTCCAATGAAAAGTCTGGGATGCGACCCACATAAATTACTTAACATTATTCCCGTCTTTGATATTTCTGAAAGTCTAAAAAAATATTAAAAACAACATTTTGTGTAGGTTAGATGAAAAAAGTTATAAGTCAATGTATTTCTTTGTTCTCAAGACACTTGAAAACCGTTTTTTATCAGTTTTAAGTTGTTTTTTGTTTAAGTGGTTTTTGTTTTTTTTTTGTAAAAAATTGTTTTAAGAAAAAAACTAAAAGTTAACAAAAATATTTTGTATATGATAAAATAAGTTCGATTTCAATATCTGGTTTTGTTTTGGATATATTTTTGAAAACTAATTTTTACCAATTTTTATAGTAATGTTTTTATTTCTTATATAAAAAATGCCGATTGAATTTTTCTAACAAAATTTAAAAAAGAAACTAAATAATTTTGAATGTCTTCATATATTCCCGACATTCCCGATTCTAGGTGAAAATCAGTTCTTTTCAAATTTGTAGATTTTAATTTTTATAAAAAACATTCAAAAAATTACCAGAAGTCAAAAGCGTTATTCTGATGCATGAAAGCATTCTCGAACTCGATGTTTTTATCAAACATGACATACCGATGGTAAAGAAGTCTAAAAAAGTGGGTCCCCAAATTCCTTCTGTCTGTCCTCACCCCTACAGCCCAAATCATTGGGTCAATTGAGGTCAAACTTGGAAACTAAGGTTTGAAGTTGATTCGCGTTAGTTGTTTTTTGCTCAAAAATCGAAAATTCTTACCTTTTTTCAATATAAAAAAAGAGGCTGGGATGCGACCCACACTGATAACTTTCCATCCCGTATGTCGATTTGTCGTGCTTAAAAGGTTTGTAGGTTTTCGTGTTTTATTAAAAAAGTTGTTAGTTGAATTATTATTAATAATTTAAAAATTAACAACAATATTTTGCATATAATGAAATAGTTTGATTTCAAAATCTGTTTTTGTTAACGAGATTTTTAGTCGAAAACCAATTCTTACCAATATTAGTAGCATTTCTTAAAAGTTTTTATTTCTTATTAAACAAATACAAATTGGATAAATGAGAAATTGTTTTAAGTTTATATCTTCTATCATTCACGAGATATCGAAAACCGAACATCAATTTTTACCAATTTTGCGTACTATTTTTTGTAGATTTTATTTTTTTAATGAAAAAACGAACTAATGGATTTTTATAAAAAATTTGCTGATTATTAAAAACAATATTTTCTGTGACAAAAAATTAGTTTGAAGCTAATATTTTTAATTTTTAATAAGATATTTGAGTCGAATGTAAATTTTTAGCAAGTTGTAGTTTTGTTTTTTTTTAGGTTTTTTTTTTGTGAAAAAACTGTCAATTCGACTTTTCTCAAAAATGTATCAAATGTTGAAAACAATTTTTTTATAAAATAAAATTGATTTGAAGAATATATATCAAATTTTTGAAGAGATATTTGAGTCGAAAATCAATTTTTACGAACTTTTAGTAATATTTCTTATAAGATCAAATTTTATTTAAGTTTTTATTTTTGTAAAAGTGAATAAAGATTTTTATTAACTTCCCATAGGAAGTTATTGTAATGGGTCCGATTTGTCAAATTGAAAATTTTGACATTTCTCGACGTTTCAAGGTCCCTAGAGTCGAAATAAAAGATTTTTAGAAAGATGTCTGTGCGTGCGTGTGTACGTACGTTCGCACGTCCGTACGTCTGTACGTTCGCGACGTTTTTTTTCGTCGTCCATAGCTCAAGAACCAGAAGCGATATTGACTTCAAATAAATTTTGTTATACAGATAATATAGCAGAAAGATGCAGAAAGGGCTCTCAAGAAAATTTTGTGGGTGGTTTTTTTACCATAGCAGTTTAAAAAAAGGTGAACATTTTGGTTAACCCTTAATATCTCATGAACCAATAACGCTAGAGACTTGAATTAAATTTTATATTATATATTGTAACGTAATACAAAACAAGTATATTTTTGGAAAAAAATCCAATTAACGGTTTTTTTTATAAATCAAAAAAACTGAAAAAAAAATTTGTCACCTCGAAAATTTTACGACCAAAATATGATTTCATCTCCAAAACAATTTTGTGCAACGAAGAATAATGTTTTTGACATCTGATAAAATTTTGAGAAAAATCTAATTGACAGTTTCTTTTATAAAAAATAAAAACATAAAAAAAACATTACTCAATGTTGTGAAAAATTGAATTTCGACTCAAATATCTTTTCAAAAACTTGAGAGTAAGGCTTCAAACTTATTTTATCTTTATCTTATAAGAAATATTGTTTCCAACATTCAGTAAAATTTTTAAAAAAATCGAATTGACGGTTTTTTACAAAAAATTAAAAGCCGACAAAAAAATTAACAAAAGTTTGTAAAAGTTGATTTTCGAGACAAATATCTTTTCAAAACTTTGAGATATTGGCTTTAAACTACTTTAATCTTTAAAAAAATATTGTTTTCAACATTCAGTAAAATTTTGAAAAAAATCGAAATGACAGTTTTTGTACAAAAAATTAAAAACCGAAAAAAAATTTAAAAAAGTTGGTAAAAATTGATTTTCGACTCAAATATCTTTTCAAAAATTTTAGATAATGGCCTCTTACTAATTTTAACTTATGAGAAATATTGTTTTCGACATTCGATAAAATTTTGAGGAAAATCGAATTGACAGTTTTTTTTACAAAAAATAAAAACCTAAAAAAAAACAATACTAAAACTTGGTAATAATTTACTTTCGACTCAAAAAGCTTTTCAAAAATTAAAAATATTGGCTTCAAACTTATTTTGTTTCACAGAAAATATTGTTTTCGATATTCAGTAATTTTTTTTATAAAAATCCAACAGTCCGTTTTTTCATAAAAAAATAAAATTTGCAAAAAATAGTACGCAAATTTGGTAAAAATTGATACATATAGACAAACTTTTTAGCAAGACAAATCGACAGAAGGGATGGGAAGTTATCAGTGTGGGTCGCATCCCAGCCTCTTTTTTCTTACTCTATTTCATATGGTATGATGATTTTTGAAAGAGAACTTGGCTCTTTTTTTTTGAAAACCTGCAAAAGTATTACCTTATATTTGTGCGTTTTAAAAAATTTGTTTCAGCATATTTTTAATTTAAAAAACATTAAAGCAGTTTTATTGTGTATTTGGCTTGAAAACACTAATAATAGGGAAAGCTTGAAAATTAAGCAGCACTTTTGTTTTTTTTAAGTATACATTATTATTTATTATACACACATATACACATACTTATATTTGTATTTGCAATAAATTCTATAGTAAAAATATTTATATACACACATAAAATTAATATTTTATCCTGCCAAAAAAATCCACTTCCGTTACAGACAGTCATTATTATGACTGTACGACAAAAATACAAAATAAAATTCACAACGCAACCGACAAACAAACTCTCTTTGCAGTAAAATATTTCTGCGGTTTAAATGATGTTTGCATAATTTGAACAAGTGTGCGTGCCTCTGTTAGTAGATGTAAATTCCATTGAAAAGTAAAATCTATTTAAAAATAAACAGAAATAAAAGAAAAACAACACAAAATGAATAACGCATCCCATCGCACCGGACAATGGAACACGAATTGAACCGCATTGCATTTTCCAATCACCAGCAAGCCAGCTAGGCAAACCAACAAAACTACTGTTATTGTTCTCAACCCCCAACCCGTTAGCCCTCTGCACCTTACCCATTACACCACACCACCCACAGCCACCGGCCACCGCCGGCGACACCATATGCTAACATCACTGGTACTGCTGCGTCGCGTACCGCCGACACACCTCTTACAATTCACGTAGAGTGAAAATTGAAAATCCGCAATATTTAGCCTTTTTATTGTGAGATGACCAGGATAATGATTTAATCCGTTTTGTGCAACTGGACGCTATTGATTGCCAAATTCCAGAATAATTCGTTGTCGGAATTCGTTCACACGATTTGTTAACATAGGGAAGAGGTACGTAATATGTATGAGCGTGGGAGTGAGTGGAGGTAAGGGTAAGGGTAAGTGACGGGACTGATTGCAATCCGGATGAATTTTTGTTATGTTTAATGTGACCGCATTTTGTTACTGTAACCTAAAATTTTGTTTTAACTGACTTAAAGTTACAAAAACACTGAAACTGAGTGAATTTGTTAAATGAATACTAACTATTTTTTGAAATTTATTTCTATTTTAATCCCATTGAAATTTTCCCCAGCATTGCATTATACATATTTCAAAAGTGTTTAATTAAATTATAAAAATGATTTTTGTTTTCTTTAAAATGGTGTGCTGGTCACTCTAATGCACGCAATGTCTGCACCATGTAGTATGCACCTCGCGCTATGATGTGTGATTACCGGCCGCTTACCAGATAGATGTGTCCCAGGATACGTTCCTACCTATGTACATACATATGTACATGTGCTGCGCTGGACCTATTGTTGTCATTTTCGTCGGCAACACCAACATTGCCATTACCACCATCATTTTTCAGTTCCGTCGACAGTTGCCTACACTCTAGCAGCATCATCATCATCATCATCAGCATAAGTATCAAAAGCTTCTGAATGCAGCTCCGGCCCGGCTGTACCGGGACGCGCCAGCATCATCAGCATTGATATTTTGGTTTCCAGTGGATGGATAGCTTGAATGGCTCAGATTGACAACAAACAGAATGTATAAACACTAGGGACAGTCACTATTACCATCATTGACGACAACAACGACAAGAAGGGAATACCTACAACAACTTTATACAATTCGCAGTCAGTCAGTGTACTGTATAAGGACTATAAGGACAATGTTAAATTAAAGGTATTACATTGAATTGAGTGTTTTCTGACCCAACAGCCAACGACTCACGCAGGCAAGTTCCCTTATGATATAAGAGGATTTTGGCGGGAAAATATGTTGCTTATATTATTTGTTTGTGTTCGTCATTATTATTGGTATCATATTGAATATTTATGTCAATATACAATTGAGACTTCCATTAAGTAGATATAAAAAATAAAAAAAATATGTATTTTAAAATCAAAAAAGAAATATTGTGCATATGTATGTACGAGTATGTACAAACGAATTAAATATTATGAGTGTTCGATTACACTTTCAAGTTGTTTGGTGACATTCAATGATGCACTTTGGTTTTAATGTCATTAATCTTCTTTTTATTGGTAAATTTAAATGAAATATGATACGTTAAGCTTAAGAATTAACAGTTTTTTTACCTTATTTTGAGCAGTTTTCCAAAGTGTGGCACAATGAAGTGAGTTGGATACCATATTATTCTTTGGAATATACTTTTAAACTTAAGTTTTAAACTTAAATAATAGCAATTCTATGACTTGATCATCATAATTGACAATTCACAATTCACACAATAGAAAATATAGAACATTTTTAAACGGCTGTGTCCTAAACAATTTGGGTTTCCCCGTACAAAATATTTGTACTTACAGCTTAAGCTACTGTAGATTCCGCAACTAACGGAAAAATTTTAATTCTTCTTTAATGCTTATGTCCAAATTGAGAACTGATACAAGGTCCAAAAAATGTCATACATCCCAAAATATGACCAATTTTTTATATTCCTCAATATTGCAATAAATGGGAAGGACAAAGTGTGGTAGCACATTCCACATTCGCGTAGTACGCCAAAAGAACTATAATCTCTGTACTTGACATTACGACCGAAGTTGGGCTGGAGGGTATTCTGATGAGCATTCCTAGAAGCGTGAGAATTACCGTATAAGGAGAAGAATGCAACTATCAATTTTTCTTACCGGTAAAAGGGTGAGACAAGAAACTTTAAGACTATGTTCAAGTGAGATAAATGACCCCATAATGATATTATCAAAAATCAGTCTAAATGCTCCACGTTCAATACTGTGCAAGAGGCTTAAGTAAATTGCAGGAGCACCAGCCCATAGATAGAAGATATACTCAATGCTTCGGACGTAAACAAGTCTTGTATAAATAACAGCCAGATCAGAGAGGGAGAACAATTCTTACATCTAGTCGTGGCGTTTGCTGTGTGGCACGTAGCGCCGTCATGCTGGAACCACATTTCGTCTAGGTTCATATGGTTCAATTTGGGCCATAAATTAAAATTAGTTATCATCGTTATGTAGCGCTCGCTGTTGATGGTAACCGCCTCACTAACGTCGTTTTCAAAAAAGTACGCACTAATTACGCTACCGGCCCAAAATCCAAACCAAAGGGTAACTTTTTGAGGATGCATTATCACTTTGTGAAACTCGCGTGGGTTGGTGTCGCCCCATATAAGGCAATTTTGCTTTTTAATACAGCCATTCATCCAAAAATGCGCCACGTCACTAAAGATGATTTTCGGCCGAAATTGGGGTCCTCTTCTAAACGATTCGAAGCCCAGTCAGCGAACAAACGCCGTTGTCTATGGTCATGAACTTTGAGCTGCTGGGTCAGTTGCATCTTGTACGGGTGGAGGTCCAAGTCCGAGGCAAAATTCGCCAAGTTGAAGTCTGCGAAAGGCCGAGTTCTTGTGCCCGGCGAGGAATAGACTGCCTTGAGTTCTGCTGTATACTTTCACGGACCGCAGCGATGTTCTCGGCCGATCTTGCGTTCCTAAAAAGTATGGGTGTTGGCTGATTGTTTACTGAACCGGTCGTCTCAAATTTGGCCACCAAACGTTGAAGAGTCGATTGTGAAGGGTCACCACGTCTACCGTAAAATGGACGCAATGCGCGCAACGTTTGCGTTAACAAACACATTTTGATAATAAAGTTTTATCATTTGAACGTTCTGTTTAATCGTGTAGCTTGCCATGATGATTTGGCATAAGCAACTGAACAATAAACAAAAGATGTGACAGATGTCACCAAAACAAAATGGCCGCCACGGGGCGCTAAAATCTACCCGCGCCAAAAAAAACCCTATACTTTGTTAACCTTAACATTTTGGGGTATTTTTGGCAACATTCGGGTATTTCTCGCTTTAACGATACAAGACAGCATTGGATTTTTAAAACATTAAATTCCACACGGTTTTTTATTCCACATAGAACAATGCTGTTTAGGTCGGATTTTAATGAGCTTGTCACATTTTGTCGTTGCAGTTCCACATCCGAAAAAGAGTTATGTGAGTCTGAAAACGAATATGAAAAGCTAAGAATACTATCGTTACCAATTCAATGTATTTGATTAGAAGTTGCAGACAGGATATCATTAATAAAAATGAGAAAGAGTGTTGGAGAAAAAACAGAGCCTTGTGGCACACCAGCATTTATTTTGTATTTTTCACACTTGAACCCATCCAATACTACTTGTATTGAACGATCCAAAAGGTAATTAATTACTAATTTAATGAAGGAGGGATGCAATAATCTTACTTTCTTCAAAACGATGTAATGATTTGCTCCATTATTTGGTGAGATAAACCATGAGATCACCAGTGGACATATTGCTGCGAAAGCCGTACTGACGGTCATTAAGAAGCTTTCGGTCTTCGAGATATTTCTTGAGCTGATAATAATAATTAATAATAATTAATCAGCGTTTAACTGACCTTGAAAAGAAGGAACGTAAGTGCAATGGGTCAATACTTAGAGGAGAGGAGGATTTGCGTTTTTTAGGGATGCAATAGACAAATACTGTCTTCCATATACTCGGAACAAGACCTGAGGAGTAGGACTAATGAAAAAAACTTACGCAGTTTGATTTGTCAACAGCTCAAAAATGTTTTGCTAGTTAACTATTAACTATTACTATTTCAAAGTGTATGCAAGGTTCATTTTTACGTAACAGGTTGTTTTTTTTTTAAAGATCACAGCTTCAAAAGTTACAGTTGACCAAATTGGACACTTTTGAAAATGGCTGGAAGACAAGGTTTAAATTAGTTTTCTGTTTTTAATCCAAAGGCTAAACGTACGTCCTGGCATCATAAAGTCTAAAATCTGACATTTCGCCTAGGTTTTGTCTTAAAAATAGAACGAATGTATGAAAAACAAATGCCATACCTAATTCTCAAAAGTTTAAACAAAAAAGTGAACAACTACAAGGCTATCCATTTTGCGGTTTCAAAAATAAACGTAAATAAAACATATTTATTTTTATTATAAAGTTTTAACGTTTAAATTATGTGTTCAACACTACATCATATAAATGACTACCACGCGAATCGTTGCAAGCATCGATTATTTTGAGGTAATTTTCGACCACTTTTTGACACACGTTTTTTAGTGCTCAAGAGTTAAAGGTTTATCTGCATAAACACGATCTTTCACGTAGCCCCACAAAAAAAAAGTCCAGTTGTGTCAAATCGCATGATCTTAGTGGCCAGTTCATATTGGCACGACGAGAAATCACGCGGCTGGGAAATGTCTCTTGCAATGAATCCATATTAGCTGGAGTTCTGTGGCATGTAACACCGTCTTACCACATATTCTCCAAGTCGTATTCTTCAATAGCAGGTAAAACAGTCGGTTATCATATGACCATAACGCTCCAAATTGACAGTGACAGTCGTTCTATCGTCGTTTTCGAAGAAGTAAGGTCCAATCACACCTCTGGACCAAAGAGCGCAATAAACAGTGACTTTTTGTGCATGTAATGGCTTTACTCCAATTACTTGAGGATTCTGAGAACCACCAATACGACAATTTTGTTTATTAACATACCCACCAAGTCAGAAATGTGCTTCGTCGCTGAAAAAAATTTTGTTCAATTAATCGCCGCCGTCCACCGCCTGTTGTTCAAGCACCCATTCGACGTATCTACGACACCTTGTGAATGGTCAACTAGCTTCAGTTGTTGTGTGAGCTAGACTTTATATGGATGTAGATGTAGATCCAAATGCAAAATACGCCATAAAACAGTCCTAATTCCTGAGAACGGGAATCGACACATTCGGGTCTTCGGCAAGAGTTTCACTTACAGCAGCGATATTTTCAGTGGTATGAGCGAAACGATGATACACAGGCCTTACAATATCTGTAGGCAATCCAGTCTCTTCAAATTTCTTCACAATTTTGCCAATTGCTTGCGTAGTTGGACGATTATATAAACCATAATCTCCTCTTAAAGCACGATATGTAGCTGTGGCAGAATAGTCATTTTTATAGTAGGTTTTAACAACTTTTATGAGTTGTCCAATAGTTAAGCGATCCATTTTCGTAAATGTCAGACTTTCAACTGAAAAAATGGTCAAACAACTTAGTTTGACAGAAGTCGAATTGCAGCCTTATACTTTTGAAATCGCAAAATGGATAACCCGTTACAAGCTAGTTTCGAATGAAGTCTTTGACGATAAGACATAACCCACCTATAAACTCCAAAAGTATCAAAATAGATAGATAAAATAATAACTTAATTTCTCTATAACCAATATTAATGCGATTAATTTTATGACTGTGCACTAGGGCGTATGTGCAACTTTTTTGTATTTTTTTTGAAAATGTTTACGTTCGTGTACCATTTTAATGGCCTATTACCTTAAATTAAAATGCTTGTATTTAAATAACCAAAAACATTCCTTATACATTTGTTCGTACAGATTTCTAGACTTTATGGCCCAGTTATTAATTGTTAGACTTAAGTTGAAACTGTAATGTTTACCCAAATTTTATGATTTTATGATTACACTGAATTAATTTAACCTATTTTGAACCATTCTTTATAGGTCAGCCTGCAAATGTATCAAATAAAAATTATCCTAACAAAATCCTTATTTATTCAACATTTCACGTTAAGTCCCTCATTCAAACCATCAATTTAGTTTACAATAAAATACTAACGAAATTATATCCGTTTGGACACGAATTATATTTATTAATCTGATGCGGTATCAAAATTTATCATAACATCCACTTCCGCTACTTGAACCGCGTAAACTCTATAGATATACGATTTTAAATCTGAAATTGTTTTAACCTCATCATATACCAACAACAAACAAATTTAAAAAAAAAAGCACAAGCGTTATTATATTTTGTGTCATTTAAACCGAAACTAATTGAATTGATCCTTTGAAATGCGTAAAATATTTTATATCGCATAATCGCAAGCAATCAGAAAATAAAAATTAACTCATATACGAGTACAGCACAAATAGTATTATAGTCGGATTCTCCTATTCACCTCAATTCAAATATATCATATGACCGAAATCAATTAAACAGCAACAACAACAAAATCACACAACAAAAATTAAATTTTTAAACTAAATAAAAAAAATGTAAAAAAAAGTAGCAAACATTGGCAATTATCCTTGTGAATTGCGATAACGTAGGCTTTTGCATTCAAAACCTCTTTATAAAAGGATATGGCGGAGTGCGGTGGCAGTGATCATCATCAGCCATCAGCCACCATCACATCACCACCATCACCATCATCATCATCATCACCATCATGGAATCGCAAACAGATAAATTGGCTTTGGTTGTCAATTTGGTGTCGCAGAGAATTTAATCAAATTGCGTCCATTTTGGACATTGAGTGGTTTCAAATATAATCCAATGGCGGCCGGAAGTGTGCCGACCGGTCGCGTATTGTTGACGCTGATTTTGTGATTTGAATGTGTGTACAAGTAGATATACATATATTCGGTGGCAATTAATTGGCCAGTTTTAGGTTCGTTGAGTGGGTTAATGCACGCCATGCTGCCGGCCGGCCGCCGCGCCGATAAACCCAGCAACCATCCGTCGTCGTTGCATAGCTTTGCGTGTTCCCCCTATATAGCTATCATTCATTCGTCCTAAACATTTTGTCAGCATCAAGTACTTGCGGATAATGAAGATTGTTGTTTGAATATACTCGTATCAATTGTAGTTTTGTTTTATTTGTCTATCTGTCAAACAGTATACGAACAACAATACAAAAAAAAACTTAATTAATCCGTCGAAAGTGCAACTCAACTATGGTACATTCGCCTTGAAACTGTAACACATTGTTAATTCCTAAATTGGATTAAATGTACAGTGTGAACGGAAAGTCATGATTGAATCAGAGTCAATAACCATCAATGTCATTTCTGACAAAAACAACACCAGGTTCTTAATGTCAGAGGTTATAGTTTCAGGACTTGTCAAAAAACCTATTTAACATTTAATTTATTCAACCTTATTGAGTTTCTCTAAAACTAGTTTTAAGTCAAAAGGAGATTTAAGGGCTTTTCGAGTTTAAAGTTTTTCAAAAATTTGATTTAAGTGTCAATCAGATGAAAATAGTCTCTGAATAGTAACAAATTGAATAGTAATTAAATCAAATTTTGAGAAACCCAATACAATGTATGAATATTTCAGTATTCTCATTGTCATTCTGGAGAAGGTACTGATCCAACCCCTCATGAACCCGCAAGCCTAACTCGAATGCTTACATGGGCCTCAGTCTCTGGTCAGTATTACTCTGTTGTCTGTCCCTAATCATGAAAATCCGGCTCGAAGGACCAAAAGTTCAACTTTTACAAAATGGAAGATTAACAATGGAGAAAAAGAAACACACTCTTCGAAATTTCAAATAAAAGTAATTATACATTTTATTTGTCACCTTCAGGTTTTTAAAATTCTTCATAACACATATACATACATATAAATCAATTACATAAAATATTTGATGAAGACATCGGGTAGTTTTCTGAGGGATTTGTGGGCGGCAGAACTCAACACTTACCCGAAACTACTTTCAAACTACATAGATTTGCGTAAAACTGCTTTTGAATAAACTAAATAATATGGGCGTAATTAATCTACCTTTATGAATTTTAATTTTAACTGAAGCCTACAAAAATCACTGTGAAGTGTAAACACAGCCTTATCTTACCAAACTGTCAATATTAAAACACTATAAACTATATTTTTTGTGTTGGAACTTTTCGATGAAACGTTTTTAAGATATTAAAGTTTTATTACCACGGTTCGAGTTGGTAAAGTGAACTTTTCGCTTATCGACTTTATCAAAGGGTTTTGAATAACTTTTATATGCCAGAGACACAGTTTGAGCATAAGGAAAAGAGGGAGGGATTAGAAAGAAGAAGGTGTACATTAGTATTGAATTCTTAAAAAACGAAGTGTGTTAAGCTATTTAACATTCACGAAGTTCTGCTAAAGAACAAATATCTGTACTCCACAGTACTGCCGAAGTTGGACTCAAGGGTAAACTGATGGGCATATCTAGAAGCGCGAGTATTGCGATTCAACTGTTTAAGAGGAGAAATACACTCTAACATTGGCCCATAAAATAACGGTATAAAAGGTTTAAGCAAGAAACATTCCGATTATGTTCTTGTGTTTATTATTTACCATTGCGAAAATGACCATCACGTAATATGAAAATCATCATTTCTTTGGTCAGCTTTATAGCCTGGATATTTATGATTTACAGATTCAAGAAGACGTTGATAGAAGCCACACATCAGGTGCAAAATCACGAACGAAGAAAGTTCGTGATCAGTAACTGATCGTCTGATTAAACAACTCTTGAATTTGAATTTTTTATCCGGCTACGTTAAGTCATTAAACTACCCTTTGGCGTCATTAGAACAGATCAGAGCTTATATCAAACAATTCCGTCCAAATGTATAGCCCATAGTTTTGTTTAACGACGAGCTCACTTTTGGTTGAATAGATACGTCATTAAACAAAACTGCCGTATTTGTAGCGATGATAATCTCAGTTGTGTATTTAAAAATCGTTACATCTACAAAAATTGACTTATTTAATAATAATGCTGACCAAAACGTTACTGTTAATGATGACTGCTTTAGAGACATGATAACTGACTTTTTCGTTCATCAATCGAACAACCAGGGGCTACAATTCCAGCAAGTCGACACAATTGATCTATTGATATGTGAAAATCATCTCTGTTTTATTTCATTTAAATAAAAAAACACCCTTTACTAAGTTGAAATGCATTGGACTAAGAACATAACACCAAAGAAATAGTTTTCAAAACGAACCTCATGTGCTCTATTTTGGATTTTTGAAAAAATAAGACATTATTTGCAATGTGTTCGGCGGTAGTTTCGTTACGCGGTCGCTTTTACACCCTTCCCCTGAAAACACCTGGAGGGAACCTTTTTCTAACCAAATTTTTATAAAACTTCTTACTCCAGGAGACTTTTGTGCCAAATGTCAATTTCTGCCAAAGGAATCTTTCTTCGTTTCTTTTGCTCCAGCTTTGTCAACTAAGAGTTTAGAATAGCAAAGTGAAATGAAATTACAAAGACGTATATCGCAACAACAACAAACAAAAATCAGAGTTTCCTATTTTCCACTACACAGTGTCTTTTATCAAATTCCTCACATAATTGTCCACAGTTAGAAGATCTCTATTTTCTATACGTAGTATATGTATGCCTTGACCATTCTCATTCTATTCATCTCTCTATCCAATAAACTTAGCGACCATCCATCAGGGTTGAACCTTGAATAATTAAAGCCGACTCTGATTACCATCGCCAAGCACCGAGAGTCCTACGGCAGTACTCTCATAGCTCTATATAGCTACATAGAAATAGTTACGTAAGCATTGCTGACGTACCTATTCTAATTAAACACTTCTCTTACTTACATACATATTGCAACTGGAGTCATGGATCTGACGGAAGTGAAAAACGGGCAGGCGGAAAGGCGAGCGACGACTGTTCGAAAACGACGACAATCACTAGCAGTAGCAGCATATAGCAGAGCTGAGCTCAAGCAAAGCGCAATATGACAGTAAAGAGAACTCGTTAAAAGGTAACTAAAAACCCGGGGTACCGAGCTGAGTTCCTGTGTTTTTCGTCGTTTTTTTTTTGCTGTTTGTTGTTGTTGTTTGTGTTGGTCTATTTCAGCTCTGCTTTGCAATTTTTCGGTTTATCCTTGCTTGTGTTGTGGTTTTGTAACCGGAAGACACCACTACACCAATACCACGCTTGATTTTTCTTTTCAGCAGCGACACTTTCACGCAAAGTATTCCGCATCTATGCAAAGCTCACAACAAAACGTAGCGGCGGTGGTGTAGCTATAGACTTTCAACAGCAGCTTTTGTTACGTTGTAACCGAGGAAAGAGAAAGTGCCATAGGTCAAACGTGATTTTAAATTGAAAAATATCGGCCAACCGAAGGTAATGGAGGATTAACAAAGGTCCTTTTTTTTGTTTATTTTTTTCGTCACTTCCCTCCTGGTCTCGGAATATACACCGGTTGTCTTCACCTCCTTCCATTACCCAATGTGTATACGAGTACACTGTTTGCCACCTACGCTCATGGTCATGGTTTTTAGGGCAGCAGGTGTGAAAATATTCGACCACTTTTGTTAGTACAATCCCTTCTCCTCTTCCCCCTTTCCCCATCGAAGCCCGAAGGGAATTTGTGTTAACAGGATTTCGGATGTTGAAATTTTTGAGAAGGCTCTTTGCCACTCAATCTGAAGGACCGCCCGCCGCCGCCGCCGCGCACCAAACGAATGAGCCACCACTGTCCAAATGAACAGCGAATGTTCAAATTATGATAATTTTATGACGGAAGTTCCTTGCGCTAAGGATGCTGCGCTGAGATTCCTTTTTTATGAGGACCATAGCAAAAGCTTCTTTTCGATAATTAAGGATGAACTAATTTCATTTTGTGTTTGTGATGCGAAGAAGAGGGAACGGACGCGGACGCGGACACGGACATGGACGCGACATTATACTGACACCGTTGGCAATGTGCCTTTGCGTGGATTAAATTAATTTGATATTTATTCAATGGGTGCTCACCGCGCTCAAAGAAAAATATATATAATATGCGGCTTTTGGAGGACTGGGGAATTGTGGTTTTAGGATTATGGGAAAAATTTACATTTTTCATGAGGCCAAAAATATACTCGTCGTAGTCGTTTGTATAAAACAAAGTCCTGTGCTTTGCTACATACTATTACACCGAGCGACCAACCAAGTGAAAATGGTGTTAATTTCAAAAATGCGGGACTAAGCGAGCATTTATTTGTTTTGTTTTTTTTTTTTTTAATTTGTATTTATTTTTAGAAAATGTGTTTCAAAGTGATTGTTTTGGTTAATTTGCTGACGAAATTGTTAGCTAATGTAATAAAGAGCTGGGTAGATAATAGGTTTGTGGATTTTCTTTTTAAGATTAGGGAATTTTTAATGAAAATTAAAAAGTTTAATGAGTGAATATTTGAAATTTATTCTATAAGACAAAATACTGTTTGTATTGCAGGTTATAGGGATTAGTTTTCTTGTATAAGATTTATAGGACGAAAGTGTTGGTTCTTTAATTTTACTCCTCCATAGGGAAATCGTTAGGATATTGTATTAAAAATTCGTTCTTAAAAGAAATAGGTTTGGTTTATCACCTTCTTCTAAGTGGATAAATACATAAGAGCAGATGAAAGAAATCTTAGGCTTCAACGTAAATTCTTTATCATCAATTATTTAAATTAAAACTCATTAGTTTCTATTTAAATAGATATTCTGGCTATAGGAAAATGGTATTTTATTTAGTTCTGAAAAATGTTCAATAAGAACATGATATTTAAATCTAAAGTTAGGTTTTTAGGTTTCATAACTCCCAAAGCATTTCTTTAAAGACTATATGCATTTTTCTAATACTCGTTTTAAAATTAATTCTGACGACACACGGATTCATACATATTTCTTTAAAGTTTAAACTCATTTGCATTCATTTTAACCATTAGCTTTTTATGTAACGTATGCAGATCAACTTTAAAACCCATGTGCGTCGCGACAACGGACTTTCAAATAAACCTTCTTCACATGTCTACACTCCGCACTCCAGTTAAATCTTAAACTAAGGTCTTTAACCGCAATATGTGTTTCTATGTACACACCTTTCTCTTCATTTTAAAGGATATCGAAACGTAGCCACGTAGAAAAACCATTTCCCTTTACATGCTACGGTTTAAATAGTGATACACTATCTTAAAAGCAAACGACAACCGTACTTAAGCCATTTTCGACAGATCCACCACTGCCACTACCACCCTGCACCTAACCCAAGCTCCCCCGCTTGAAATAAAGTGCTCAGATCCAGTGTGTCTCCGATGGTTATTAGCCAGGTCTATATGATAAACGACGACGGATAATACGCACTCTGTCTATACAATATCCCTACTCAACAAGGATATGCACATTTCTACATGTATGTATTTTTTGGAGACGGGCAGACATGCAGGCAGACGCCTAGACGAGTTGGGGATTTTCAAATCATCCTGATGATTCTATCTCAAAAGACTCATCTAGTGAAAGAGTGATAGAGAGAGAGAGAGAACACGATATAGAGAGTTAAATGATATGAAAAGGAAAAAGGGTTTAAGGACATGTAACTGGCATGCAATACGTGATGTTGAATCAAATGTGATGCTCGCGCGTGTGAAAACATTAAGCGATACATGTCCTTATGGTGAAGAATTTTGTTGTTGTTTTTTTTTTGTGTGTCTTGCCAAAAGGATATGGGTAAAGTATATGCTTTGCAGATGATGAAAATAGAGAACTCTGTTTTTTGGGAATAGTGAATAATGGTGATGAAGGCATAGCCAAAAAGGGAGAAATTTATGAAATGAAGTCATATGGAATTATGACAAATTATACACAATTTGGTTGCAAATGTTACTCCATAAATTAAGTTTGACCATATATTTTGATTTATTATAGAAGGTAATTCTCATTTATTGCTTATAACTGGAAAATATTGCATAAACCTTTATTGTAGAAACCTTTGGAAATTAAACAAATACCTACATATTTGAATTTGTTGAATGAACTCTATTACCGATCTCTGAACTTCCTTGCCATTTTCCTAACTATACCATAATTTATCTATAACAGTGTACATAAATCATGATTTCTTATATAATTTTATTTTGATAATGACCGCATATTTAAGTCTCTTTAAAAATGTCTGCAATTGCCCTCTAGAGGATTTGGTAATATTTCCTGTTGCCGGCAATCATTTAACCTTCAGCTGCAACCAACTTACTATTCAATATTTTAATTATTCAAACTTGACACCAATTAACTGACTTACAACTTAAGTATGTTTTCGAAACACTCAAATTTTCAACTACTCAACTTTTTAAACCAAGTTGAATAGTTTGACAGTTCAAGTTTCGAAAGCAAGAACATTTAAAAGTTTTAAAACATTCAACTTTTCAATCAACTATTGAACCAATCAAACAATAAGATAAATTCTTCCCTTTAAAATTTCAACTTTTTAAACATATAACTTTTCAAAATTGTTAAGCAATGGTTTGGAGAGTTAAATGAATTTAATAGTTCGATTTTTCGAACATTTCAACAACTCAAGCTTTTCAAGTTGAATGTGTCGAATTTATCTTTTCAATCTTTCGAAAATTATACTTTTCAACCTTTTCATTAGTTCACTGAGTTTTTCTTACAGTAAGAAATGTCAAATAAACACTTCAGCATTCTATAAAAACAACATTAAAGCTTAAATGTTGTACTTTTCCTCAATTAAGTCTGTTTAAATTAAAAAATCATTTGAGATTCATTTCCCAATAATCGATAAATAAAATCGAATTAATACAAAATTGTATCGAATTCTTATGGAATACAAGATAATAAGTTGGAACAAAATGTCGGTGTTGTAGTGCATATTACCGACATTTGTTCAATTTGTTCTTTCACTTCATTCATTAAGATTTTCGAACATGATTGAAACTGGAGTGAAGTATTCAATCTGATTTAAAATTCAAAATTTAAGGCCAAAAATAGGAAATAAAAACATATTTTTTTAGTTTTAGTTCCAATTTAAAAATAAATACCCGTGTTTTGTTGGCAAATCTATCCATAGTATGGTAGGATTTTACACGAATAACAAAAACAATATCCATAGTATGAATAACACCGATAAAAGTTAAAGACATTTATACGAGTCTCGAATGGATCTTATGTGATTTTGTTCTCAAATGTTGGTACGATTGATATTGCATTTGTATCTCGATGGCTGTGTTCGTTGAGTAGTTGTGCATTTGGAATCATGTGTGTTTTGCATTGGGGAAAAAACTAATATATTACTGTTGATATTATTTAGTTTTGTTAGTGAAAATGGACTAACTGGGCTTATTTTGGAAGAGAAAACAATAGAAAAGATATTTATGTTTTGCTATGTTTCCACCAAAGGTTTATCTCAGTTTCTTTTGGTGTTTTCACCGCACAAGAAGATTTAAAAATGATTAAGTTTGACAGCACTTTCTAAAATGCAAATGGTGTTTCGATGTTTCTTTAGAAGTGCAAGTGAGATAGTTTGATTCGTGTTAAACAATGAAAAGTTCAGAACCATATAGGAATATGCATGTGCATATTCAATTGCATGTGCAATTTTTTTTTTTTTTATTTGATTAAAACAAAACTATATTTTTTGTACACAGGCATGCAAAGAAACAGACCATAACGCATTATCTGTAAAACCAACTCCTCCACACAAGTTTTTCTTCATAACTTTCCGATCCCCGACCGGAATCGACCAAATCAAGCTCATTTCAACTCGATTCAGGTATATAAAGAATTTAGGGGAGCTTCAAGCTCGCTTCAACACAACATGTTAATGTAGTAGTCTACGAATAAACCCCCTTCTTGAAGTTTTTATTTTATGTCAAATTGTTTGGTTAAAACTTTTAAATCGACTTTCACATTACACAGACATATTTTCTTGATTTTGATAGTCAACTATCAAAAATCAGCTTACACGATTTCACCCCTGGTCTGAATTTCGCTATTTTTTTTTTAGATTTTTTTTGATAAATTATTCTGGCAAATATTCAGTTGTATCAACTTTCAAATATAAAAACCGGACTACTGTTGGCAATTTCTCACTTTACTATATATGGAATGCGAACAAAACGCACGTAATATTAAATTTTGATAAATTCTTGTCATGCGATTAAATCACTCCTTATTTCTGAGAATTTATACCAAACAAAAACTTTATTACCATATTCGATTTTATGTAAATTGACCTCTTAAAGTCTGATAAAAGCATAAAGATCCAAAAAACCTAAAATTCACCTTTAGCTTCACATTAAACAACTCTCGTAATCCCATAAAAATTCCTCACCGTGAACGTATATACATAAACGAATATGTAGAAGACTTTTAACTAAAACTTTCGTCACAAAAATAAACGAATTATCCAAATATATTTTCATCAGACACTCGAACTGTACCAACAAACAAATGAATTTAACCGCATTCCTATCACCAACTTTGAGGTTATGTGTGTGCTTAGAAATGTGTCCAAAAGTCCTTGTTCCAAGGCAAAAGTCATTGAAAAAGTCCTTCACGATCTAAGCAAATGTATACAAGACCAATATACATATACCTACACAAACTGACCATCATCATCCAACTCTCCCATATAAACTTTTCTTCTACCATCCTATAGCAGTCTTCCTGTTCCTGTTTATATTTGCTTGCCCTCTTAACCCCCTTTAAACATAATTAGAACTGAAAACATTTTTGGGCTATGTTCCATGTCGGATATGCCAACGGTGTCAAAATACCTCCTTGTTCGAGCTGTATGTAGGCGAGATTCCTCCAAAAAACTCCCCCTCCTCCCCGAACAAAAAAAATAAACTTCCACATTGATGGTATGGTGATTTGAGAGAGCAAGAATGAGCGTCGAGGCGTGTAAAAACTTTGTCCACATCCTTGGTCATAAGTCGTCAAGCTGCGAGCTGAAAACTGGCTTCCTTGATGCTATTAAAACCCGAGCGTTGGTAATCGCACCACCAAGCGATATACCATCGCATTGGCCCAACAACAAAACGCCAAAAAAGACCAAACCAAACCGAATTGCTTGCTGACTCATGAAATCAGGGTCAAATGTTTTCAGCATCGTTGAACAAAACTTTATGATCCTTTGGTCAATTAAATCCTCCAGCTGCTTTTCTTGCACATCTTCCTATATAGGTACATGAATGAATATAGGTACCTACATCCATCCTTTTAACCAAAGTGACGACGACGAAGGACTCCCTCTACAAGCTTGGGGCTGTGTGATTTGTTTCTCAAGTTGATGCCATTTTGGTGCTGTCATTTGTGGTGTGGTGGGAAGTTTTCTTCGTATGCATTCTTTGGGCCATTTTCTAATTACTTAAAGGTCAACTAATGGCCGTCTGATGTGACTTTGCATGGTTATTTTGTGGCCACTTAAGTCGTTAAACATGACGGTTGAAAATGGAAAAACTTCTGCAATCTCTTTTGTGTTTTTCGATGTGTGAACTGTGTATGATCAGTGGAACAACTGCTGTTTTTCTATTCTAACCTTGGGCCATACGATGACACCCACTATATTCTGGCAATTTAAATTTCTGAATTCCGTTAAAAGAAAATGCTCCAGCTATACATTCATCACACCATAAAGTTTGCATACATTAAAATTTCATCCTCAAGGGTAATCGTTGTATAGACTATCTTGATTTGCATATAAGTTCTACATATATATATACATATATAATTAAAGTGAAAAATAATAATGAATTCTATCAATTTTGGCCTGGCGGGGTCTTTAATTGGGTATGAGATTTTTAAAGTCTAGTTGATAAATACAATTAAAAACCAGCCATCAATATTAAAAAAAAAATGAATTCATTGATATCAATTTCAGTATAAAACCGAATAAAAAAAATGTGGAATTTATGTTTATAATAATCAATTAGCAATGTCAAAATGACAATGAACCTATGCATATTATTGGATCGGGATTATAAACTACTATAACCCTTATGATGCCTGACATATAGGAAAGGGTTGGAAATTATTGACATTGCATGGCAAAGGATTATGCAGTAATTATGTGTCATTGAGTGGTGTACTCCCTCTTTGTGGAAAAACCATTAATTTTGTGTCTCGTTATAAGGACTTTTAGACAAGGTAAGGCAGTCTTAAAAAATATTAAAAATTTTCTATACGAACATTTGATGCAAGAAATTGCAATATTTAAGATCACTGAATTTATTAAATGTTTCCAATGAGTTATCAAAAACAGATTGCAATTTTTGTATGAACTTCATAAAAGAATGCGAGCAAAAGAATGAAAAGAATTAATATGAAAAGATTGCAATCACACTAGGTTTTCAATTAGGTGTCATGACATTAAATATTCAACGTGCTGCTTTCCTAAAACCACTAGTAAAATATTTGTCATTATAATTTTATCGACTCAATATCAAATAAAAAACTGATTTTGATGAAATTTAAGCAAGTACAAACAACAACAGTCATATACCTAATTATTATTATTATTGTTAATGAAACAATTTTCATATAAAAGATATATTGTTGTATATATATTTATGTATTTTTATTTTAAATAATTTTGAAAGTTTATTATTGTGGATGAAAGAATTAAATGTATACAAATGAAACGAATAATTTTGAATAATTCACAAAAGATAAATTGTTTGTACATATATTTTTTTGTTTGTATTAAAAATTAAATGTGTTTCATATGTATATATGTATTTTTGGATGAAAACAATTTTTGGTTGGAAGAGGAGGACTAATGGGATTTTTGATTTAATCGCGGTTTCACTTTGATTGCAGCTATTAAGCCATCGACTATGGACAGAAGATTTATTTTTATTTTATTTTTTGTTGACAAACCAATAATATTATAAGGCTAACTATCAATGTACATTATGTATTTTATTGAAGTTATATTTGTGATGATAAAAATGAAGTTTTGAGTAAATTTGGTTTTGAAATAATGAACGTTTTAAAAGTTAACAAGATCGGCTAATTAAATTTTCCTAGAAGATACTAAGAATGTCGGTAACATGACCTGCACAACCGACACATTTTGATCTGGCAGTCCAACCCATTTTCACTTCAAACTACAAGCGATTTTTATCATCAAATAGCATTAAGGACGCTCTCTAACATAATGTAATATAAAAAATGCATAAGTTATGTATATAATTGCAGTCTAATAGATATGGACTGCGATTTGACGTTTAATGTCAACAAAATGACACAAGTTACAGTATTATTTGGAGCACGACAAGGAAGTTCAAAGATCGATAATACAGTTCATTCGTTGGTTAAATTTTAAGGGCTGATTTTGAATGTGAACCACACCTAAACGTCACATTTTTTTCCGCATTTCATTTGACATTTCTCAATTTCAGACTAATTTATTTTGAATCATGGAAAAATACACAATTCAAGCTAATTATGAAAATGGGTGCTTAAATCAAAATGCATATCGTGCACTTCTTGGTTTTTGTCGGTCAATTTAATCGACCAAATGTACGTACAATCGGAAAAATCGTGCAAGCCGGGTCTATAAGAGATGTGAAAACAACAGTGCTCGTATTGCGTTCTACTTCCATTCACACGACAATAGTCAAAATGGTAGCAAGAAATATCAACATCGGATGATCAATTTTTCAAGAGAACCATCTTCAGTGATAAGGCATATTTGATGATAATCCAAGAGTAATTGTCGAAAAATAAATGCACCCACAAAAAGTGACTGTTTAGTGCAGTTCATGGGCTTGCAGTATCATCGGGCCGTGTTTTTTCCAAAATGGGGCTGTTCAGGCAGTTACTGTGAATAGTGTTCGCTATGGTTAGATTGTTACGAACTTTTTATGGCCACAATTGGAAGATATGAATGTGGACGATATGTGGTTTCAACAGGACGGTGCCATTTGCCACACAGCTATAGAAACAGTGGCTCTTTTGCGCGGCAAATTCAATGGTCGTGTTAGCTCACGTGGTGGCGATGTCAATTTGATTATAAACTGTTGGACTTTTTTCTCTGGGGACAAAAACAATTCAAGAGCTAAAGGATGAGATAATTTGGCAAATTAAAGGTATACAGCCCTATTATGGTTATCAAATATCAATACGATATTTGATAATAGTTGATAATTATCAACAAAATTAATGAATCGGTATTATGGTTATCAATTATCAATATTTTTGATAAATAGTGAATTAAAAGATCTATTGTGAATAGCTCTATTGATAAACACGGTATTACGGCTATCAAACATATTGATACCCATCAAATATTCTATCAGCTACAAAATCTTCGTTGACAAATGTATCAAATATTCGTAAAGAATTGTAATTTAAATACGATTTATAAAAGTTTTTTTGTAGTTTTTATTGAATATACAAATTGAAGAACGAAATGCCTTCACTAGAATTGTTGTTTGAAAGCAATTGTACTGAGGAACGAAGGTTTATCGTGCAAGCTAAAATAAACAGTATTACGAGATGCTTCAAACCCACTGGACAAATTATAAATTCATGAATTAGCATAAGCAAATTAAACTTGGTATTACGGCTGTCAAAAATTATGATATCCATCAAATTTTCTATCAGTCACAAATTCTTCGTTGATAAATAGGCATGTACCATCAACTGAGCGCTCAGAGATTTATGCACAAATGCCTTTTGCAACCTCAGGATTTTCCTCCATTAGTTCCACAAGTCTTTCTATTTGTTTTCTGTTGCTAACTATTCTACTCCTAAATAAACAAAATATTATTAAAAAAAAAAGAAATTTATTTAATGAAAACAACTTACATTATTCCGCTGAAATTATTTATAGAACAAATCACAAGAACTCAACACAAATGACAAACGTCAAACGTCAAACACCAAACAAAGCCTATTCACAATCGTATATTTATTAGTATTCACAATGGTTGGGTGTCAAATCGCCCAAAATGCAAAAAAGCGAAAAAATGTCAAATCACCCAAAAACTTTTTTGGGCGATTTGACATTTCAATTTTTTGGGCGATTTGACATAATGTCAAAATGCCCAAAAAAAATAATTTTGGGCGATTTGGTGTTTCGGCAATTTTAGTTGGCCCTGTGTCAAATCGCCCAAATCTAAAATATGTCGCATCGCCCAAAATTTTTTGGCAATTTGACGCTGTGACAAAACGCCCGAAAAATGTCAAATCGTCCAAAGTAGAAATGGGCGTTTTGTCTCAATCCAAAAATACTAACATTTAGGGTTCTTTTAACAAATCGCCCAAAATATTTATTGCAATTAGACCAAAATATAAAAAAAAACCAAATTTTTTCAGTATTTGTGTCAGTTCCATACCAGTACAAATGTTATTTTTAACATAAACCATTCGATCTAAAAATCTCATTATACTAATGGCACCGTTTTCAAGAAGCCTCCATTATATTTTTGTTTCTCTCTATATCGATTTTTTTCCTTGATTTGGTACCAATAGTGCCACTACTTTCTATAAGCATAGAGAAATAACGGCTTCTCATAAATTCCTCTTCTTGAAGGACTTTAACAAATTTAAAGAAATTGCCTTTTTTGGTCAACATTCGTTCAAGTATACTATTGTAGCCTTCAATATCGGATGTTGTCCTTGTTAGCTTTTTAAAAACTGATAACTGTAGTGGCCCGATCTAAAAGTAAGTATGTAATGGGAAAAAAACACTTTGAACGGAAATGAAGTAATTAAATGTGTTTTGTTATCGTTTGGACTTAGTTTTTGTTGTATGCTTATGCGCGAGGGCAAAACGGGGCGCGTGCGAGGCGCGCGTCGCGGAGGGGCGTCGCGGACCGGCGTCGCGGACGGGTGACGCGGACGGGCGACGAAGCGGATGGGCGACGCGCCGCCACCCGACCGCAAAGCGCGTCGCGCCGCCCCCCTCTCCTCGGTGGTTTCATAGTATTACCTTTCACAAACATGATTATTTAAGTAAATTTGTATTCATTTACATAACTTTCGTAACCAAAACTTCTCATAATAAGCCAAAAAGCTGTCAAAATTATTGGAAAATTCTTCCATTTCGAGGATATACAAAAAAAAAACATTATTTTATGAGGATAATTCACCAACTTGTTACTACTTCGAGTAGTGTTTTTACACTGTCTTATCAGGTAATGGCAAATATTTCTCTAATCATAACTCATTCATGTGGAGAAGAACCAACATTCCGATGTGCCCGTTAATGTAACTGTTACAATTCTTCTTGAACATAATTTTTATCCCAATTTAACAAAAGTGTCAAATCGCCCAAAAATAATGCTAAATCGTCCAAAATTATTTATATTTTTTGGGCGATTTGACATTATGCTAAATCGCCCCAAAATGAAAAATGGCATTTTTCTTCATTTTTGCAATTTGGGAGTTTTGGTTTTGGGCGATCTGACACATGGCTATTTTTGCATTATGACAAAACGCCCACTCTTTTTGGGCGATTTGACATTTTTGTTTTTTGGCCGATTCAACATAATGTCAAATCGCCCAAAATTTTTGGGCGATGTGACATTTTTAAGTTTTGGGCGATTCGGTTTTGGGCGATTTGACACCCAACCATTCACAATGGGTGAAAAATTATCATTTGATACTCATAATACCAAATTATCAATAAATTGATAGAAGTTATCAGTTATCAAATAATTGATAGTTGATAGCCATAATAGGGCTGATAGAACCCCAATTATGCCTCAGCGTCATCGAAAATTTGGAACATTCGATAGAGGTGACAGGTGAACCATTTGGCTGATATTTTGTTCCTTAATTTAACCATACAAATATTATCATAATAAAGAGAAATGCAAATAATTTCCTAAATAATTTGTGTTTTATTCCCCCTTACTATCATTGTGGGACTCAACGTGAGTGGCACCTAGTGGCTTTGCATTTTTTTTACTTAGCCTTTGAATATAAAACGTCAAACGCCTGATTGCGGCTAGCGGTCAGCGAAAAAAAATATTCTTTGATAATATCATAGATATTTTATAAAAAGCCATCACATAAATACTCAAAACAAATCATTTTTTCTTTTTTTTAGTCTCACTGCCTTACCTACATATTTGTTTAAAGCACATTTCTGCGTAATGCACACAATCAAAAACCAAGGATTTATTAGAATAACCCTATATTCCACTTTTATAACTATATTTTGTTACACAATACATATCCAGCTGACTTTATGTTATTACGTTATAACATTAAAAAATGTGTTTCATAACCTCCAAACCTGAATAGTTCTTTTTTAAGTTGGCTCTGGAATAATTAATAGTGTCATATTTGTGTTTATATTATGCCAATGCCAACAACTCTTTGATATTATATATCATACGTATATTTAACTACCATAAAATTATTAAGTGTAAACAATACAACAATAATAATAATTGACTTTAATATTGTCACGACAAACTGAATAAAAAAAAGAAATACTTTTAAAAAAACACATTAAAACGTTAATTGCTTCAGTATCCTGTCACCAATAGAACTTTCATCCTATACCGAATTCCATTTAAATAAATATTAATGTACCGTTAAATAATTTGCCTTCAATTTGTTTTGGGGCTACAAATTTATTTTACTGAATGCGTTCAACATCCCCATCCGAAATGTCATTTTCAAGGGCAAATGACAGAAGCTCATTGTCATTATTAGAGCAAGCTCTCAAAACAAAGTGATAACGAGAAAATTACTTTCCGGCTCCCCGTCCTTGATATTTATGTATACTTTAAACCTTGTCGAGGTATGATTGCACTTTTAATTGCCATAAAGTATGCAAAGAATCCACCCGAGGGAAATTAGTGCAAACAATTAAAATAAAACAGTTTTAAGATGGTACATAAAATTCCATCTACTCCTCTTTATACAATGACACACTTATTCGGCTCCATTGAATTTTGGTATAGTTATTGGCGAATGGCAAAACTGAAGTTCACAAGTTGCTTTAAAATGCGTTTTTCTGCTGATGCAGCAACAACTTGTCACCCGAGAAAAACAGAAACCAAATAACCACTATCTCGGGTGACTTCATTCACATTTTGTAAAGTGGCTTCTGGACCAGTATAGTTTGCTCATCTAAAGGCCCAAATGCAGTCCTGTTGAACTAGAGATAGAGAAGCCTCCGGGTAGGTAGTAGCTTCAGTTTCAGTATTATGTATAGTAGATGCTGCTTCAATCCCATTTGCTTAATGGATATTATAAATTTCGGTCCAAATTGAAAGTCGTAACTCTCTGTGTGTTTTTAACCTTCTGACTTGGGGAAGCATTAATTCTTTCTTGTTTTTTGTTGTTGGTGTGGTTTCTTTTTTGAGCACGACGATGGGCTGTTTAAAACTTTCCCAGGCACGGCAGAGGCAGAAGCAGACAGACTCCCTATATACATATATTTTGGCTGCAATGGAATCCTTAGGCATTCTCAGCGCCCGCCGTCATCATCATCATCCTTGTCAAAAGTCATGGTGAACACAGGGGGATAGGAGATGGAGAAAGTCATGGATATAATTGTAATTACTGTGAAGTCTCTCTTCTTGTTCTTCTTCTTTTTCTTCTACCATCAAGGATCCGAATTTCTCTAGGAATTTCTCCTTCTTCACGACGACGTCTAATGTTCGCCAATGCCACTGAAGATAGTGCCTTAGAACTCTGCCTGGAGCCTAATAAGAACATCTTCGTGCTGCTTTTGGGCAATCATAAATTAATTTTTTCTTCCTTCGTCCTATAATTTTATTTTCTGGAAAGATGGAGAGATACAGTGTCTACGAGGTGGCAGTCAAGAGTGTTGTTAAATTCTTAGAAGAATCGAGCATACTTCCTTCCTGTGCAATGTGGCTATGAGATGGATCGTTATCTGTTAGGATAACAGGTGAACATTTTATTTTATGGCACGTGGGAATTTTTCGCATGTCGTTTTCAACATTCTACCCAAGCGGGAAAGGCATTGAAATGGAAGTAGAACAAATTTTAATTTTGTGTGAAATGTAAAGCAGTAAGATTTAGAGAGTTTTTTGTTGTTGTTGTTGTTTTTATTTGTGATGATGAGGAAGAAAAAAGGGAAGTAAGTTTAAATTATAGAAGAAAGTGCGTTTTGTTTAATTTAATGACTGTTTATTTCCTTTTTTTTTTGCTCACATACTTTAAGTAAAATAAGTTGACTTAGAAAATTCATGGGTTGGGAGTTTTTTTCATTTATTTTGGTATAACAATGAATGACTTGAAACAGAAGTTCAAAATGTTAATGGACTAAGTACTACGATGTTAAAGTATTTTACTAGGATATTGTAGTACTATAGCTCTTTGACATTTAATAGTTGCCCCCTTTGTTCTTTTAAATTTGAAGTATATAAAATTGCTGGCTTTTTGTTTTAACATCTATGTAGTTCCCTTTAAGAAGTGTTTTGGTTTGGGTGAGAAATCTCTGAAAATCTTCTTACTTGCCCTTTGTTCTTTATTTTCACAAAAAATACTTTGACATTTAACTAGCACCAAATGACACTTTGACATTTTTCAAAAAAGTTACGTTGACACAAACGATATATCGATAGCAAGCGACTGACCATTTGACATAATGTATATAAGCTTATTTTCTATTAAAACAACTCGCTCCAGGGGCTCATATTAAGCTTTAGTTAAAAAAGGACTAACTGTAGTTTAAAAATGTTTAAAATAAGGACAAAAATCTATTGTATCATTCTTAATAAATTAAATATGAAATGTACTGAAATGCATTGACCTATGATAAAATATTATAAAATTAAACGTTTCTTTAATTTTTTAAATAATTTGTTTAAAAATCTATCCTAAAAGTCCCGAATGCAATTACACGAATTTTAAAAGAAACTTAAAATATCACTTATTTGCGAATGTAAAAACGAGTAAATACAAAAAAAAATATGATTTATATTCAACCAAGTAAATCGATTGATTACAATTTGACCTTTATACGTATGTATATACCAATAAAAATGACATCAGTCATAATACAGTTCGGGAAATTGAAATGACAGCTTTGTATACATCACCCCATATGTTATATAATGAAGATGACGGTATTCACATTAGACAGTTTTGATACGATTCATTTTGACATTTCATAATTTAATGTCGATCCCAAAGTTTGTAGTGTAACAATATTACGTAAACACGTCTTTCCATAACGTCATTGACAAGTGAAGTATCAAATAAACGTATAGTCACTGTTTATAACAATGGACATCTCAGACATGGGAGATAGATTGAAAGTGTTGAACTGGTTTGAATGGTCTGTTGACGAGGAAGCAATTATTATATTAAATTATATATTGAATTTCCAAATCAAGTTAAGAACAGTGACGATTTTGTGTTAGTTATTAATTTTGCGATTTAATGTTACAAGAAATTGTTCAGTTTTTGATACTGGTAGTTTGACAGATGTACAATTTTCTAAAAATAGTATTTCTTAAATGATTGAGACGAAATTCCAAAACTTTATGCAACTATGAGACTTGAAATTGAGTCGCCTCAAAAGAGTATAATCTTTCTATATAGAACCTATAGAGAAACTACGGAGTTGGCAAGCAGTGAATACGGGGACATTAGATCGTGCAGTTTATTTTACTTGACCGTTGTACATAAAACCTCCAACGCCACATTGCCGCTGTGGAGAACTTTAAGAAAAATTGCTCTTTTTCATGGAGATTTTATGTATACAAACATGATTATACTAAAAATTTTGTATACAAAGGTGTAATGTAAACAGCGCCAAGGAATTTCGGAGATCGGTAATGTAGTTCATTCGATAAATTAATGGCGGTTTTGATTTTTAATCTGGATGAAGAACTATGCCATCAACTTTTTAAATATTACATTCTAAAATGTTTGCATGTTTTTTTTTTAATAACAAAATTGACATTTCAGATGCCTGATCTTCTGGCTGACTCTGAATTCTGCTCTTCTAAAATGTCGTAATGTCACAATGTCTGTTTTTTTTTAACTTCAGGCCAGTTTTAAGTGACATCGTAGAAATCATGGAATCCAGATACAAATATTTTTAAAAACAAATATGCTGAAAACTTAATTTACATACATATTTGTATAAATTAGGTATTTTAATCAATTATTTGATACAAATATTGTCTGATTGATGTATCAATGCTTAATTCTCTTAACAACTAAAATACCGAAGTCTAATTAAATTAATACTTGCAATTTTTGTGTTGAATTAAATGGGGATAGTTAGGGTATCTTTTTATTTCATTTATCTAATTATTTTAATACAAAATACGCACTTTAAAATTAAATTTTAATTAAATAGATTTTAAAATAAAACCACAATTGATTTTCAAAACATGGAAAAAGGCAAAGATTCAGGGTTTTTTTAAATTTTCTAGCTACCCTTGGTGAGAAAGTGATTATGTTTATGCTTGTCTCATAACACTTATGATTTCATAAATGTTTCAATGAAAAATGTTCAAGATTATTTTCAAAAACGTATGTGACGTTATATTCTGCTATCTTCTTTAACCACTATTTATTCAGTTGAAGTTGTCATTTCCATCAAAAGGTCCAATTCAAACTAAAAGACCTGCTCTCTTTCTTAATCAATGTGTGATGAAGAGGATTTAAAAACTCAGACAAAAATCTGCACAAAAGCTCTGGCTATGATTTGAAATCTTGCGCACTATTAAATTCACTCAAAATCTCAGTGAAACAGGTACTCGTACACTCAAAATGTTTGTTTCTATTTTGTGGGTGGTGCCAACATTTTTTTTCTGCTGCCCATTTTTCTTGCAGACCTGAGTCGTCGGGAAGATACAGGCCCCGGACGTCTTATATTATGTACGATTCTTGAAATACTACATCGGGATTGGAATAAATTACACGCAGGAATTTTCCTATATACTTAGCAGGGTGCCTGATGTATCCTGTCTTTGTCGCTGTGTGAGCTCATTTTATATGTATGTACCTATGGATGTATATAAAACAGGAGAGACAAACCACTGTGAAAAGGACTCAATCAATTTTTGTAGGTGCTGCAAAGATTTTGTAGCGAAAGACCGCACCAGACCCGAACACACATCCACACGTCATGTTAAACTATAAGGGACTTGCGACTTATAAGACTGAGATGTCACTTTGGTTGACCTTCAAAGACATACCACACATAACGTTACATGACTATATATAATGAAAGGGCGCTGTTGTTGTTTCTTGGAAGATCACAACTTGGTTAAACATAACCGTTAGTATAGGGATATGTAGTATTTCAAACTCGCTAAAACTGCTTACCAAACAGAAATACACTATTTATGTTGAGGGGGAGTCTAAGAGTTGTGGCGTGGGAATTTCAATTTATTTAAGATTCTTTCGAACTGATTGTTATTTACTTTCATTTTATTTCAACTAAAGGTTCTTGCACTTCGTTTTTTCTTGCCATGAATTATTTGAATGCTATATGTCATCAGGATCTGTGTTAGTTCTGAGAAGCAACAGTGTGGAAGAGTTGTTGAACTCTAGAGTCTAGATGCTTTTGAGGTAGATTCCAGATAGGTAACTCTTTAAGCACAGTAAATATTAATTCAAAGACAGATTTAAATAATTAAAATCAATGTAATTCGCTTTGGGTTTGCTGATTCATTGATTCGCTTTTTATAATCATTTCAAGAGCATTGAAAATCAGGCATTATTTTTATGACGCTGGTTTAAGCTTTTCTTGATTATTGTGCTCTGGAGGCAAACAGCCTTTGTTTACACCACCGACTTAGAAAGATGATCATCGAGCTTTGTCAATTGTGACCTCCTGTCGATTTTTCTAAAAATTGTACAAAACATTAATAACAATATTTTGTGTAAGATAGAAAAGTTTGAAGTCAATATCATTCTTTGTGCTCTAGATACTTGAGTCAAAAATCAGTTTTTAGTTTTTTTTTTTTAATAATCAAATTGATTTTCCTAAAAAAATAACTAACTCTGAATAACAACATTTTTCTAAGGTAAAATAAGTCTTATATTAATATTTATTTTTAGTCGAAAAAGAATTTTTTAACAATTTTAGTGGCATTTCTAAAAAAATGTATTTCATATATAAAAAATATATATTGGATAATTGAAATAAATTTGAAGTCAATACCTTCTATTGTTCACGAGATATCGAGAACCGAACATCAATTTTTACCAATTTTTCGTACTATTCGTTGTAGATTCTAATTTTTTATGAAGAAACTGACTGTTGGATTTTTATAAAAAATTTACTGAATGTCGAAAACAATATTTTCTGTGAGAAAGTTTGAAGTCAATATTTAAAATTTTTGAAAAGATATTTGAGTCGAAAGTAAATTTGTAGATTTTTTTTTTAGGTTTTTATTTTTTTTTTTTTAACTATCAGTTCGATTTTTCTCAAAATTTTATTTCAAAAAAAAAGCTGTCAATTGGATTTTTCTAATGTCTACAACAATATTTTCCGCACAATGTAATAATTTTGAGGTAAATAACATTATTTATTTATTTACAATATATTATATTATAAAATAAAAATGTTAACAAACAATGTTTTTTATAAGATAAATTAGTTTGAATACAATGGCGCAAAATTTTAAACAACCTATTATTAAGGCCTTAGCACGATACTAGTTAACAATTTAAACACTTTTTATTGTTTTGCTAACTAGTATCATGCTAAACCCATTTTATTAAAAAAAAAACATGAACACATCTAAATAATGACAGATTGTGGAGCAAACAAAACAAACATACCTTTTTTTAACCTAGTATCATACTAAAAATGATTTAACATCGTACTAAATCGTCTAAAATTTTGCGCCTTTGTCACATTTGAGAAAAATGACATATGTCATACAGATTTAGTACGATACTAAAAAGATAAAGTAGCCATTTGGTGATTTTAACTTTAGTAAAATGTTAAAAAGATAGTACGATACTAAACTCGTTTAAAATTATCAAAATCCTTTTTTAACCTAGTATCATACTAAAAATGATTTAACATCGTACTAAACCGTCTAGAATTTTTCGCCAATATCTTTAATCGTTGCCAAGATAGACGAGTCTGAAATAAAATTTTACCAGATGTCCAAAATGTTATTCTTCAATGCATTAAGTTATATTTTTGACATTTTTTATGATTTACAAAAAAAAACGTTAGTTGATTTTTTTACAGTTTATACCAATATATGGTATCACGTCACAATGTAAAGGGTTATCCATTTTGCGGGTTCAAAAGTATAGGACTTGAATTCGACATCTGTCACCGTCAATTCGGAGCGTTATGGTCATATGATAACCGACTTGGTTTTACCTTCTGTGGAAGAACACGACGTTCAACGTGTCAACGTTCAAACTTTATAATAAAAAACAAATATCATGAAACAAATATTTTATATGTGTTTTATTTACGTTTACTTTTGAAACCGAAAAATACATAACCCTGTATAATACAAAATTTAATTGAGTCGGTAGCGTTATTGGCTTGTTAGATTTTCACTTTTTTTTTAAATTGTTATAGTTATAGAAATATATTATGACCTTTAATTTAGATTCTTTGGGCCTTGAAACGTTAAGAAATTTCAAAACTACCAATCCGACCAATTGAACCGATTACAATTATATCTTGTATGAGCAGTTAAAAATTCGCAATATGTATCTTTTCTTGCCCATAAAAATACAGATATTATTTTGCTTTGTCTATTTTTATTTGAACAATTGTTAACTACTGTTTTAATTTTAATGAAAATTGTCATATTTATGAGTTGTTGGAATTAGATAGTCACTTCCAAAAAATCCAGTTTGAGTACCACCATCAGGGGCGAACGCAGGTAGGGGTTTTGGGGGTTAAACCCCCCCCCCCCCCCGAAATATCAGAAAATGTCCATTTATCAAATATCCATTATTGTTCAAAAGAAAAAAAAAACAGAAATGGTACAAAATTAATTTCCAACTCAAATTCTCAAACTATATTAAACAAAAAATTTTAATAAATTTGCTACGGTGTGATAGAAATTGTGCACAAAACACAAACACACTGAATCAGAACAAGTATTTCTATATTTTTTGATAAAGCCTAGTACGCTGCTGATGCGAAACGAAAATTCCCATACAAAAATGACATGACGAAATCATAAACGAAAAATTTCGCTGTGCTTTTCGTTTTTCAGTACGCTGCTGAACGACGAAATGTGTCATTTTAGTGGATAGCTGTACTAGATTTCTTATTACAATTCTCCACTCTTTTCGTTCTCAATTTAAATGCCCGGCATTTTAATTGTTTGCGAAATTTTGACGTTCGATTTTTTTATTGAAAAAAAAAATTGATTTCTCTTCGGAGGAAAAAAAGAAACTGGCTTCGTTGGTCGAAGCCAGTGAAGCTATTTGAAAGTTGGAGCATAGGCTTCAAAAAAATAATTCAGCCGTTGCGAGCCTCTGGAGTAATATAGCTGCAGAAATGAAAAAAAACATGTACTAACTGCTCAACAAAATGTTAATAAATAGAATTCTTTTTCACTTTTGTTTACTAGCAGCTGACTGTCAGAACTTGTTAATTGTTTTTGACAGCTGGATTCTGGTTTGTGCTCTCGTCGTGTTAAGACGTATCAAGACTGTGCTCTTAAAGTTTCCGATTTTTTTTTAACCTCTAAAAAATATTTAAAAAAAAGTAAAAGTTCGAGTAGGTTCTCGAAATGGAGGAAGATAACATTCCTTCCTTGCGGCCATCTGTGCCGCCAGATAAGTTTATGAGGACAAATTTAGTGCTTCCATCGCAAATGCTAAATAGTGATGATATTTCTGAAATCCAAAGATCCGTTAGCTGGGATGACGATGAATTTGATGTCGGCGGCGTCGCCGTTGAAACACCACACACACACCAACTAAGTACCGCTGCAGTAAGTGTGAGCGAGACAGTTCCGGCACCCTATGTCTTCGGCAAGGGTATGACCGAAAAAATAGTGTCTAATGTGACAATACCCATGCCGCGCTTCAACTGCGTGCATATTGGTAGGACCAACGGGGCTTCAACGGCTGCGAGTAAAATGGATGCTAAATCAGCAAACGAAAATGTGCTCAATGAGCTCCTTTCTAACGACAAGGATATGTACTCCAACATTATCGCTCGAAAGAGGAGACATGTCGCTCCAGTCAAGGGTGCGAAAAAAATGGCTGTTGAGCCAAACACTTCTAATTTCTTTACTCCTCTGGACATAGAGGAGGAGAACGACGCTAAAATGAAAAGTTCCCGGGGTAATCCGACGGCCAAGAAGTTCATCCATGCTGCTAATGTCTCGGCTGAAGCAGTGAAGGACGGAAGCAACAAAAAAGATGTAAAAGGCGTATCTTCAAAAACTCTAATGGATTTTATAAGTAAGTCTAAGTTTAGTTTAGATAATATTAAGTTTATTTCAACTGGTTTTGGTAAATTAAAAATTTTTGTAAGGGATGTTGAGTTACATTCCTTTTTTATGAAACACTTCTCGGAGTGTAAGATTGAAGCTTTCTCCTTCACTCCTAAGCAATTAAAAAAACACAACGTTATTTTGAGAGGGTTATCGGGAAATTTCTCTCCTCTTGAAGTCCAAGATGAGCTCCTAAGGTTGGACCCCTCACTTAACTTAATTGTTAAAAAATTTGAGACCAAATGGTCAAAAGAAAATGAATTTCCACTAGATCTTTTCCAATGTGTCCTGGGGGATAGGGAAAGTTTAGTAAAAATAAAAAGTTTTAAGATGTTGTTTAGACATAGCATCAAATGGGACTCAATCAGAAATTCGGGCACTAGGCAATGCTACAAGTGCCAACGTTATGGTCACGTATCTGAGTACTGCTCGTTTGCGCCTAGATGTGTAAAGTGTCTGAACGACCATGAGCGCGGAAAATGTGAGTTAAACTCAAAAAAAGAGAATGACTCGGTAGCTTGTGTTAACTGTGGTTTGTCGGGTCATCCGGCCAGCTATAAAGGCTGCCCAAAAAGATTGGAAATGTTGAAAAAGAAAGAAGCCACGGTATATGCAGCTAAAACCCGAAATGAGGGTATTAAAAATGCGATTGTGAACATGGTTAACAAAGTGCCCAAACATTCTTTCTCTTATGCTGATGCAATAAGAGGTGGTAAGGTTTCTGCTCCGGTTGTGCAGGTGCAGAATGTTTCAAACACTTTTAATAAAAGTGAGATGTCTGACTTCGTTGAAGAATCTCAAAAACTGTTTGGTGTACCCATTCACCAATTAATTTCCAAAATCAGAGAATTCTGGCCTAATTATGTTAAGCTAGAAGAACACAAAAAACCAGGTGCTTACCTGTGTTTTATTGCTTCCCTCACCCCCCCTTCACCATGAATTTAAATTGTATAACAGCCAATATAAACTCTTTTATTTCATATGACAAACAAATAGAAATCGATCTTCTTCTAAAAGATACATTACCATCTGCTATACTAGTGCAGGAAACCTGTTTAAAAAAAAACAAACCAAAATTGCGTTTCAATGAGCATTATGACTTCATAAGAAACAACGATGGGAGAGGAACCGGAATCTTTTTGAAAAATTCCTTCCAATCCTCACAAATACACTTTTCATGTCAAGTAATCTCTGCTACAATAGCTGCTATACCCATTTATTCACATAATACTTGTAAACAACTTGCTCTCGTTTCCATTTACATCCCTTGCAACATCGGTTCTAATCTCATCCCGGCTTTGGACAACCTTCTCTCCTCGCTGCACAATTACGATTATATCATCATAGGTGGTGACTTTAACTCGCGCCACACTCTTTGGGGTGACTCAAAAACTAATCTCAACGGCTTGCACTTTGCACAATGGTACTTAGATGATCACTTCTTGGACTTTGACCTTGTTGCTGCCCCAGGTCCCACCCGCCCATCTTCGGGTTCGCACATTGACTTCTTTATGATATCTGCTAATCTCAGATCCAACAATAATATCCGATGTTTAACCTTAGACCTGATTTCCGATCACTTCTCGGTACTTTTAAATATACAACTTCTAAATGATTTCACTCTTCCCACAATTCCTCAACCGTGTGTTAGCTTTAAAAACACAAACTGGGTAAACTTCAACCGTTCTCTTAACAGTCAATTAGATAACTTAAACATTCCTACTACAAGAAATTTGTCGAATACAGAAATCGATGAATACATCAGTTTGGTTTCATCGATAATCGTTAATTGTGCTGATTCATTTAGTCAGTATAATCCAAGGCATCACAATCATCTAAGAATTTCTGCCGAAACTCTGAGACTGTTTAAAATCAGAAAAGCCTGGAAAGTCAAACTCAAACGAATTTTTCACAGATTTGGGGACCGTACTGGATATGTATACGCGGAGTTATCGTCACGGGTGAGCTGTCTCAGCAAAATTATAAGAGATAGGGTGAGATTGGAAGTCAACGAACAGTTTAGACTCAAACTCAGTAACCTTAAGCCTTCATCTAATGTCTTTAGAGTGATAAATTAGATCACTGGTCGCAAGAACAAATGTTCCTCCCTTCCCAATTTATCCCATGATGACAGGATCTTCTCTACAGCTAGTGAAAAACTAGAGGGGTTTAAAACTTTTTACACTGAACTCTACTCGCTCAAAGTACCTGATGCAGATGAGGTGAACCTACTTGAAGTTAACACCTTTTGTAATGCATTTTCCTCTTGGAACAACAACCTCACAATCACAAACTTTTCTCCTGAGTCTAAATCTAACTCGGTTGCCAATGAATTTTTTGCTTCGACTAACCTTATCGAATCTCTAATAGCAGCTTTAAACAATAAAAAGTCTACCGGTCCTGACAAAATCTCCAACTTTATTTTGAGAAAATCTAAGATCATTCTAGCTAAATTCATAACTCCGTTAATAAATAACTGCATTAATAACTGCTACTTCCCTGCGTCGTGGAAAAATGCAAATTTAATCCCCATAAAAAAAAATAATAGTGCCAATACTCTTTCCAATTTTAGACCAATTTCGCTCCTTTCAAACCTAGGTAAGATCCTGGAAAAAGTGATTCTTTCCAAAATTCAGTCTTTCTTTAATGAAGAACTCACTCAAGCCCAACAATTTGGTTTTAAACTAGGTCACTCCACGGAGCACGCCCTCCTTGCAATTCACAACAGTATTTTCAAAAATTTAAGAGAAAAAAGATGCACTGTTGCATGCTTCCTAGATCTTGCGAAGGCCTTCGATGCAGTTTGGCACAACGGTCTACTATACAAATTAAACTTACTTAATTTTCCTCCCTGTTTTATCAAAATTATACCAAGCTTCCTTTCAAATAGATATCTATCCGTTAACTTTGGCAATTTGAACTCATCACCTGTTCCAATACGGTCGGGAGTCCCCCAAGGTTCGATCCTTGGACCATTCCTCTTCAATCTCTACCTATACGATTTCCCAATCACTTTCAATAATTCTGAATCTCTACTTTATGCAGATGACACTGTTCTATTCAGCTCCCATGAAAGGCCTCACGAAGCCCTCAACAACCTAAAATGTCATCTCAATGTTGTGACTGAGTTTTACAAAAAATGGGGCATACACTTACATTATGACAAATGCGAACTAATCTGCTTTAGAAATGCCTCTGGCGCGAAAGTAAAAACCTCAAACTCAACATTGAAGGAAACCTAATTCCTTTGAAGCAAAACATCAAATACCTTGGTGTACTTATGCACGAAAGACTTAAAATGAACTTCCACGCTAGGAGGGCCTTGGCTAAAAGCAAAACAGCTGCAGCAATGCTCAAACTACTTTTGAATTCTAAACATGTCGAAGCCAAAACCAAAAACTTGATGTATAAAACCTTAATCCGCCCTCTGATGGCCTATGGCTTTCTGTTATGGTATCAAATAACACCTAGTGTAGCTGCTGAGCTGCAGAAGTTCGAAAGGAAAATAATCAGAAACTGCATTTCCAAACGGCGCGTAAGCCATCTGGGAAATGGTATAGTAACAAATCACTTTACGATACCTCTGGAATTCCTCCTCTATTAAGCTATCTAACACAACTAGCGAAAAGAAGAATTTCAGCTATTCAACATCATGACAACCCTATCCTCCGGGACATATTTTCGGAAAACATCGATTTCTCTATTAATGATAGATTTTATTCATCACCAATCTGCATTTTGAATGAGGGTTCCAACCTTGCTCTTCAAATCCAAGAGGATGACAACGTATTCCTAGCTCCTTTCTATAAGAAGCGCTCAACCAAAAGCTATAGAGGCTAATATAATAAGTACACTCAACATCCCAAGTGAAAAAGGAAAAAAAGATATATGAAATGTATTCGTACACAATAAATGAAAATAAAAAAGTAAAAAAAAAAAAAAAAAAAAAAAAAGAAACAAAACAAAAATATATATTTAAAGATGAAAACACTCGTACCTTTGGACCCCTTAAGGGGATCTAGATATTACCAAAATTTCTTAAATACCTACTAAAACAAAACTGAAAAAGGTATTCTTTTAAATACCTACAAAATATGCTGTGAATTTATAGTTACTATTAGATTTAAGTTACCTAAAACCTAATGTTATTACAATAAGTAAGTTCAATTTGAAACAATGAAATACCTACCTGTTAAAACAAGACTTAAAAAGGCATTCCTTTGAATACCTACTAAACAAGCTGTGAAATTATTGAAACAAGTACATCTAAGTTATCTAAGTTATATAATTCTAATGTAATATTAAGTATAAGTTTTCTTTGACACACTCAATCCCAATTAAAGTACAATTCCTAGTGTAACATATTAAAATAAGACTCAAATAGGCTTTCTTTTGAATACCTAAAATGGTTGTGAAATTATTTTACTTTATATAAATAAGATAAGTTATCCAAAAGCTACTGTAACTAAGAAATAGTTAAAACTTCCTTATGGAATAGAAAAATCAAATTAAACTTAAATATAATTTGTAAACAAAACTGAAATAAACCATAAACACTAGATGAGAAAAATTATCAAACAAACATGTTGGTAAATGGTTAGCTTAATGTCAAATCAATGTATTTTGAATGTATCTATAGCCTCATCTACTCAATCTGTTTCACTAGTATAGTACACGTAAACAGTGTAAGAGACAGACATATATTATTTTATATTTCTGTCTCATGTTTGCATTTATTGTTATCCCTTTTTCTTTCTTCTTCTTCCATCTATTTTTAGGTTAAGTTAATTCTCATTGTATCGTCTTGTTGAGTGGACGCATTTTAATAATTAATCCCTGTGGATATTAAGCCTAAAACATTTCAGTTTTGTGTTGTGAAACAAAAAATAATATTAAAAATTGGTATAGCCAGACCACTTCTAAGTCGGCAAATAGAATATAGTATCTTTAAGTAACGTTCATGAATTAGACTTATATATAATACAAATGTTATGAAAATGAAAACTCAATAAAATTACTACTACTACTACTACTACTTTTGACAGCTGACAGAACTCTCCGCAAATATTTTTCCGCTGTGGTTTTCGTTTCCATTTTGCTCTGCACTTGGAGACCGCCGAAGAAATTCGTTTCACTTCAGCTGCGTACTTGTTTTCATTCATACTAACAATTAAAATGTTTAGTGTAAGAGATATTTATTTGCAATGTGCTAAATATGAACAATAAGTTCGAACAAACATGTAATATTAAACACCCTATTCTATTTAGTACTAAATCGATCTACCTATTCATACATACAATAATATATGTTTTCAAATCATTTTAATTTCTCATCTTTTTGCTCTCTAGCTGTACAATCTCATGACTTATTTTAATGTTATAATATAATATGTTAACTATTAGTTTTAAGCGATTAGACTTTAATATGCTTGCTTAAGAAAAATCACTTGTAATAAAGCTCTCTTTAAAACAAGACGTGTTTTTTGCTTTTTATGATTTTTTTTTGCATGTGAATAAGTAAATTAGTTTTTTTTTTTTTAATAAAGGTATTCGATATAGTATATTATTGATTATATTAGTATTTTTGTTTTCAACACTGAGGTAGAAGATGAAAGGTTTTTAACTTTTTGTATAAAACTAAGTATTATTATTAACACAGAGATGCTCTCTTTTGCCATGTTTCTTATGGCTAAAAATGAAAAATTGAAAACATAAAATGACCTTGTTGTACTCGTTTTTGAAACGATCTCACGGCCACTTATGACACATTTAAAAAAAAAGTTTTAAATCAAAACATCGAAAAATTGTTCGGTTCATTTATGTTAGTTTTGATCATAAATTAAAATAAAATAAAAAATATTCATAGTCATATTTTAAACCCGAGTCTATTTGAACTGGAGTCTAAATTTAACATATATAGGTTAGACACAGCTGCTATTCATAAAGAATTTGCCAGCTCTGTTTAGTTAGAAACAGGTTTAAGGCCTACTCTACTACAATTCTGAAAAATTTCACTTAAACCTATACAAATTGCCTTGTAGAGGGCAACAAAATAAATTGCGTTAGCTGGAGAGCCAAAATCTTTGAAACCCTTCAAATTATTTTGTTTTCTGTTAGTTGAAAAATTTTATGAAGTCGCGCTGGTGTTTTTAAGACTTGGAAGCACGCAGATATTAGCAAATATTTCATTGAAATTCGATCTATAATATTTAGAAGGCCAATCATAAACTTGACAGTGTTTTTCTCGAATCGATACCTTTCATACAAATCGTCTTCATCTATTTCAAAGGGGTCCAATCGGGTTAAGTAGAGTTTTCGTTCTCTGTTGGTTGGTAGCATTCCAACATCCAGCAAAATATCAAAATATTGATATATGCTTAAGTCTTTTGACATTTTAATTTTTGTTTTTAAATTTTCAAATAAAATGTCTCGTAACTTAATTTACTCAATCAGTTTGTTTATTTTTGACGTTTAATAGATTAAGAAACAGCATAGGTTCCGTCGTGTTTATTTTTAGACTCCAGATTATCGTTTTAAAATGGGTTTAAATTGTCTATGAATAACATAAACTATAAAGTTTAATTTAGCAAAGACAAAATCAGAACTTATCAAGGAGCTATGAATATGACCCTATGTCTTCGGTCTAAAGGTTCGGAACGCATTCAAAATCATTACTTCTAGTATTTTAATGGTGAGTTTAAGAAAAACGTGTTTGACAATTTCAAAATTCAATCTAGCAATCTACGGTAAACAAACAAAAGAGAACTGTGAAAATAGAAAAATCGCACCTCATCTCTTTGTTTCTGTAACTCACATTATTTTATTCATGTGTGAGTTCAGCCTAAGAATGATGGGATTGGCAACGGCATACAACCTTATACATGCATAATGCATATACAAATTAAGTTTTAGCTTTGAAGTCAAAGCCAAACTGTTTTGTCAATCGTGAAAGCAAGTCATAGGTGTATATATGTAATTTTTATTCATACATGTTTCTTAGTACCTACCTATATAAAATAGTGTCAAAAAAAAAAAAAAACACTTGACATTTAAAATAAAAAAATAATATAATATTCATTTTTTGAAACCCCCCCCGAAATTTTTTTCTGCGTTCGCCCCTGACCACCATCAATTAGAAAAGTTGAAAATTATTAGACTGTGTTAGTGGACACACTGATTTTGACTTTTCATAGTCAGCTACTCGGAAAAGCGGAAAAGACACAAATATTTGAATTGAAATCAATCGTTCAGTATTTAAATATAAATATACATAGGTCACTCATCATATCATATTATATTTTGCATTTGAATTAATTTCATTTAATTTAAAAACAAAAAAAAGATGATCTGATGTTCACAAAATTTTCATTTTTTGTGTCATTAATATGACAGTTTCGAATTGACCAGCTTTGTAGTAAAATTTTGCATTCACAAAGCTGTAGTTCAACTTTGGCTACGTAATGCATGCGCCCATTTTTAAGGATTAAAATTATCTCTAAAGCTGGACATACACGACCGAGTCAATTGGAAGAAAAACATATATAAAAAAGTAGGTAACTGACCCAAACAAAATAAAAAGAGGGAAAGCGACATTATGAATGATTTCTTTCCTTGAATTATTATATGAGATAGACTGAGATATGTAGTTAGATAGTTTTAAGATGGCGAAATAAGATTGTGAAAACAGACGAACCACAGGTAGTACCCGTGTCATGATGGATACTACGTTGGACTGTCATGCTAGAGGTCTTGGGTTCAATCCCTGCCAGTGCCACCTACATTTTTTTTCACAGGTACTGCCTCTTGCGAGGAATTGACAAATTCTCCAAGAATAATTCTTGTCATGAAAAGTGCTTTCTCAAATAAGCCGTTCGGATTCGGTTTAAAACTGTAGGTCCCCTCCATCCCTGACAACAGTACTCGCACACATGAATGGTTGAGAGTTGTAAGTCACTAGGCCCTAGTTCTCAACGGACTATTGTGCCACCTAATTTATTTATTTATAAACAGACAGAACTACTTGCCTCGTTGATTCCTCTCACTCGGCAGAGCCGAGCTTGGCTCGTAAGCTCGGCCTCGTTGATGTTTGACTTGCTAAAAATTCAAATGGATCAACAGAGCCAAACCGAGCCATCTCAGTTTCCCCACACACGGTCGATTTTAGATCGGTTTTGGTCTATTTGACTCTAAATAAATATAAAATATTAATTATAAGTATTAATTTAAGTTTTCTGTACATAAATTAAGATCTATTTACATGTTTTCGTTGAAGTCGTGTTTATTCCATTTCAATTTTGCTACAGTTTCAACTCAACTCTCAATATTAATTTGAAATGCTTAATTTACTGGGTTGACAAATAGAATCAAATAGCTCAAATTGAAATAGGGTCAGATTTTCTACGAAGGGTTTATCGTCATTAAAGTATATAATATGATAAATCATTGCATTCATTTCAATACAAATAAGAAATAAATAGCTATGGTGAGTCATAAGATGTAAATTGTTTTAAGAATAAATACGAGTATAAATGTACATTCATCATACATACTAACTCTGCTCGTATATGTCAAAACAACTACCCGACTCAGATTTTCCCTTACAAATTTCGAGTTAACTCTGTTCCTGCAGTGTCATTGAGTCCAGTTAAGCTCGTTTAAACTCAACGCAGACTTACAAAGATTCTAAGGGAGTTGCTTTCAATTATTAACGGGTTAATATAAAGTATTTCACACCAGCCTTTCTTCTTCACGTCATGTACTCTTCCTGACTGACATACAAACCGCATTAGAACAAAATATCCCAAGATTAGATTGAGGAATTGAATCAAAACCTTTGTATATAAAACCTATAGAAGCAATATCGCGTTGAAAGTTTTATATGCAAAGGTTTAGTCAAAAAATTCTGCATGAGCTTATGTTACCGTAGCCGCTAGATGCCGCCCAGTAGTCTCCAGGTGATTGTATGCAAAGACTGATGGCTGATTCACAAACACGCTTCAGCTTCGGCTTCGTGTGCGTTACGGTGGGCCTGCTTCGAGGTTGCTTTGAATAACATTTCTATTATTTCATTCCTCCAAAGGGCAAATATTTTGTTTGTTGACATTTTTTTACAGCTGTTGAGCTGTCAGACAAAGCAAATGTTCAGATAATTGAACTAGAGCTTCCGTTTGGAGTCACATTACGTTACATTACGTTCTTTTCCTTACGATTGTCAAACGAAACGTGAGGTCGAAGCTCCATTGTTATAGCATATATTGAATTCCTATGGCTGAACTCGTAAACGTCAGGCGAAGCCGAAGCTGAAGCGTGTTTGTGATTCAGCCATGAATGCTAATTTAGATCCAGGTATAAGATCGAATTCAAATGACACACCAAAAAACAAACAATTAAACTCGATCCGTCAATTAATTTTCGTTTCGATTCAACATGTCTTCGTCTAAGGAATCGGATTGAAAAATCCGGTTTGACTGCGACTAATTATACTTGGAGCTAAATTCCAATTATATTCCCCATGAAAACGTAGCATAAGTGTTCGAAAAATGTTCGAAACAAAATTACATCTGTAAACTGTCCTATCTGTCACTCTACTGTCAGTGTCAGTCGTTGAGTGGAGTGTCAGGTTGCGTCATCAATCATCGCACCGCACGCAATTGAGAAAAAAAAAATTGTTTGCAAACAAACAAAATTATTGCTAAGATTTAAATTAATTTATTTTAAAATTATTATTTTTCTTTTAAATTATTTCAAAACAAAAACTATAAAATGCTAAAATTATAGAAACCTAATTGCATCAGCCCATCGCGGCTTCAAAAACCATCAAAACTAACTTAAACGTGAAGCCTGTTTGGGCAAGATTGATAACAAAAACTTGCGTGTGCCTGTGTCCGTTGCTTATTAAATGGAAATTAAAATGTCTCCAAACAAAGGTAGGTACAACACATTGTTTTTCTCAAAAAAAAAATCGATTTTAAATTCAATACTTTCATCGTTGTACCTAGAAGATAAACCGAAGACCGTCCTACTGTTCCATATATCACAAAGCCTTTTCAAGAACAAACGCCTTAAAAGACGACGTCTCGCCAATAAAATTAAAAACAAACCCCCCAAAAAACGCACCAAACCTAAACCAAAATCCAAGAATGCACCAATCAATGGACATCCCTCACCATCACCCAATTTAGCTGCACTATTTTCAGAGACCATTGAAATCGAGTCCACAGATGACGAACAACAAACAGAAGACAAGGAACCACCGCCTCCATGTATCGAAGACGTCAAAGCTCGACCATCCGAAATTGAAACCAGCATAATTCTCTCATCGGACAATGAAGACGATGTAGCTACGCAAGCCAGGATCTTTCCCATGCTAACCAGCGAGACGACAGTACAGACAGCAGTGGGCAACAATATATTCGAACTATCGCTTACCCAACTTAAGGAGAATCTACAAACAATCACAAAGAAGCGGAAGAAACACAGGGACAGTAAACGCCTCAGCAAAAGACTGAACAAAAGCAACTTGTCGGTGTCGGGAGATGTCAGTATATCACTTTTATCGGACGACGAGGACGGAGGAGAGGAACATCGGAAAGACAATAACCTAGACATAGACAAACTGTCTTCGACAATGAAGGCATAAGAAACATTTTTATCATAGCTTTTGAGTACAAAATAATGTTAAACAAAAAGAAATTTAAATAAAAACAATTTTATTTGGTTGACAAGTTTGAAAAAATTAAAAAATGTGGTTTTGATTATTTCCTGCGAGGCGCACGCTTCTTGGCATAGTCAATGGAGGAGCATAGAAGAGGGTTGTCCTGCTGACTTTCGTACGTCGACTTGGCCAACGAGAAGCTCTTGAATTGTTTGGAACTTCGTTGGTTTGTGCTGCTGGCCAATCGCTTCAGTGACTTGGGTACGATGTACTCGGGCACATGCGACAAATGCGGCTGAATCTTGATAACCTTTAGGGGTTTGTCGTGGCGCAGCACTTGCAACTCCCGATTGTTGTCGGCAAAGAAACTCTTCAGCTTCTCGTTGTTGAATATTTCTGTTTTGATTTCACGCAAACGTGCCTCGTGGACTGCGATGCGGGTTATGGCCCGCCAGGCGTCCTTCGCTCGATAACGGAAAGGCTCGACTTCCTCCAGTTTGAATTGGTAGTTCTTGATGATGGTGTCTTCACTTGTGTAGCCGCTTTTGAGGCGCTCTTCCACAATGTCATTGACTTCTTGGTCCTTGATACTTACGAACGACAACACGCAACCCTGAAAAAATTAACAACAGTGTAAGAAGTTAGAAGTTTAAACCAAACAAGGTTTGCCAACCTTATTCGTTCCTCTGGCGGTTCTTCCTGCTCGGTGGATGTAAGAATTTACATCCAGAGGGAAATCAAAGTTGATCACGTTGGACACACACTGAAAATCAATTCCTCTCGATGCACCCGATTCTGTGTCACTTTTCACGCGGCCTGGATTCTCCAGCATTTGCTCGTCGGAAGCAATTATGAAATCATAATTACCCTGGTTGAATTGGTTTATGGTGTGAATGCGGATCTTTGTGGGCAGCTCTGAGTTCAGGACACACGACTTGATGCTGAATTGTTCAAGGAACAATTTTAATCTGGAAAGATATTGACAAAACATGAGAAAAGACTGTCTATAATGTTTGACTAAAATTAAGTCCTCCAATCAAATCAAATCAGAGAGAAGATTGTAGGTTCATGCGTGAGCCAAGGTTAAACCATGCTCAATCAAGGTTAAAGTGGAGATCATCATAGAGACGAGATGGAAGAGAAAATGAATAATGCATTTGTGGTCTGTGATCTTACTTGTAACATCTGTCCACGGAATTTACAAAGATAACATTCTTGCCTCGAATGAGTCTGAGTTTTAAAAGGGCGCAAAGTATTGCTGGTTTGTCATTTTCCTCGGCAAGGATCCTCTGATGTGAGAGCTGACTTTCAGGCACTAGCTCGGGTTCCTCGAGCTTCAGGGTTGCTGGATTGTGCAAAATCAGGTTTTTCATGTCTTTTATGTCATCGGTTATGGTCGCAGATACCAAAACGGCCTTAAAACAAAAAACAACTGAAGTCAAAGCAAAAAGAACTATCTTAGAAAAATACGAAAAGTCCCAACTTACTTGGTAAATTGGAGGCAAAAAGTCAACAAGTTTTTTGAAATCCTTTTCGAAGCCAAAACTGAACACCAAATCAGCCTCATCGACCACCAACATCTCCAATTTCTTCAGATCAATGGCGCCCGACTGAAGATGCGTCAGAATCTTTGCTGGTGTTGTGATGACAATATCGGGTCTTTCGGCTAGAGCATGTTTTTGTGTTACAACATCACTCGAAGAGACATCGACAATGCGGATAACTTTGCCGCACTTGGATGCCATTTGTTCCATTGCTGTTCTTGTTTGCTGACAGAGTTCCTTGCTGGGCGATAAAATCAGAGCACTGATCGACTGTTCGACGGCATTTAATTTGGAATTGAGGATTTTCTGAATCACTGGCAGTGCAAAGGCGGCTGTTTTGCCAGAGCCCGTACGAGCTCTCACTATAACATCTTTGCCTTCGAGCAGAAGTGGGATTGCTGCTTCTTGGATGAGGGTTGGATGTGTCCAGCCAAGCTGAGATATGGCCTGCAATGGAACTCAATAAAATCATTCTTTTACTTTTTTAATAAAAAGTAAGAATTTTACCTTTAATATTCGATCGTCTAGTTCCATTTCATGGAATTGCTTTATTGTTCTATTGGGGTCCATTTTGTATGGTTTATATTTTTGTGTGTTTGCAGAGTTAGTGACTGCTTATTTTCCTTGAAATAATTAGGAGTTATTAAAAAAGTTTTATGACATGAAAAGAATTTTTGTTTTTGAAAGCGCACGTTTATCGAAAATGTGTTGCCAAAAATTAAGACGTGTGACAGATGATGTCAAAAATTAATTATTATTAAACTACTCTGCCGACACGGATCCTCAAACTGTTTTAAGTAAGTGTGTTATTACACCCAGACTTTTTGTATGCTGCGTGTTTCGCATATTTTCTTTTGAACACTCCCGTCAATCTCGCATTATTACACTCGGATTGTTTTCGGTTGCGTGTTTTTGACACTTCTCTTTCATTTTTTGTTCTCATCCACAAAGTCAAAGTGTGAAAATAATTAAAGAAAACTGCACTTTTTACTACAGCAATGATTATTGACATCATGAATACGGATAATAATTCCGAATAATGTAAAAATAGGAATTGAACTTGAATTTGTCCGGCGGAATATTTCTTGTTTACTCGGTAACAATAGAAAGAATAATAAAGCAACGCCAAGAAACAAAGAAAGGCATGAAAGAGAAACGTCAAAAACAATCCAAGAATCCCGAACCCAGAACTCTGCGGGTAGAGACTTTTTAAAGTATTTCTATTTCACCTACTTTCTCTTTCGCACTTATTTGAGTCTTTCCAAAAAAGTCTGGGTGTAATAACACACTAAACTACACAATAATTGTATAATATTTCATAAGGGCTCGACTCTACTTTTTACGGAAGTGAAGAATTCAAATACTATAAAATGACACAAAGTTAAGCCTGCAGAAAAAAAGAAAACAAAATTGTAACTTCTATTATCTGCGTTTCAATATCCCTATCTGTGAAAATCGAAGCGTAATGAAATGCTATTCCAATGCCAGCAAAATTGATCCCAATAATATAGGTTTTTCTGCGTAAATAAAACTATGTCTATACAAGATATGCAATTTCCATACAGCTATATCTGTATGGTACTGCCTCTTGCGAGGAATTGACAAATTCTCCAAGAGTAATGCTTGTCATGAAAAAGTGCTTTCTCAAAATAGCCGTTCGGATTCGGCATTAAAACTGTAGGTCCCCTCCATCCCTGACAACAGTACTCGCACACAGGAATGGTTGAGAGTTGTAAGTCACTAGGCCCTGGTTCTCTACGGACTGTTGCGCCACCTAATTTTTTTTTTTTATTTATTTATATCTTTTTTCCTTATGATTGTTTAATGAAAAGTAGAGGGAGGCAGATATATATGTATGTCAAAACCTGAAAGTGGAAGAGAAAACACCGGCAGTAACTCTTTTTACTTTCTACAAATTACTATAACTTTTTGACAGAACAGTGTTGCCGCAAGCATTAACAAAAGTATAATGAAATAAATAAAACAAACTAACAAGAGCTATGTAAATGTTTTCGGACAGCAAAAATATGGACTTTAATTTAGTACACAGTGTTTTTCCATAGTCCCAAAATGATAGAAGTAATTTATAATTTGTTATATAGTAAAAACATTAATTTTTAAAATGTATCTCGCTAATGTAAGACTTATGTAATGAAACTTAAATAACACTTTTTTAAAAAGGTGTAACAAAACGCACAAAATGTAACACAATAACAAATTTTTCAAATAATGTAGAAATGTAAAGCTTTTGTTGCACTTGAAACGTTGTGGCAATACTGTTGCAGATGAAGATGCTATAATACAGATGAACATGTTTGTCTTCATAATAATCTTCTGTATTTTGCTCTTTTCTCTCTATCTCACAAACATTAATTTTATATGTAGCATCCCTTTTGTTTGCCAAAATCAAATGCAGATGAACCATTACTTTTTAAAAATGTTCTGCCTCTTTTATATCAACTACAGTGCACACTACCTTGATATTTAAAACATTAAATAGCCATCTACCCGTCATAACGAAAACTTATTTCTAGGTTTCCGAAATTGACCCAGATAGAAACCACGATCTTAAACTGCGTGTTGTAAGATAATCCACATGGAGCAATTTCGATAATTATTCTCAATTATTATATTAAGGGTATTCAATATTCATACAAACACAGAAAACCCATAGAAACCTTAAAAACTGTAGAATTTTCTATCGGTAGAAATCAACTGTCAAAATTTGTATGGGAAAAATATTCTGCAAAATATAGACTTTTATCTCTCAAATTTGAAGCAGAAATCGTAGAAAAAAAAAAACAGATAAATTTTGTGTTTGTTTCTAACGTTTCCGCAAATATTTCTAATGGGGTGTTCATGTAAACCCTTTGCGGAAATTTATATTTTTCTACAAAGTAGAAAATTATATCGTTACATGAATACCCTTATTATTATAATTATTCTCATATTTTCACCTTTTTTACAACTTGACGAAATGAATTATCAATATTAATTTTTAATCAACACTTCAGAAGATCTTTTATGATAAAATTCATGAAAACTTGTTGTTTTTTTTTATTATAAATAACAGATTTTATAAGCACTTGGTAAATGTGATTTGCTGACTGTTTATTATCGTAAGCAGATTTGAAAACAGATTAGCATGCCAAATACCAATATTAAATAATTTTCTAAAACTTCTCAATTTATTACGTCTCTAAGGGGCCGGTTATAGCTATCAGAAAAATCCATCAGTAAATTGTTTGTTTTAAGTTTTTGAACATGTTACAAACTTATTTATATAAACTAGCAAAAGATTGATGCAATAAGATGAATCAGATATTCAAGTATTTTTTTCAAAAAGAAACAATGCATTTAAAGTTTTATTTAATGTATAAATCCATTTTAATTTTTTTAATGATGAAATTTCATTTTACTGAACAGCTGACTGCCAAAAGCCAAAAAAAGTTCCATTTCGTTTTTCTGTTGGTGTTCCAATTTTTTACTGTTCCGATCACATCATTAAAAAATTTTACTGATGAAAGCAACAGTAAAAAAATTGTCTGAGGCGCGAAGCTCGATGTTATGATCGAAAGAAAACAACATTTAATGACATTAATTTACTGATTGCTATAAACGCTCATCAGTAAAGCATTTCAGATTTCTCCTGTTTCAAATTTTACTGATGGATTTTAATGATAGCTATAACCGGCCCCTAAACAAAGCCCTAAACAATAGCCGCGTTTTATTATCACCATGATCTGATCCGGATCAGATCATGATAATAAAACAGCATTGGATCATCATATTTTTTAATATTTAAAGTTTGGTAGCAGTGTCAAATTCGTTCTTTCAAAAGTGACATTTCGAATCAAAAAAAATATAAACAAATACCCAAAATGGAAGCTGCTGTGGTTGATGTAAGTATTCACTTTAATTTGTATTTCTTTTCTCTATTAAAAACTTTTATAATTTGCAGTTTTTATTGGACAGTGATGAAAGCGAAGAATCAAACAATTCAATTTTATCCCTATTAAATGTTATCGACGATGATTCAAGTTCCAGTTTTAGCTCCACAACTTCTGAAAATGTTCCTGCAAATCACCAAAGAATTAAAAACTTTTTGGAAACAATTCAAAGCTATTCCGATGGAGACTTCAAAAAACACTTCAGACTTCATAGGTCTACCGTCCACATATTGATAGGTATGCACTCAGTTTTACTCAAATAATATATTTATGTTTAGAAGCTAATGTCTTTAAAATGTATTTTAGATCGGTATAAGCATTTACCACGATTCAATTCGACACCAAAAAGAGGTCTGCCGAATACTTCATTTTACGGAGCACACGAATATTAACTCTGTCGTGAACTTAGTGGCATGCGCTTGCATACTACATAATATATGTGTAGACAACAACGATGAGTTAGAGGAAAGCCATCAGCATGAATCTTTTCCAGAGCTTGATTCTTATTCAGGAACTTCAAGCAGTTCAAGGCGGCAGCAGTTAGTGGAAGATTTAATCAATAGACATGTAATTTAAAGAATAAAAAACTTTTTGTACTCTTTAAATACATTTTTTATTAACATAAAAATAAATAATTAAAATTTAAGTAAATAGAAACTTAAAACATCACATTTCATTGATTTCATTTCATATTTACATACATTAAAAACAAAAAACAAACAAAAAAGTAAGTAGGAACTTAAAACATCACATTTCATATTGAACTAAATAAATATTTACATACATCAAAAAATGTTCCAAATACTTTTACATGGGAATTTTTTGAAATCATTCTTTACATTGAAAATGGTTGTAAGAAACACTTAGGTGACATAAATAAGAACTCAGAACCGTCGGAACCATCTCAATGAAGAGAGTAGTTTTGAAATGACAGTGGTTTGTATGTAACACTTCCAAGAATTTCGAGAGAAAATCATACAAAATTCTTAAAAGTGTTACATACAACCCACCGTCATTTCATAACTACTCTCTTCATTGAGATGGTTCAGACGGTTCTGAGTTCTAATTTATGTCACCTAAGTGTTTCTTATAACCATTTTCAATTTAAAGAATGATTTCAAAAAATTCCCATGTAAAAGTATTATAACATTTTTTGATTCTCAAAAAAAAAGTTGATACAATTTTTAGATGGAAATTTTTTGAAATAATTTTTTGAATTTAATAGAGTTTACGGAATCAGTTAGCAGACATAAATTAAAACTCCGAACCGTTTGAACCATCCCAATGAAGAGAGTAGCTGATGTTGTTGCGATTGATTCTATAAAAGAAAAAAAGCATTTGATTACACACATAATGTTCAATATGTTTCAAGTTGCTACCTGGTTGTGGAACACTATTTCTTTTCGTTAACAGCCCTTCGGTTGTCTCCTCCCATAGAGTTATGGTGTGGTGTTGTGTGTTTTGACCTATTAATAAAATTGAACTTGATAAATGTGACACTAAAATAAATTAATTTAGAGATTACTTACAATTTATTTGCATTTTCTCCCATTTCTGCTGCAGCTTTCTCGATTTTGTTTATATTTTTTGACATTTAAAGCAGGGTTGCCCATAGAACATTTTGCTCAATGATTTTTTTTTTGTTCCTTTTTTTTTGGGAAAATAATGCCCATAAATTATGTCAAATATACATTTTTTTTGACTTAATTATTTGAATTTCACCAATTAATATCTAGTTTTGTTAAAATATCTAATTATTTCATGGATTATATACCAAATAAATAAATATAAAGCTTCTCGCTTTCTATTTAAAAAATATTTTATTTCAGTAAAATGGAAATGTGTATATGGCAATACAGGTTTTATTTAATTTGTTTGCAATGATACCAACATTTACATGTGAAATCACAATGATAAAGCGCTCCTTGTTGTGAAAAAAAGAATTAAATTTTGGATCTCAAATTGAGATCCAAACACAAAGCAGGATCTTGTGTTGTTGTTGTAATGCATGTAAATCCAAGATCCGGATCAGATCATGGTGATAATAAAACGCGGCTAATAATGCTTTGTTAAAGCAGCATTCACATGAGCGCGACCAACGAACGACGAATGAATTACAAAATGTGAGTTTATATACGTTTGAAGACATAATTTCCACACAAATTCTTAACAAAACAATAGCAATATAGTTTCTATTTGATTTATGATGCATGCTTTTACTTTTCAATATCATATATTAATAAATTTAAGAAAACAAATTTATTCGTCGCGAAAAAAATTGCAGTTAATACGATCTGTCAAACTTTATTCGCGTTCCACATTATCCACATTCGCAACGAATGAAAAAATCGCGCGTACTTAACCTAAAAAAATCATTCTTGTTTTAGTTTCGGTGGTGAATGTCAAACTTCATTCGCGACGAATTAAAAACTCTCATGTGAAAGAAATGTCAAAATCGACGAATATTCGTTCATGCGTTGGTCGTTGGTCGTGCTTATGTGAATAGTGCTTAACTCCATTTTCTAATGTAATCATAACCTAACACTAATTTAACGAAACTACCTTACCACAAGCCATTTCTGATAAGGTAGTGTGGTTAATGACAAAGAATTAAAAAAACTCATCAAGGTTCAATAAATTGCGCTCCTCCATTTTAATTTTCAACAAAAGTGTTAAAGTTTCCGAGGCGTTAAAACAAGTGTCGGCTGTTTGTGGATTTCAATTTCATTATTATACCGTATTAAATTGTAAATTAATACTTTTAAACAAATTATCTACTAAAAAAAAACCATCACCATGGCTCCAAGTAATATAAAACTCTTTCTAAACTAAAGCAAGCAACATTTTAAACATTAAACATTATTTTTCTTCATATAATAGATAACGCCTGTAAATTATGCATGAATGTGCCGAAGAAAAATTCCGTGACAAAAATCAATGCTCTACCCAAAACCTTCACAATTATTCTTGAAGAAATGAGCGGTGTTAAGGTAATTTAATGAGTTCTTTGATCTTAAATATTATAAAAGTTATTTGATATGACGAATTTGTGTATTTTTTCTTTTGAACGCGTAGTTCTCCAAAGCAGACTCGCTTAACATGGTCATATGCATGAAATGTCTGGACTTTCTGAAGAACATGGAGAATTCATCATCTCGTCCTAAATCGAACAAGATTTCACAAGAGGGTAAGAAGAGGGTATTTAGGTTAATGGAGAAGAAACGTATGCCAGCCGCCCAAGCTATTGAAACTGTTCTAGCTGAACAAAGAGCTAAAGAGTTGCTCCTCGAGTCAGGTATTAAAGGTCCTGTTGTGGGTGGAAATCAGCAGGCCATTGTGAAACCTGTAGTCGATGTGCCCGCTAATTCTCCGCCAATGCTAAGATTAAGCGGCGCCCAACGCAAGAAGGTAAAAATATTGGTTGACGCTGGAATGGACCCTGAAGCTGCTCGACAACTTGTTTTTGCAGCTCTCATTGCAAATCGGGTTACCCAGCCAACTGACATGAGAAATAACCAAGGTCGAAACGATCAAAGGGGGTCTATGGGTCAACAAGGAAGGGCAAATCAGCAGCAAAATGCTAAGGGACCCCTCCAACAAAAGGCAGCAGGCCCAAAAAATAATCCACCTAAAGGTGGATCCGCTCCGATCGGTAAGGCAAAACAGGCCCAAAAACCTCCCGTCCAGCGCGTGGCTCCAGTGAAGGCTGCTCCTATCAAAGGTGTTCCAGAAAAAGCTATTGCGGGCTCTAAGGCTCCAAACCAAAAAGCTATGGCGATCAAAAACATCGCTGCTTCACCTGGCATACTTCTCCCACAGAACATGCGGCAGAACAAAAACGCTGGCGGAGGACGGGGTGTCAACTCGGACAGGCGAGTTGCAGCCACTGTCAGTTCCCGCCGTAACGAGCGTCCAGCTCCTTACAGTAATAATCGCCAGTCAAACCAATCCCAACGCAACCAAATGCCATCCCAACGCAATCAAATGCCATCCCAACGCCAGCAAAACCAACAAAATCAATCTCAACGCCAAAATCAATCCCAACGCCAAAACCAATCAAAGTTGCAAAATCTGCAAAATAGCAACTTCAACCAGCGGCAACAGCAAAGCATTTCCTTTGAAGTTGGCATCGTGCCCATTAATTACCCCAATGACATGTTAGATGATTTGAAACTTGATGCGCTCAAAGAGGCCATCACCAATGAGATCTTGAAGATTCCCCAAGGCGGTCCATTGATCCGCTTCTTGGGCACAAGTTCTCAAAACGGCTGGTTGAAGGTCATTTGCGCTGACGAGTTGAGTTACAATTGGTTGGGAATGTTGGTCTCACGTTGGGAGAGAGCAGGAGTTCGTATGGTCGAGGGCAACGCTCTGCCCCAGCCTGCGATTCTCACTTTCTATCTGCAAGCAGATTTCCGCTCCCCTGATGAAATTCTCAGTATTATTGAAAAACAGAATAACGCGCTGAATGCCAAGCAATGGCGTGTTATCAATCGTGAATCCGATGGCAACGGCCAAAGGATCACGGTTTGCGTCGATGAGCAGTGCTTCCAGGCTCTGCGTAGTCGCGACTTTATGGTATTCCTTGGTTTGGGTGTTGTCGAGCTTAAGCCTAGGCGTTCAGCCTCCGATGACATTCCTTTTAATAATAATTCTAATTCATCATCCCAAAACTTTGGGGATAATAACAATTTCTTTAATTCTGGCAACAACAATATGCAAAGTGGTCGTGGTCGTGGTAGTGGTGGCGGGAATGGCATGGACAGTGACAATTATAACTCGATGAATTCTGGACGCGGTGGCGGCAATAATATAAACTACCAAAGACAAGGTGTAGGCTACCAATGGTAAATTTGTTTGTTTGCTTTTTTATGACCCAAACAACAAAAATTCAATTAATTTTAAACTTAAATGTACAACATTATGAAATAGAACAAAAAACAAAAAACAAGAGAAAGTAATAAATTACTTAAACAATACTCAACATTTTAGTTGTAACTTTTTGATTGTAAACGTTGGTGGTTTTAATGAGGCAGTAATTTTGTTTTTCATAATAAGAAGTTACTTGTTATTATTTTAACCATCAATTTTATAAAAGAAAAATCTAATGTTTTAGGCTATAGAAAGCCTAAGTCATATAACAAAAATAAAAGAATTCATAAATTTAAGGTTAACTTTGCTGTAGCCTTGATTTGTGTGTGTTTTCTGAGTGCGTCAAATGAGGAATTAAGTTGAAGGTTGAAGGCCCAAATCAACAGTCTGCAATTGATATGAATCGTCTTTTGCAGATTGTGCGTTTCGCTCTTTGTTAAAAAAAGGGAAAAGAAAGTTTTTAATGAGCAAAACGGAAGCATAAACATAATCCTTTTTATGTGTTAAGGTTTCAGGATTAAATATTACGTTTTTCCCTACCCTGACTTATATAAAAAACAGAAAAGGGGTTATCCTAATCCACGTATACCTAAATAACATGTTTGTATATGATTTAACTATTTTTAACGGATTTGCATAAGGATTCATGGAGTCACTAATCAATGTTGCATAAATAGTTATTCATAAAACATTTTTTAATCATAAAATAAATTTCCCACGATGAAAATACATGCCAGTACTCGTCCAATCACCCAGAGCAAGCATCTTCGGGTGAGCTTAGTAGGTGTTTAGATGGGGAGCGCTTGTCTCGTTTGTCGTTGGTTGTCTATGCGAAAGAAAAAATGTAATTAAAATATAAATGCATCCACCGAAAGACCAAACAAACTCCTTACAATAATGGAAGAAAAACGAAGATTTTGTATTTTAAATCAACATCTAAACACTTAAAATTTATAGTTCTTCTATTCAATGTTGTATACATACATTTCATAAATTAACTGTTTCCTTCCGTTCAGATTTGTACATTGTAAGGAGTGTTAACATGTGTTAAAAAGCTTCACGCACTCGATAAAAGAATAAATGTTGATTATCAGCTGATTACACTTTATTTAACTGAAGTCGAATACTTTCAAGAGTCAACCTCTAAATGTAATGCAAGAACAATCACGCACAAATTTGTGTGAACAGGTTCAAACATGCATAATCCTTTCATTGTCAACAATCAAATAAAAAATTGTTTCAACATGTTCAAACATGCGTAATCCTTTTTTTTTTAATGAATTGTTGCTGAAGATATAGAGTTAATTTTGAGGTTATTTACTCACGATAATTTATTATATGTATGTAGATAGATACCTACGCGAATAATAAGGGTATTCATGTAACGATATAATTTTCTACTTTGTAGAAAAATATAAATTTCCGCAAAGGGTTTACATGAACACCCCATTAGAAATATTTGCGGAAACGTTAGAAACAAACATCTGTTTATCTGCTTTTTTTGTCTACGATTTCTGCTTCAAATTTGAGAGATAAAAGTCTATATTTTGCAGAATATTTTTCCCATACAAATTTTGACAGTTGATTTCTACCGATAGAAAATTCTACAGTTTTTAAGGTTTCTATGGGTTTTCTGTGTTTGCATGAATACCCTTAATAATTTTCTTTGATTTGAAATGTTTCTTCTTTTTGAACATCAAAAATATGAATGATATTTTAAGCTGTACATAGGTAGTTCTATGTATTGTTTTTAAAAAGGTGTTTGATTTTAATATACAAAAACTAATATTTCTTAAGAAAAATCAGTGGATGTTTATAAGAAGAAGATGGAAAACAATATCTGTCAATTGGCTTCCACGGTACAGTTGAATCCTGGATAACTTGACGAATTCAAACTTGAAGGTCTTAAACTAATTGTGGTCCCTAAAGAAAAATAATTAAATCATAAGATCTTAATCAACTTTTCAAGAAATAACTTGGTTAGAACACTTTTCTTGCAATATGTCTATTGTTTCGTGGCTTGTGTGGCACGTATTGTCTTGTGATAAATAAACATTTTTGACATCAACCTAGATATTTCGTAGCTCAAATGCGAGAGCTCTACTTATTAATGTAGCCTCTGAGTTGTAAATGGGTATCATCATTTAAGATGATTTTATCGATGAAAACCCAATGATAGAGATCAAAAGGCTTAAGTTCTCGTATCAACTTAAGAAACGGTAAAAAGCTTTAATACCGTCTTTATGCAAAATATGGTCAAATGTCGTTTGAGAAACGCCTAATTCCAAAGATCGGCAAAAAATCCACAAACCTGGGTTGTCTTTAACACAACAGCAATATTTTCAAATATCTAAGGATGACTGGTTATGCGATAGATGTCTAAAAATCGGGCTATACAAAATAAAACCTTTTATTAGAAAACTTTGTATTATGTTTTTTTTATTCATCACCGTTAATTCGCATGAAATTCCTTCGGAACACTTACTAAGGTTGATAGGTGTTTTAGAATCATGGTTTCAGCTTTTCCCAATTCTAACTTTTAGGAATTGGAAAAATCAACACATTGTTAACACTTATAATATGAACAAAACCAAGCTCATCGAAAAGCATCAAATTAGCCTTAAATGCGCTTAGGGCGAGTGGGTTAGTTTTTTACACAAAACTTTCAGAGGTTCTGATTCAAAGGAGCTAATTACTTACTAGCATATTAAAAAGCTAAGTGATGATATGACTACTAAAGGTCTTTTGCTGAAAAGGAATATAACAACGCGCGCCGCTTTCTTTAATCCACAAAACTCAAATGAGTTATGAACTCCCTTATGTATATTAAAAATCGCAGTGTGGGCGAATACGATTTAAAAGTGAATGCACGTTTGTTTTGAATAATCTACCACCACAGTGGGTGAAAAATATTGAGCCGTGTAAAATATTCCACATTCGTGCAGTGCGGGTAAACATAGTATCGACCTACTCTACAAACTGATGAGCATTCCTGAAAGTACAATTATAACTGTTGAATTTTTTTGTGGAAAGGAATTCAACAGATATCGGTCGCCTATCTCATTTAAAGTCTTTTTTGAATTACATAAAAGCAAACAACTGAAGTGCAATATTGGAGCACCTGCCCAAATATGAGTACTCATTTTTTTGTACGAATAAAGACTATAGGCATGGTCCGAGTACAGTAAAATAAGATGGGGTAAAAGCTAGGCTAAGCTAAGTAATCTTACACTTGAATTCGAAAACTCGGTGCCGGTCATTTTTCTCTACTGCGACGTCTTTCTAAGTGAATTGTATTCGCTAACAGAATGTTTATTTCAATGAGGAGTGCAGTCGTTTCTTATTTATAAATAAATTAACGAGCAGAAAAGAAACAAAATATTGTAATCCTGATTCAATATTGTTTGCTTAAAGTTTTTAAAAAATTAATCCTGACGTACTGGTTGGCTCGAATATATGTAGCTCAATTTGGTAGTAATATTTTTAGCCAATTATGGAGGTCGTAACGTGGAAAAATCGCAAACTTAGTCTGCCAGAATATGAAACAGTTTTTATATGTTCAAATTCCTTATTTGTTCTGTGAAATGTTAATGGCTTGGATTGATTTTTTGAATTAATTTTGTAACAACTCGCTTTGTTGTGAAAAATATTCTACCAAGAGGGAACAAATTTTGACACTGGTCTTATACTTGATATGGTTACACATCTGAAAAGAAACATATATGTAAGTTCGAAATAGCTTTGCGGCCGAAAAGTCCATCAAAATTGGGTTTGTTGGGGTTTCGTCCCGGTATTCTCACTTGGACTCATCAGTTAAAAAATGCGAAAACCTTGTAAGTACTTCAAATATTAAAAAAAAAACTGCACCACGAACATCATTCGAAGGAACAATTATTGAGAATAAAATAAACTTGGCTTTACACGTTACGACCAATTTGACACGTGTGATCTTGCTTTTAATTTGGATTTTCTTAGTTTTTAACATTAATCAAAAAATGGCTCCATCAAGTTACGAAAAATTCACAGGAATAGCTTCAAGCCAACTGGCTCGTTCCTTTATGACTATTTCAAAAACCATCAATTTTGTATAAGAAAAACAAAACTCAATACTTGTACATGTAGTTTTTGTTTTGGTTTTTTTTTAATAAAATATGAAAAAGATATTGTTGTTTTTTATTTTAATTAATTTAAAGATCATTTTGTTATCTCTAAGCGAAACGAAAATAAAAACGTAAGAAAAATATTGAATGTAATTGATTATGAAGTAGAACAATTTATTGCATATGTATATGTGACGGGCTGCGGAAGAGAGTACTTTAACTATTTCGAACTCAAGGAAGACCGAAATAAAATAAATCTTGTCCAAATAAAAGAGCTAATTTCGAAAAAAAAGTTTAAAGGAAATGTGAAGCTACTAGATTTCCAGACGATAAGGCAGTTTTTTTAATCATCTTACAAAACTTAAAAAAAGAATTAATAAGTTTAGAAATGATGAATTAGGTAGATTTCTGAAAAGTCTGACTTCAGATGCTCAAATAGAGTAATCATTATGGAAAGCATATAAAAACACCCCAGACACGAAACCCGGCCGGCGATTAAATCCCAAGATGGTGTATGTATCGAAAACCCGAAACAAAAAACTGATATCTTTTCTGAACATCTCGCGAATGTCTTTAAACTATTCCCAGGAAATGGAGCTTAATATCCCTTACAGTTTAAGATAAGAAAGATTAATGTGAAATTCCCTGTGGCACGCTCAACGAAGTAAAAAGTATGTGTCAACATACAAGTTTTATGGCGGCTTTTCCGAAGAAGGTCATAAATAGTACCTGTTTTTTTGTGTCACATGAATAGGGACAATATTGATTGTTTAAGAGCTTGGTACGAGTATTAATTTGATAGAATCAAATCAATTCGAACTTACCGGGATCTTGGTAAAACCATCCGATTTATAGCCAGCAAAGTTAGAAGAAGTTCAAAAGTTGTATACAACTACCTCAATAAACCCAGAGAGATATTGAAAAAAACAAAAAGAAAGAGTCAAGAAAGCCACATAATTTCAGGAAAGGCGGGTGATAGTGCGAGCTGCATCAAATTCAAGGCTTTCCATTAGTAAAATCAATGCAGAAGCTGGGGTAAATGCTAGTAGATCGACTGTTGCTCGGGTGATACAGAAGGCAGACCATATACACACGACACCAAAAAATTAAGAAGAAAAAAGCATTGAATTCTGCACGCATGAGCCAACGCTTTAATTTTGTAACAAATCACATCAGGTGGAATCGAGCTTTGGCATACCGTCGTCTTTTCCGATGAAACAAATTTTATTTGGACGGACCTGATGGATACAGCTGCTATTTCCATGATTTAAGAAACGAAGAATTCTATATAAATTTTATAGTTATCTAATAAAAAAAGCAGGTAAGGTCTTATAACTGCTCAGGTTTTTAAAGAAATGCCTTCAATATCCTTCAAGTAACTCAAATTTTTAATATGTAAAATGCGTCATTGTTACATCTGAATAAGGTAAGCCAGCAAAAAAATAAACATTGTACACAGACCCATATCGCTTATACCAATCATGGCAAATAATAAAAGAAAGAAGACTAATTCGGAACAGTTTAGATCGACCAAGTACGTCAAATTACGGATGTGCTGGAAAAGGCACTTTTGGAAGGAATGTTGCGCAAGACTTGAGTATAAACCGAATAAGGACCTTTCCAGGCAGTATAACGAAATACTGAAATATTATGTTACGAACCGACTAAAGATAATTGAAGCAGGTGTACCGCAAGGCAATATCTTAGAACCAACATATGGCGTATCAAACTAAAAAAAAAAACAAAATCGACGCATATTAATTTTACAAACAAGGACATAAATAATGTTCCAGTTTCCATAAACAGTAGTTATAAAAGTACCTCACTCCAAATACCTTGAAATAACTTCGGATGCAAAGCTTAAATGGAAAGAGCATATCAAAAAGAACAGAAGAGCTAAACTTGAAGAATTTATTGGTTGAAAGGAAAACCCGTTTGGACATATGGTATCAAAGAATGAAATGAACTAATCCGAAGCTCTTTGCTCCTTGGTATATAAGAAAAAGGGTCGTGATTCATGATCTTCAAATCAAAATGGTTAGAAAAGTTGTTAAATAACATATAATCAGCGATTGCAATGTCGAAACAATTCCACAATGGAGACCGTCTTAAATATACGAGACAATGCAATGTTAGGAGATTTAGAAGAAAAGAATCAAAAAATATGAAGGTCAGATTTTGTCAAAGGCGATGGTCTATTGAACGTTCTTGTTTCTAAGTTTTCAAATCCATATTCATTATGAATATTTTTTTTTCTACTGCTCCACAACCCAATTAAATCCATACATTAACCTAGATATGTGGAATCGCTGCAGTCACTATGAACACCGCCAAGGAAAACAATATCGAAAAGGACAGGTATTGAAGAATATCTTTATCTACTCTTAAGTTTAATTTTCCTGTAGAAAATTTAAAAATACAATAATTACAATCATAAAATAATTTGCCCTTAAACACATTGCATTTGATATCCAGTCCTTGAAATAATAAACATTTGTGTAGACTCCTGGTAATTGCCATTTACCACATCCAATTCCCCAAGATACTATACCTACAATTTTGTCATCACAAATCAATGGACCACCAGAATCACCTGAACATGAATCTCTATTCCAATCTTCGGAATAACCAGCACATAACATTCCAGGAGTAAACGATGAACCGTATTTCCTCTTACAATCGCTGCGACTGAGAATTTCAACATCAGCAAATAGAATTCTATCCGAAGTTGGTCCTTTCTGAAAGGATAAAGTAACTTTTAAAGTATTCACAGCATTTTTGGAAAATTACATTAAAGATCTTTCCCCAACCAATAACTGTGCACACTTCCTTTGTCAAAGGCCTCTCCGAGTCAGGGAGATCAATTTTGGCTACATGTGGTTCATTGAAAATGATATCATCCTTCAAAATTAAAAATCCCACATCAGCGAATAAAGTTTTTCCACGTCCGAATGCCCTGTGGGCTTTCACAAAAGCAACATTCTTAACTTGAGACTGGCTTGTACGAGTAAAACGTTGACGCATCCCGACGACAACTACAATCTCGTGTGGCTTAAATAATTTACCTGATCGCCTAAACAAAAAAACGTAAGGTTCATATTTTTAAGGTCCAATGTAATATTGAAGAAATCTTACTTAAACAAGCAATGAGCAGCTGTGAGAATCTTTTTCGAAGAAATTATTGAACCACCACAAAAATGATACCACCCAAGCTTGGACTCTTGATATGTTCTTATCTGAATTGATACCACGTATTTACCAAGGCTATGTTCATCGTAAGGAATTCCGCCAGATATGAGATGAGTGATGTTTAACTTTTGAGGCCGTGAAAAAGTAGGTTTGTTAAGCAGAAGTATTGTCAACGCTACAAGACAATTTTGAAAATCCGGACGTTTTTTGTAGATCAAAATCATTTTTTTAAATAATAAAAAAGTGACAAGTGTTTTCAAATCAAAATTAAAATCAACAAAGTCAAAAATCAGGGATTTTCAGGTCTGATTGGAGCAACTCTTCAATTCTAGAAATAGAAGATTTAAAGCTTACTGAAAATCAGCTGACTGTTCAAGAATAAAAGATAAAACACAAAGTTGTTAAAAAATGGACTTTATTTGTTTAAAAAATTTTCACAGCTCATAGTTATCTTCGTAGTTATCCTTGAACAACAACAAACTCTCCAAAGCCTCCCCATAGTCATCTTGTTCGAGTCCCGCATTTAGGAATCTATGCAATTTAGTTATTTTTACTCTTTTCGCTTCCCGATGCAGTGTCTCCAATGTATCAGCAATATCCCCTGAACACTGAACCGAAGCTATCGTTGGAACTGACATAACCCTTTTTTCCGGGTCACGTTCAGTTGCGGACATAAATCCCTTACTATCTAAACATGTATCGAACATTTCGCGAGGAAAAGGTGTTGATACGGGCATTGGGTCCTCGAGAGCCGACACATGTGCCATGCTCGAATGATTTTGACACTGTAGATAAAGTTGGAACATTTGAGAGACGGAATCACAGCGATAGGCAGCCATTTTCATTTGTTGTTGAGCTTGTTGCATTGGACGTTTGAGTCGGGATTTTGGAATTCCTCGAACACAAAGGGATTGTACTACGTAATTGGTTCCAATTTTACAATTGGGAGAGAGTTGTGTTAAAAGATCTCCCTCGAATTTGTCCAGGCAGTCAATGAGATCGACATCGTCTCGCATTTGAAATGGTAAGGCCATGGCAGCTGCATTTAATTTTCGTCCATAGTTCGTGAGATCACTGCAAAAGGCTCCGAGACTGCTCGAAAGAGGTGCATCCTTGAGACGATACCTGAGACTTATGGTATCTAGATATGAGGCTAAAATGGTAGAAGTCTGGTATAAGTTGTCGGCGTTGTAGTTGAGTAGTGGAATAGCTCGTGGATCGCCTTGTTGTCTCCATACTCGGCTGTGCGTCGAAAGAGGTAGAAACATTGAGCTTTGTTCAATTAGCTGACTGTAAGTTAAAGCTATATTGACTAAGCGAATTGAGTCAGTCATTGGTTCATCTGGAAGAAGTCAATTTTGAGTAAAAAAAAAAAACGTCCCGTGGAGAGATTGTACATGACTTACCGGAATTTTGATAGAGGATACTTTTAGGATTAAATACAGGTATTGCCAGATTGGCCTTAGAGTATTCATCGTTTAGGTATTCAAGACACTGAGTTGCTAGACCCGAATACCCATTGTGACAGTCAAAGAGTGTTTGGAAGCCCTGATTGAAGAGAAAACTCATTAATTCCCTGATCGCATAATTGGATCTCAATACCAACCTGACAATTGTCACACTCTTCAATGTATTGTCGAATGTTGTCCGAAAAATCATCCATAAACTGGTCGGTCTTCCACATCCTTACTCCATTGGAGAAGGTATCAAATGACTCATTCGTCGGAGAATATTGATACTCTTTGATTATGTTAATAGTCCGTGGATGATAACGACTGTACAAATAATCTGTCCATGTCTCAACACTTTCACTCAGTTTATATTCTTTTTCTTCGATGTTAACTTCTGGATCATCGAGATCCATTTGGAATTCATGCTTCGGAAGAGGTTCCGATTCAATGACTTCTATATCAGATTCTTTCCACTCTAGACTTTCTTTGAGTTCATCAACTGGCTTTGTCTTTTGTTGAGCTGAGACTTCTCTATAAAGTTCCCCATCCTCAGACAAATGTTTCAAAGAACCATCTAGATCGACAAGCAGTAGTCGAGGTGTGAACGTAGTTTGTCTCTGAAAATTATTGATTTTTTAAATAAAATCACAGGAAGTCTTTAGTTTTTATTGTACTTTATAATTTTGTCCTTCTCGGAAGAGAACATCATTGTCGATTTGAGAAGTGGATTCATCTGAAATATCGTATTTGAATCCAGACTCCTGGAAATGATATTGGTTAACTTTTTACTTGTTTGCTTGAAAAATAAATTAAAATCACTTGAATATTCCACCAATGAGCACCAATATAATTGGAATAGTTTCCAAATTGAAATGTAATGACTTCCCTTGTGTTGCTCATTTTACTTTTTGTAGAATTTAAAAAAGTCTGGAGAATTCGTAAAAGATTTTAAATTTTTGTTTCAGGAAAACGAAAATGATAGCTTTGTAGGAGTGGGTGGTTTGACGTTTTGAATTCAACCATGTTAAGTGATGCCAATATTATTCAATTCTTAATTTAATTTGAAACACGGAAGTTTACTATAGTTAAATTTTTTAAAAAGGATATTCATGTAAAGAGATAAATTTGCACTTTGCGAAAGGTAAGGATTTTTCAATAGCGGGCTGCGGTTGCATCACAATATCTCTTTCATAAAATTTTCCATGATCAATTGGCATATTTCCGACTGTCTGGCTGTCCGCGATTAGGAATTCCATCTTTAAGATCTTGAATCGATTGTGGGCATTTACCTTATCTTTCACGTAGCCTTACTGAAAAATGTACCATGGTGTTAAAACACAAGATCTCATTGAAAAATTGTGACAGAGATATAACACCGTCAGGAAACTTTTCTTTCAAAACTGTGAATTGCGAACTATGGCTGCAAGATTGCCACTATTTTTGCAATGAATTTAAACAATTTTAACGTTGAAACGTGTATGGTTCCATTTTTAGTAATGGCGCAGTTTTTATACTTGTCAAATGTAAAAAGGTGATAGTTTTGTATATAAAACCTCTAGTTCTATCATCGTGAGTTTTTATGGGAGCGGTACCTAGTGACTACGGTGACATTAGCTACTGCAGTTTTTTGTTACTAAACTTTATATATAAAACTGCCAAGGTGGACTTGGAACGTCTGGCGAACTTTAAAAAAAAGCTCAATGATCTATTTAGAATTAATCTTCGTACTGGAAAATTCTTTATATTAAGTTCAATTACACCATCTTGCTTCAATATAAAAAATTTAATTTCAAACATTTTAAATCACCATTAAGTGATTTACTTTAAAAGTGCAACCGTTGTTTATGCTTAGTGTATGTAGCTAAATTCAATTTATAGACGTAAACTTAAATACTGTCAAGCAATTCTCCGAAATCGAGGAGTGCAACAAACTTACACCCTCACTTCTAAAGTTTTTTCTCAAAAGCTTGTTTTGATTTTGCGTGCAGTAAAAAATATGAATTTTGAAATCGAAAAAATTGAATTTATCGCGGAAGTAGCTTACACAGCCTATCGTGAGTATGTTCAGCTCATGGAGAAAGAAGAAGCGCAGACTGAGACATTGGTGGGTCCGGGAGCTCAATCTACGGAGTTCTTCAATCTATGAGGAGTTCTTCGAAACTCGTTTTCTGTTTTACAAAAATGAAACGTTTTCAAGAAAACATTGTATAGTTATTCTTGTATATTTCAATAACTTACCTTTTAACTTTTCCTAAAAACAAATGATTATCCCTCCAAAAGCAAATGTATTTTGTTTGTTGACTTTTTTTTTACAGCTATCAGACAAAGCAAATGTTCAGCAAATTTGAACTAGAGCTTAAGTTTGGAGTCACATTACGTTCTTTTCCTTACGATTGTCAAACGAAACGTGTAGATGTCACTTCCGTCGTTCCTCTTCGTGATAGTAATATAAATTGTATAAGGTCAAGGGGGGTAATTGTAAACAGGGGTAATTGTAAACACACTTAATTTTCTCAAAACCGTTTACAATTTGAAGCATGCCATGAAATTATTTGAAAAGACATTATATTTAGATCATATTGACGCGTGGAAGGCCTTATCTGTCAAAGGGTTATTTATGTTTTGTTCGTTGCCATGAGTCTTTCGTTTTTCTGCGTTTTTAAGTTTTTTAGTGCTAATTAAAATTGTTGCAAAACAAACAGAGGCGATCGAAGTAAGTTAAATTTTATCTTTAAGAAAGTGAAATATGAGTATAAACGCATGCTATATGTTTTTATTTGTCTGTATAACAAAATTTAAAAGTTATTGGCTGTTTACAATTACCCCATTATGTTCCTATCATGGGTTAATGTAAACACCGAAATGGGGTAAAAGTGAACAATTTAGGGTAATTGTAAACATTCATTTTCAATGGCTTTGGTGTTGATCTAACAATATTTTGTATCGAAAAGATGCCACGTACATATCAACCAAAAACCACAGCTCCATCATACACGTCAGAGGTTCGATGAAGGGAAAAATCCTACTGTCATTATATCTAGAGGCAGAAAACCAGTACTTTCGTCAGACGTGGAGGACATTATAGCAAGGTGCCTTATTTCAGATTTCGTGCTGGTTACCCTTGCGATAAGGATGATCTCCTTGGTCTAGTAGGTACCTACATATATAAGGACAGAGAACTTCCACAATGGTAGTACGACTGGTACCGTTTTCATTTACCCCATTTTTCTTGTTTACTTAAAAAACTAGGGGGGTAAATGTAAACATCAAATTTTATGAAAACTAATAAACAAACGCCTTTTAAGTTACTACTCTTTGATAGATAATACAATCCAAACTTAAGTAGTATAAACAAAAATGTTCGACATTGCATAGTTAAGCTGTTACAAACATTACAAGTGAACAAAATAAAAAAATGCAAAATCGTTTACAATTACCCCCTTTGACCCTATACAGTCTCGAAGTACAAAAAAAAAACTTAATTTTTAGTAGTAAAATTATACATGTTGATTTCTGTCAATAACATAACACCCTGTAGAAAAAATAGCAACATGAAATTCTTAAAATTTTTGGCATCACTTCAAATTGGGAATACTTCTGTCAAAACAAAACCATATGGTTGTTGAAAACAAAAATAAACCAAATCGTCCGCTCGACCACCCACACGCCACCACACCGTCTACCAACTAAATCAAATCAAAAATAAATGGATTTAGATTTAACCTAGCTGAATTTGTTGTAATTGATTTAATTAGCTGCCATCTGTTTTATAGAATAAACCCAAACTTCCTCGCCTCCTCGATCAAAAGTTAATTCATAAAATTCGAAGCGTTACACCGCTCGGTTGTGTTAATTTAATCAATTCCTTTTTTACTCTTAGTTTTTTCAAAGTGTTCACACAAAATAAAACACAAGATGGCAACTGTCCTACGAAATCTCTACCGACAGGCTTTGCACAAATATCCTACAGCTACCCAATCGGTGCAAGTATCCCTATTGATGGCTTCCAGTGACATAATCGCCCAATGTGGCGTCGAAAAGACCCCCTTCGACAAAATCAACTGGCTCCGAACTGGACAATTCAGCTGTATGGGTATGTTTTTTGTGGGACCGGTATTGAAATTATGGTTTGGCCGACTCGAAGCCATAGTCAGTCCCCATCAGAAAGCCTGGCAGAGGAGTGTGAAGAAAGTGGCCATAGATCAAATACTTTGGGCTCCGTTTTTCATCGGATCATTTACAGTAGTGTTGGGTGTTGTGCAAGGACTAAAACCTGATGAAATCAAAGAACGTCTTCAGACTGATTATGTTGAAGTATTGAAGTCCAACTATAAACTATGGCCAGCGGCGCAGCTAGTGAATTTTGCTCTGATTCCATTGAATTTCCAAGTAGTCTTTGCACAGACGGTAGCTGTTTTGTGGAATATTTATTTGTCCATGGCATTGGCTAGTAATAAGAAGACAAATGTAGCTCCCACAGTCACAGCAACAACAACAACGACGACGGCAGCAGCGACAACTAACTAACTAATCCAAATTATATCATCCTCGAATTTATGTATGTAAAAATATAATATTGTGATACAACTTTGTTTGTTAATAAAGTATTTTATCTACAAAGCCTTTTGGATTATAATTTATTAGCCATGTAACACAAAAATGCAGTTGATTCAATTTCCTAATCGAGGAACACGAATGACGTAGAGAATGTTGTTTTGTTTGCCAATTTGTAGGGTCAAATGTTCGAAATTCGTCAGGTTGAACTTAGTCTGTTGGAGAGCAGCTGTTGCATACATTATTTATGCCAAAATAAACAAAAAAACCTTGAAACTATTTTGGCTAACACCGAGAACGTGATGGCAAACTTCTTTCGATGTTTGTTTTATAAAATTTCTTATCTTTTGCAAAGTTAAACAGATTTTAAAGAATGATAAGAGGTTTATAGCATGTTCTTACTTAAGGTTCAATAAAAATTCTATGGCTTGATACTAAGGGGTTATCGTGAACTGTGTGGTGAATAGTTTTGTAAAATGTTTCATTTAATTTTAAAAAGAAAGCTAACATTTGTTTGTGAATCATTCCGTATTAAAAACTTGATATTGATTAATTCACTTTTATTAATAAGTTAATTCAGTCTGAGCCTGACACAATTAAATGAGGTTTTCACAAAGTTCAACAACCTGACGGCATCTTTAGAGACTCTAGGTATATCTAACGAACTTTTCCACCGCTGTCCTTTGGTTAACTTTGTTTTAAGCTACAAACTGAAATATTATAAAATTAAATGTGAAACATTATTACAAAACTGTTCATTATTTTGTGTAATAATTTATTAAATCTCATTAATTTTTCATGCCCTTAACAATTTCTGGTGGAACATAATCAGCATCGATGACCCTTGGCACCTTCTTCTTGCCAAACCATCTCTTTGGATAAAAGACTCTCTTGCCATCGATTTGTAGATCAAGTTGAGCCTCATTCTCAAAGAACCATAAATGTTGTTCTTTCGTCTTCATTTCCTCGGTAATTTGTTCGATTTTCTTCAAACGCTTGGCTCGCTGCAATCGTTGTAATTCTTCATTTAGTTTCTCTTCACGCAAAACATTCCATTTTTTGTACAATTCTTTTTGAGTTTCAATTGCCACCGGTTCTTGTTTGGCTACAACCGATTTGCAGTAATCCTCGAGCAAAGTATCGAAACTTTCGGATTGTAACTGATTTGTGTTGGCTAAACGTTCTTGTAGAACAACTTTAAGAGACTCCAGTGAAGTGTCTTCAGTTTCAATAGCCTCCAAGACTTTCAAACAGTGCTCGAGAATTTCTTTGAAGAATACTTTGTCGGTTGTCTTGAGCTCATTGCTGGCATTTTCGTATTTGCCATAGAGGCAATAACCAAGGAGCTTGAGATTGGGCGAGAATGGTTTGTCCATCTTCTTGCCAATGGCTATAAATGTCTTTCCAACTAGATGATCGTGGTTTTTGATGTCAAAATGGTCATCGAAGTATTCGTTTCTCAAATATTTAACACGTACTTTTACCTAAAAGAAAAAAATTGATTTAACAGAGTTTAAGAACCAAGGAAGAAGTGATTCCTTACCTCCTTTGGTTTTTCCGCTTGTTCATCGGTCTGTTCTACTTTATAGAAAGGTTCCCTTCGGTTGAGGTACTTGTAGCAGGCAAATAACGACAATGCGCGTGGCAGCTCATTTTCAAAGTCTTCTTGAAGCATAAGAAAAGTTGCTGTCCTCGCGGCAGAGTGGAAATCTTGTTTTTTAATCAAATAATCCAACAAATAACTCGCCGAATAGTCATCCAAGAAAATTCCATATGCTAACCGATTGTCGAGAATAGTTATCAAGTCCGTTATGTGACCCATATCGACGTAGTTCCTCACCACAGCATGATGTGTAGAATCGAGGGTATTTGTAGTCTCATCCGAGATCCTTAGTGTGTGAATCAATTCATTGATTTCATCAACACGACTCTCATCTGCAGCTGATGTTTTATTAACAAAGATATCAATATCGATGGCATTAAGTTTTCCATTTTTTTGGGAGGTTGAAGCTTGTTTGATTTCATAATACAAATTTTCCAGATTTGTATTTTGCATAAAAGTCGGTTGCAAACGACTATTCCATTCGTTTGGACATTTGAATTGTTCCGAGAGGAATGTTCGTACACTGCTACTGCAGAGGTTTAGATTATTTTTATTCAGTAATTTCGATCGTAAGAACATATTTTATTGATATTTTTCAGTTTTATTTTTGTCACGAAACCCGAAAGAAAAGAGGAAAACTTCAAAATGTGCTTCTTTTCTTGTGATGAGAAACCGGGACAGCTGAGTTTGACAATTTGAAATTGTCAAACTATGGGCGAGTTCACAAATATACAACATTATCATTTTCTTCCTGGGTTAACACAACGATAATTTGATATTGAGTTGGGATAGGGTTGGAATTTTGATTTGATTTTTCGGTGCATGAGTTTAGAAAATTTTTTTAAAATAAATCAAATTATTAGAGAATAAAAATTGTTTTTTTTTGTGGCGCTTGGAACACCATTGGGGTTCAACTTTCCATTAGCACAGCACGAATTTCGACACGAGTTTTTTTTTAATAGATATGTGCAAATAAATAATAATTATAGCAATTTTAGAGCGAGGACAAATTTATTTCTATTTTAAATTATTTTTCAAAGTTAACTTTTTCCCATACAACTCACGCAGAAATGGTTGATTTTGACATTTCTTCCCTGTTTTTTGTTCAGTGTTGACATACTTGATTTTTTTTTGTTGACGATTTTCTTTGATTTTAGTGCTCAAATGCAATAAGTACTTTGCATATACCCAAACTCGCATCCATCCCAAATTCTATAGTGATATACCTAGCTGTTAGTAGGTACGCCGCGCCGTAATATCAATTAAAAAAAAACTTGTTATAGGCTCAAACGCACAAAATAAAAAAAAAGTAGGGTTATGACTTAACGGTGTTTCCTCATTAAAAACATGTTCTATTGAGACCCCTACCTAGCTATAAAACAAATCAAAAGGAAATTTGTGCTGCGGTAATGGGAAGTCGCCCCACGATTGGAATTATTATTTTTGTTTGTCATTGTATTTGTATAATTACATGTATGTGTTAACGAGTTCGGTAGAGCTGTCAAATTTCCTTCTAAAAATATTTAAACAAAAATAATTTATTACTAAATTTATTGGTATTAAGTCAGGCTAATTGTTTATTATTTACCTTTTTCTCCGAATATTTACTTTCAACACCCTTTACAAAGACTGCAACCTGAAATTGAATGAAGACTGCTTACATATTTTGTTTGTTTCATATTTGTTTAAAAGCAAACTCTTTCCCGCCAAAATAAATTACAAACAAAAAGAAAAAACTTGTATCTGTTAAGCTGACAAAATCAATTGTATTAATATTAGTGCAAAGAGGAAAAATCCAGAACTGAAGATTTGATTTTATACCAAAAATAAATCAATTTATTTTAACCAATGGAATGCGAAGAGAGTGAAATTTTGTGTTTTGACACATATAGATCAAATATAAATTGATTTATATTACCCATGGAAAATCCCATAGTGTGACCCAAAACAGCTGTTCTATTGAAAACGAAATATCTATCCATATACTTCTGGTATATGTAACTATCGGACAGCATGGCTGATTTATCACATGGTTGAATATGAAGGAACCTGAATCTTCCAATTGAGCAAAGAGGATGTTTAAAATAGGTTACACATTGATATTGGTATCTTTTATTTTATAATTCTGGCAAGTTTATGTTTCTAATGTTTCAGGGATTTCCTTATTATCTGAAATATAAACAAAATTTCTCATACTTATGTTTCAATTTTGCTGTCAAAAATCTGAAAACTGAATTTTTATGAAAAGAAATGCAAAAGGTTGATTATAAGATTAGAATGAACAGTGAATTGTGTTTATATTTAATTCTGCTGCTCTGTCAATCCGTCTTAGAACATTTTCAAAAAATCTTAGAAATATAAACTTGGCAAATAATTTCGCAAATCAGATGGGTTTGTTTGTACTTATAAAAACCAGAGTCTTATAGTACGTTTCCACCAACAAATAATCCGAGATTTAAGGCAAGTGATTTAAAATAAATCATGAGGTGTTTCCACCAAAGAAAAGGAGATTAATTTGAAGTTTGGTTTATGTCATAACAACCAAGCTTCAAATTATTCTCCTTTCGAAAAGAAAAAAAAATATGTATTTGTTCACTCATCATATGTAAGTAATTAGTTTTATTATATTCTTGTACATATTTATTATTTTTGTATACTTACATTTTATTTCGTCTGTGATTTCTTGAAAGTTGTTTATTGTTTTGAATTTGAGTCATATGGAAGTGAGGCAGATAGTTTTTGTTGACATTTGCATCTGTCAATAAACGAAATTGGCGTTTAAATGGGTCGGTTCAACAATTATTCTCCGAAAAAAAGTTTGTTTGATTTGACAAACTAATGTTTCCAAGTAGATTTTAATGAGTTTTATTTGAAATCTTCATTTGAGGAGATTAAAATTTGTATGGTAAATCTTCGAGATTTCAAGGAGATTTGTGACAAATCTAGCTAAATCTCGGTTTAGTGCCCGGTGGAAACGTAGTATTAGATTGGTAATTTTCTTAATAAAATATTTGGCATAAGCAGGGCTTAACTAAGGGGACAATTATAGCTATCATTGAAATCAATCCGGAAAATTGTTTGAATGGAATCTACTTAGAAATGAAAATTATGTACTGATCCATTGAAAATTATACGAAGAATGTTTTTAGAGACAAATGTTTAATTGCGCAGTTATTCTTAGCTAAAAATGTATTTTTCTATTTTCCTGACGGACATTCATTTCCCTGAACAGCTAATACTTTTATGTTTAAAAGTGAAACGAATCATTCATTGTGTTCCAATTTTAAACAATTGTAATGACAGGTTTCTGTCACTAAACAATTTTTCAGTGGATTTCAATCAGGAAATTTTTTTCAATGACAACATTTTTTAATGATCGCTATAAACGATTTGCAAAAAAAATTCCAATGATTGGTCTCCATGATGAAAACGAATAATAGCTATAAATGGCCCCTAAAATGGGTTGCAAAGTATTTAATAAATAAGGATTTGTTTGGCGTAGCGTAAAGACAGTGTAAGTGCTTCGACTCTTTTTAACTATTCCGAGGTTTTTGACAGTTATCTCCATTTATCTATCGAACTTGGTAATGATTCTTGAAATGCACCTATATGTGAATGGTATACCGACCAACATGAGATTGAACTCAGCTATTTCTGAAAAAACGACAGCTGTCAAACTTTCAACTGACATTAATCGAATTTTACACATTTTTTGTATTTTTGTTCAGCATGTTTTGTAGAACATGTTATGGTTACTGAGCAAAATGTTTTATTTTTCCAATGATACATGTTCACTTACCTAAGATCGTGAATACACTCGCAGTTTCATAAATAATTTTAATTTTGGTTTTGTTTTTTTTTTTTTACAAAAAGCTGCGAATAGAATTTTTGTTCTAATACATTTTTTTGAGAGCTATCGTAAAATTTATTTGGGCTTTTTAATTTTCAGGGAAATAATAATAATCTGTAAGTTGACAATAATATTTTCATTGAAATTTAAATTCGCTTCTGAAATATAAATGTTCACACTGATTACAAAATCAGGCAGCGAATGGAACCAAATGTCAATGTTAGCATTTCCATAGTCAAATGTCAAAGAAATCCCTCTAAATCTAACCGTAACTTCATTGTTGGATTCTTTAATAGGTGTGATAATCCCAAATGTTTTGAACCCAATTTTCACAATTGAATTGAATTGAATAAATCATATGCTACTTTCACCAAACTGACAGATGAAAGTTTTGAAACACAAAATAAGATTTAATCACTATCTTGACAGATTCAAATACAAATATGTAAATTGATTTATTTTACCAATGGAAAGTGGAAAAGATGTAGGTAATTTTGTTCATGTAAAACGAAAAACGCTTACTTACAAAAAATTCCCTTCCTCAACCTTTCGTTTTAAAGGGTCTAAAATCTATGTATGTAGGTACTAAAGTAAAAGAACATCCAGAAAGACATATAGAAACAAAACACAACAGAATAAAAATAAAAACAAAAACTACATACATACATATATGTACCTACATTTTAAAGCCTCTTGAAGTTTTTATTGCCAACCATATAACAGGCAACCAAAAGTGCATCGCAAGTCGAAGTGAAAATCCATTTTCTAAAAGAAAAACCCATATATCAGTCTGTCTTAAGGCTTGGGGAGTGACGACTTTAGAGCTGTAAGACTATAGTTGGTACATACATATATAGAAGGCATGGGGCTAACAGAGAAAAAGGTTAATAGCTGTGCAACGGAATGTTAATAGTTTTCCTTCCTGTTGCTCTTTCTTGTTGTACACCCATAGAATGTTTCTATGTGATCCTTTGTAGATAAAACTTCTTTTTTATGTTTTCCTTTTTTCTCGTTTGCTTTTATTATTTTGTTCCCTGTGAGAATGTTAGTTTCTGTCAGATGCCTTTTTTGTTTAAGTGTATTGCACTCTCTTGTAAGAAAATTGTAAATTTTGACAGTATGTGCCAAAAGAAATTAAATGAACCACTGACTGTTAAAAGAAGAAAGTTGATGTCAGAAAAATGTCATTGAACATTTAATTCGACTTAATAGAAAAAAAAGTCAAATCCGTAACTTTTAGAAACGTCAGTATCGTTTTGATGTACATTTTTTCACTTAATTTTATTTGTATGCAGTTTCTTAGTAGTTTTAGTTTGCAGCTTGAGCTCAAAGCCTGGAGTAAAATTGTATTTTCTATACGTAAGACGGTTCATTAATATGTGAAGTTCGGACGACCTGTCAAAAACTGATTGCTGTCACTTTCGTTTGACATTTGTTTACCACTGTCACACCGAAAAAAGTAAAGCATAATGTCGCGACCGAAAATGTATAAATTTTGTCTCCTGTTCCATTCAGAAAACTATTTTGAACTTTGTTTCACTCCTTCTAAGCCACAATGTATATTAAATATAATTTTTGCTTCATTGGTCACAGTCACATGGACACGGTGCATAAAGTTATCTTGTGACCAAGAGACGTTGTGTTTTTTTTTGTTTCCTTCCCCAAGGACTCTTTTCTGTCTTTATTATGTGTGAAATTAAAAATTACATTTGGGATGCCGACCAGCCGTACTCGTGTACAGTTGAAGGATCATTTGTTACCTCGTTTAGGTCTCCATTTTGCTATCAAAAGAATATTTCTTCCACTAGAAAATAAAAAAATATATGAATGTATGTACGTATATCGGGTATAGCTTAGGTGTTAAAAGTAATAGGAAACATCACAGCAGGATACACCCTTAAATTGTCCAGTCAAACGGTATGGAATACAAAATAAGAAAAAGTGTTTTGACTTTATGTGTTCCAGGTCTTCTTGTCCCTTTCAACTGTGTAAAATAAACTTTATTAAATTGTGATAAAATACATAATCCAGTAACGATGCGCATAGAATTCTAAAATTGGATCCTTAACCCACGAGATGACCTTACGTGACGATAATTTAATCATTAAAATCAGTCGTAGAAGTATTATAGAAGGTCACACGATGAATTTAAAGAAGGATATGTTGTGAAGTTTGTGTGGATATTGTCACTTTATAGAAAAACACACTAAAAGAATTTTACTTTTGCATCAATAGATTAAGTATCTACTCAACTATGTGCATTATCGATGATTGAATTTAATCTGGGAGCTTAATCTTTTAAGATTCACTTCGATATTATTTCTAGTGACTTTAAAAACTATACTTTATTCTACTTGTACTAAAATACGAATTATTGTAGTATAGGGAGATTCAGCACTCAGTAATTTGTAATGTCGATGACGTTTAGTGACAGTAACCTGCATGTTTTCCTATTAGGCCAAATTTGATTTGAGCATTTTACTGAACATTTGATAATTCAGTACAGATTTGTTAAACGTTCCTTAAAATACATATCCACTCGTAAAAAAGTTTTTACATTTTGGAACAAAGGTACTTCAATGTTGAATTCATTCCAGTTTTCAATATATCTCAGCTTTGGATAAATGACAGCTGAGGTTTGAGATCTTTATTTATTGAATGTCTTTGTTTTAAACTGTTAATGCTGAAAACACACTGGATCAAACAAATACATCCTTTTTCATCGATTAAAAACAAAAATAGGATAATATAAAATAATAGAACGTCAAAGTAATTCGCTTCGAAAGATTTAATACTTGACACATCGTTATGTTTGACTACTTATTAAATATTAATGATCAACGAAATGCAATTATCTAAATATTCAGACAAAAATTGGCCAGTTTATATTTCCAAGGCAGACGGCACTACGTGTCACACAGCAAACGCAACGATTGACATTTTGCATGAATGATTTGAGGGTAAGGTTATCTCTCGCAGGGATGATGTGAATTGGCCACAAGGGTCATGTGATTTGACCCCGCTAGACTTTTTCCTGCGGGGTTTCTTGAAGTCGGAGGTCTATGCAAATAAACCACAATCGACCAAACCCTAAAGGTGAACATAACACAGGCCATCGCTCAAATTCAGCCGGATCTATGCGGAAGAATTATTGAAAATTGGACCACTCGGAACCGTGTCACCGTAAGAAGCCGAGGCGGGAATTTGAATGATGTCATATTCCGCACTTAATGGCATACATGACCCTTTCAAATACACAAATAATTTTGTTAATACCTCACATACAGCTTGTCTTATTTCATTTCAACATCTACCCGCCCTTATTGAAAAAAACCTTTATAAAGAGGTTTTTGTCCCCAAGGACTCCATTGTCAGTTATTTCATCAGTTTTTTTTTTAATATTTTTGTTTTTATTTCAATTAGAAAAAGAATGAAACCAAAAAATCGCAACTTATTTACACCAAACACCGGACAGAGCTTAAAATGAGAGAATTAAATGAAAAAATCTCACATCCCCATATCATGACTACACTTAGTTACAATATTACCTCAAATGATTAGAGTTTATCTTTACTTAAAAAAGTTTAGCTCAAGGCCAAATGATGTATCGCTTTATAGCTTGCTTTATTTCTACAGCCCCCTACTGACCTTCTTTTCTTAATATATGAATGCTCTTCTAGTTCTACAGCATAATACATATATACCTATGAAATGAACGTATATAAATGTATAATTTTCTATGAACAATTTCAAAGAAACATTTATCACTTTAAAACAAAATTTAAATTCAAAACACGAAAAAGTATCGTTTTGTAATCGGCATTCGAAGAAGCTCTTTTTTGGAACTAACTACACTAATCCCTCTGCCATTCGTCCTTTCCCAATGAAATATGTTGTCCTTCCATATTTTCTTTTTCTTTTCCTTTTCCTTTTTTAAGTTCTATGAGGGGGGGAGGGGGCTATGGTAAGGTTGAACTGGAAAGAGCGCTGTGTCTAAAGTTGCATTGTTATATTATTAAGGATACGCGGATGAGGTACTATATATTTGGACTCATAGACACACCTACCTATTTAAAAATATAGAAAACCATTTCAGCTTAAGAACCCCTCAAACTTCTTTAAATGCTTTAGAACTTCAAATCATTGAGTACTAATGTAAGGCAAGAAAACGAAGCCAAAAGAATGGATATAAGGCATATCAGGGAGGCAATTTTTGATGATCATGAATAGCCAAGGGTGTGTCTGTTGTATAGTCTAAGAGTACTTTAAAATAAGTAATTCATGAATGACATGCAATATGGATATTTTCTTGAATCCAAATAGGATTTCTTGAGCTTTGTAAATATTCTTATCTGGGTACAAATTGTATAGGTAGTTGGTTTAGATATTGTTGGTAATTTAGCGCTTCAGTTGTTTTGATTTGTTTTGATTAATCATTGAACATGATTTGAGCAAGAATTTTATTGGATTTACTTTTTTAGTGATTAGGTTGATTCATATAATTGTTGTAAGAATTTTGAAAAAAATAATGGGTAAAATATTCGATTATCCATCCATCCAAAGAAGAGTACATCAAGGCTGTTTAAAGAAAGGGTAAAACCTAAACACCTATCTTCTTACCTTTCATTATGAAAAATTCTAATTTCTTTATGTTTTATACGTTTTTGCTGCTGAAAAATATAATTTCTTTATTCTTTAGTTTCAATCGAGGCAAAGTTTCAAAAAATCTGAACATGAAAATAAAATCCGTATTAGCTGTCCCTTTTCGTATTTCATAATATTTTTAGCAGTACTGTTTCGAAAATGTTGTTTTTGTCTTAAATATTTTACGAACATGATAATTTAGCGTACAAACTGAAGAACTTTGATATTAGTGGCAGTACGGATCGAAAGGGTAAAGTAACTTTTTTGTTGGATCAAAATAACCTTGGTTTATAAAATGTTGAGAAAAAATATGATTGGAATCGGTTTATTAGTTCTTCAGAAAACTTAAAAACAGAATAACGGTTCTGTGGGAGTACAATACATTTCTGGAGAAATCGAATTTTCGATATTTATCTAAAAATGTTGTATGGCGACTACTGGGTTAAAATCTTAACTTCCAAGTTTAAACTCAATCGATCGAATAGCTTGGGCTGTATGGATGAGGACAGTGTTTAAGTTCAATATTAGACTGGTCAAAACAAAAGCAACTTTTAAAAAATACATTTATTTTTCTTAGATTTACTAAAATATTGCTGGTATTTTTTAGCAAACCCATTGTTTTTAATCACTTCAGCAAATCTTCAAGGCATGGAGTCAATTAAATTATGCTTATCACGCTGTTTGGGATACTTTTCCAAGCCAATTTAATTTGATCAAGCAGATCATTTTTATTTTTGCAATACAGTTCGTCGATCTACAATTTAACATAGATTTTCTATGGGGTTGAGATCTGGGGACTGTGCTGGCCATTGTAATACATCAATCCGGTTTTCTTGAAACCACTTCTTAACCGTATTGGACGTGTGCTTTGTTCGTTGTCCTGCTGAAATATTTCAGAGGCATTACATTTTTCAAAATGTCGCGGTACATAAAATGATCATCAATCCATATCTTCTATTTGGTGAATCGGTCCCAATCCATGCCCTGAAAAATATCCCCACAACAGTAAGTTACCTCCTCAGTAGCTTTGGTGTAACGTGGATTTAGTGCCTCTTTGGCTGGTCTGTGAACACGACGGAGACCATCGGAAGCTTTAAAATTGAATTTGGACTCGTCGAAAAGAGTACGTTCCTCCATTTTCTAACGGTCCAGTTTATGTGATAAAAATTTTATTAAATATTAGAAAAGGATTAACATGTTGTTTAAGTTATTAGTTTTTGAATGGCATAAAGATGTAGGTAGTTTTAGTTGGTAATGTTTTGGCCAACACTGCACAAAGTTTCTATACGTAGCTAGTTAAAATTCGAGTTGAATTATTAGAAAACAACAACATATTATAATGAAATAGTTTTGAAATCAATAGCTTCAATTATTTCGTGTAATCCTAGTCGAAAATCAGTTTGTACCAATTTTGGGTAGATTTTAATATTTTATCAAAAAACGGACAATTACTTTTTTCTAAAAAATTTATTTAATGTTGAAGCTGGAAGGTAATATCTTTAATTGTTGCCAAGATATTCGAGTCAACAATACATTTTTGACAAGTTTAAGTAGTTTTTTTTTAATTTTTCATTGGAAGTTATTGTAATCGGTCCGATTTGTTAAATTGAAAAATTTGACATTTCTCGACGTCCCTTAATAAAGGTCCCTAGAATCTAGATCCAAGATTTTTAGAGAGATGTTGTGTGTTGGTTTGTATGTACGTTCGTAGGTCCGAACGGGATTTTTTTTTGGTTGTCCATACCTCATCGAGATATCGACTTCAAATAAATTTTGTTTTACAGATAATAACACAGAAAGATGCAGGAAGGACTTTCAAAAAAAAAAAATTAATGCTATACACATTTAAAAAATAGTGAAAATTTTGGTTGACCTCCAAAACAAATATATGTAGTGAATTAAATTAAATAAAATTAAAAACAGTATAATTTTGAAAATAAATCAATTAACCTTTTGTTTTTATAAATATAAAAAACTGAAAAAAGTGGTTTTACATCAAAAATTGACAGTTTTTTTTTACAAGAAATAATAACATTAAAAAAGTATTATTAAAGTTTGTTGAAAACTAATTTTGGACTCAAATATTTGTTCAATAATTCAGGATATATAGGCTACAAATTAATTTCATCTTAAAAAAATTTTGTTTTCAACATTTAGTTGATTTTTTTCTTAAATCCAAAAGTCAGTAAATAAAAATTAAGATCTACAAAAAATAGTACGCAAAATTGGTAAAAATTGATGTTCGATTTTTGATACCTTCTGAATAAATTAAGTTATTGACTTCAAAATGACTTGATTTCAAAATTTTCTTAGAAAAATTTAATCTGTTATTTTGTACATAGGAAATGAAAACTTTCAAGCTACTAAAATTAGTAAAAATTGGTTGGTTTTCGACTAAAAATCCCGTTAACAAAAATAGATTTTGAAATCAAACTATTGATATAAATTGGAAATTAATTTTCCTGAGCAGCTGATACTTTTATGTTCAAAACTGAAATGAATCATTCCACTGATTTGTGTTCCAATTTTACACAGTTCCAATGACAGATTTCTGTCAGTAAAAATGTTTCGGTGGTTTTCAATCAGGAAATTTTTTCAGTAACAGACATTTTTAAGGATAGCTATAAACGACCTGTCAAAAAAATTCCATTGTTTATTTTTAATGATGAAAACCAATTGAAATTGTTTTTTAGAAGTTTCTTAGCAGTTAGTACGGCATTCACCGTTTCTACCCTGAGCGAATTTCTTTTTTATCTTTTATAAGGCTATAACATCTGAAAATTTTCTTTCTGCTTTTGCACTACTATGGGGCAAACTGATTAATGAACCGACGAATTTTTTAATCAGGGGAAACATAAAATCATTATTTGCGTTTTTTATTTGAAATATTTACATATATCTGGAAAGAATGGAACGAACATTTGGAATGGAAATAGAACACAACAGAGATGTTAGTAGGTAAATGCAATCACAGATGTGCAAGTTTTGGAATTATATTTTAAATTTTGGTTTTTATTGTAAACCAAATAAAAATTTCTTTTGCGTTTTATTTTGGGGAGTAGTTTTCGTCCGTGGGTAGTAGAGTAGAAGTTGAAATACTACTAAAGTAGCAAAAACGACAGCAGTGTCGTTGGGACTTAAAACTATAGAAAAAGAATTAATATAATAATATTAGTTTACTTAATGTCTTCTTCAACAGGAAGATATTTTTAATGGAAAACAAAAAATAAAAATTCAAATTTTACAGTGTACACAAACTATATTCATAAAAGCACAAAGAAGTCGAAAATATTTGTTTTTTTCTTATATTTTGAAAGAATTTTACTGTTTACAAGTCTTAAGAAAAACAAAAAGAAGAAAATTCTCCATTACTTTAATAAACATCAGAGACAAAAGGTATAAGAAACCATCATGCTGTCGCGTCCTGAAAATGGTTGTATGTACTGTTGTGTTTCATATTGACCCATCCTACCTACTCCAAGTCGACTCTTTTTCCTGCCATCATCCGATCCTGAAAGCTTTTTTTTTTTTTTAAATAGAGGGAGGACAAAGAAGCTTAACAAAGTCTTAAAATTGTTAGTTTCAATCTTTGTTGTTTTGTTTGTTGGTGAAGGGTCATCAACTTTTGTGGGTTTACATCCATTGTCCGACTTATTTCGGGCCCGGAAGGTGATGGTTCTTTTCGTTTTGCCAATACCTTGCTATTCTATTTTGCCTAGCGCTACCTGTTAGCAGTTCCGCACTTAATTTTTGCTCTTCGCGGACTACAACTATACTTCATCTATTGAATGAAGTGCCAGGTAAAACAAAAACCACTTAAGCTGCAGTCTTGGTTTTTGTTTAGGTACGTCGTCGTCGCGTCGTAAGTAGGTAAGTTTAACATTGTTCATTGTTAAAACCCAAGGCCTCATAGCTATAGAGAGAGGTGTGAGGTTGTAACACACTATGTTGTTTATTAACTTTGTTGGTGATGTAAATTAAAGTGAGCAACTTTAACACGACTTTATTCTTAAGAAGAGATGAAAAGCTTCTTCCTTGCCTAAAGTGGTATTTGTATAAACATTATTTTTGTAGATATGAAGATACATATATAAAATCATCAAGAAATAAAAAATACAGTTCTTCAAGACTACACATACCTTCCAAAACATCAACATCTAATATACAAGTCTCAAGAGAAAATAAAGCCCGCGTAAAGAACTAGAGCTCTTTATGACATTCAAAAACGCTGTTTGGGTTTTTACGACGTGATAACGACACTTGCACATGACCGAAATATTTGATTCTAGATGTTGAGTGTTTCTTAAACAATTCCAGCGATAAACATATCCTTGGAAGGATTTTATTCGTCAACATCATTGCCAGAAAAAAGAATTTACTATACTTGTGCATATGTACCTATACATATGTACATATAGTATGAAGCAGTAAAAAAGTATAGATATAGGTATAAGGATAACAAAAAATAATACGAAAGGTTTAAAGAAATGGAATCGTTTTATTTTGAAATAAAGGGTTGCAGTTGAGTTATTGCATCTGTGTGTTCTTTTTTTTTAAGGACCATGTGAGTGGAATATGAAGTGATGTCAACTTTAAATAAGTATAAATAAAATATAAAACGCTCAATATGTACATTATGTATAGTACGTTCAAAAGTTCTTTCGTGGGAACTAGGGAGTTCCGAGGTACATAAATACAGATATTTTTATATATGGAAGTCCTCGTAGGGATGCGGGTGAGGAACAATATAAGTACACGTGATATATTTTTAGAATTCTTCCTCTTCATGCCTATCTACAGTGACACATAAAGAATTGCTGAAAGAATTTAAAATCAATTTTAACCTTAAATTTGAAAGTGAAAATGTTAGAAGTTATTGACAGGAAATTAATAATTCTCGCATTGCAAAAACAAAGAGATTTTTATATTGATATTTTGTTCGAAATGTAGGTGAGGGAGGAAGGTTCGTACCTAAGTTTTAAAGGAAAGGTTTAAGGGAAACTAATGAAAAATGTACGTATTATAGTCAAGGGTGGATCCAGTCTTTTAATCCAAGTATGCCATATAGTTTAGAGGGGTTTTGTTGCTTTTACGCAGAAATAGAAATGTAAGAAATTGTTTTGAAACGTAGCTTTTTCCAAAAACGAATATATTCTTTTTTGTTGCCATTTCTTTATTAATGCGAAAAACGCTACAAAAATTAAAAAACCCAGAAGTTTAGTAGTAATTTTTTCGGACTTAATTTTCGAGAGTCTATTATTACTATCGCTATCAGTCTGCTTACTCGATAGATTGGAGGTGATTCTAGAAAATATCAGGAGTCAACAAAACTTAAAAATTGTAGAGAGAAAAATGTTTAGTTCTTGAATTTAAGAAAATAAGTACATAATTTCTCTGAATATAAAATAAAAACAAATAAGTTGTGAAGAAACTTTTGTGTGGCAGTCACAAATTACACGTTTAAAAATATCTTTTCACTTCAGTTCTCAAGAGATTCAATTTCAAAGCTTTTACATATATTTAAATAGAAATGAAACGTGCATTTTGTTTTTCAATTAGCCATTAGTTTCACAAAAGTGTCACTTTTGCTATTTTTCTTTAATTTTTTAAGAACTTAAAAGAATCGATTTTGAAAGAAATATAATGCACGAATGGGTCGCTAGAACTTGATAATTTCTTCAAAAAAGTCTGTTTAAAAATATTTGTTATATTTTAAGATTTAAAAATGTACCTGCAAAATAAGTTTTTCTCAAAAATTCAAATGACATTTTATTTCTCAAAAAACCTAGATTAACTTAATTTTTTTTTTTCAAAAATCATTAGAGCGGGTTTTTTAAAATTAATTTTTATATATACAATTTTTAAATTTTGTCTTTAAAATATTTTTGGTATGCAGTTATTTAGTGCTTATAAATATAAAATTTACATTTAAATTTGGTTAAAAAACGTTCACCCCTTTCTGAGATATCAAGTTTTGTAAATAAAATTATTATGTTTTTTAAAAATTAAAAAAAATAAAAAAATTTATTGACATTTTTGATCATCAAAAATTTGAAAATTAGATCATCGAAAATAGCTTGCTCTGAAAGAGAAGATTATTGAAATCGGTCGATTAGTTCTTGAGAAAACTTAAAAACAAAATAACAGTTTTATGAGGGGTTCTCTTCTGGTGCAATACCAAAATATGTTTTCCTTATAGAAAGAAGCCGAATAAAGAAAAAAAAAAATTTTGAAAGTTTTAAAAAATTCATTTTTGAAAAAAATTCGAATTTCCGATTTTGAACCAAAAAATTAGTATGAGGACTGATGTTATTTTTCGTATTAAAAAATTGAAAAAAAACCGCTTTAAGCTAATCGGCTAAAAACCTTAACTTCAATCGGCGCAATGGTTTAGGCTGTAGGGGCCAGGACAGACAGACGGACGGAATCGGGGGACCCATTTTTTTTCGAGTTTTCTACCATCGTAATGTCATGTTTGATTCTAATTTTACAAAAATTCAGTTGTTTTTGACAGCAAATTACTTTTTGCTGAATGTCGATAAATTACTAACAAATCCTTAGATGAAATCTTTACTTATACAACTTAACTGATACAAGCTTTATGGCTCATATCTCATATGACCCCCCCCCCCTGGATCGTCCATTGGAGAAAATTTGATGTGTTCTTGGACATATTCTTGGTCCAGTCCTCAGTTAAAAGTGGTACTTTGGGCAACAAAGTCTTAGGAAGTAAAATACCAATTTTGCTTTTCATATAAGAAAAATAAAGAATTCAAAATATAATGGGGGTCATATCCATAACTTGAAGACTTTCATCTTCTAGGTTTTGAACCAATTACGAAGCATCCTTTTTAATCGCGTGGACCCAAAGAATTGTGGAAAAATCAAAAGATAAATCAAAGGGAATATTTTCTTCCGAAATTGCCACCGCCTTCCAATTTTGGTTATGCAAAATCATTAATCATAGATCGGTAGCGCAATCCGTAACAGTTTCAACGGCCTTATTTTGGAATAAGTAAGGTATAATCTCACCACCACCGCCCTTAAGCCCAAATACCGCACAAACAGTCACACTTGGATGATGGTGAGACTTTTTAACAATCAGTCTTTTATTGAAGCCCCACATGAGAAAATTCTGTTCATTTACGTAATCTCCAAGTTGAAAATGGGCCTCAATTAGAGCTGGAAAGCGCCGTTGGACCTATGTAATGCGAAAATAAAAATATGTTAAACGATAATATTATGCCGGATTTGTATTGACATAATTAGCGGTCCTAGAGCCATTTCGTCGCATTCAGGAAAGATATCAAGTTTTTTACTCTCATTTCAAAAAATTCATCAAGATCTTTAAGGAATGCCCTTCCAGGAATGCTTAACATTCTAGGACTGACCAGGGCAGAACATTTACAGAGAAAGTGAATCACAGCTTTGCTGAATTCTCGCCTATCGGCCGATGTCCGGTACATATTCCAGTGATCCTGGCTATATCATGCTTGCGTCTGCATAATAGTTCGATAGAATTTTTTTTTTATAGGTATAGGTAGGCCCTATCATCCTGAGTATTGTCCAGTCCGTTAAACTGTTTTAACTACGGTTGGATTCTGCCTGTGCTCCAAGAGGAATATTTACCTTTTCCGCAAATGAGCGGTCCTTGCCGGGCCAACACATCAGCACTATGACCTGGAACCCAAATAAGAGTGACACGGAGGTTGATGTTGAGGATGGATAGTTCACCCCGACATTGTTGGACCAGTATATTGGATGTTGAAGCCAAATTGATAGCCATAATAGCCGCCTGGTTGTCAGTCCGGATAGCCGTGTTTCTAGTTTGGTGTGAGTTTGATTTAAGTATTTTGCATGCTTCTTTGATTGCTAGTAATTACATTTGAAATACACTGGCACAATTAGGTAGCCGAAAAGACTTAGAGACATTTAAGGATTTAGAGAAGATTTCTGACCCGTTTCAGCACTGCATCTTTGACCCTTCAGAAGTCTTTTCTAACAAGGCAACTGTTTGGCAGGATTGAAGAGCTCCTGTTCGATCGATCCATTAGACAAAATACGACGTACAACGGACGTAAATCATCTTCAAATGAAGGCCCCACTTTTTACCAAAAGTTTGTCTACAGGCGTAAAATGCAAGCCTTCGTAACCTGTCTTTCAATGTTTACTTTCCTATTTAAGTAATGGACTGACTAAACCTTTTATGCAAAATACGGAGAAAAACCGTTTGTGGAATGCCTAGTTTCAAAAATGGATAATAAACCTGTGTTTTCTGCGAAGTGTATCGCTCCATTTTTCCTAATGGCGTAGTTTTTAGATGTCAACAGTCAAAAGTGAAAAGATGACAGTTTAAAAAATGACAGCTGCCAAAATGGCGGACTATTCAAATGAAACCCCTAATAAAAAAGCCTTCATTTTCATGCTTACTGTACATTAATTTATTAAGCAATATAAAACAAAAATGGGGTTACGATTTTCCAGAGTTTAAAACATAAATATTCAAGCTTCTAAGACTATACCTACATAATTAAGTTATGAGTCCTTGAATTAAACATAAAATTGTTCGTTAATTCATTTAAAATAAAAAATGTACAAAACAAATTCCATCAAGACATACGAAGATGTTTTCTTTTTCATTAAAAATAATGTTGACTCCAATCAACTGCGTAACTCTTTTGTAAAAAGGCACTTTTTCATATAATATACCTAACGTATATACAATTTACAACTGTAATCGGTCTTAAGCAACATTATTATTCACTTTTTTGTTTTTATTGTTGTAGTTGAGTTTTAGCTTTTCTTTTTGGAAATAAATACCTTTTGACTTAACATCACCATTTCCTGACATATTACCAAACGCGCTTCATTTCTTTTACCGACATATATTAATTTTGAACCGAAGTACCGTTAGAGTACAGCGCGTTAAAAGTCTTATTGCCAACCCGTGGAAAATCCATTTGTTTTCCATTGCGCTGTTAATGAGTTTTGTGTGAGGGTTTCTTAAGACTTTTGTACCTATACTTCTTCTTAACGAAACCCGCCGCCGAACCCCCCACCATATCTTGCGCTCTTAGTTCTTCTTTCGCATTTTTTTCTGTTCATAGGCACTTTTGTTAACACTTAAATTAAACCTACGTTCTTTCTTAGAAACTCACTTATATCCCGAGTAGCATACAAAGCAATGTGATAAGGTGGATGGCGCCCAACGTGGCGTCGACGACGACGACGACGGCAAAGAAGACTACTATATACGTCGACGACAACCTCCCATATTAATATTCACTACAGAACCTAAGAAATTATTTTACAACGAAGTGTGCAAAGTGTATGAAGCTGGTGCAGAGCAGGCAAGGCATACGTAAAGCTGTAAAAATGTAAATTTCACTTAGTCAGGAGAGGAACTCTAGCGATTCCACGCAAAGTCCAAATTTGTAAAAAAAAAAGAAAATTAAACAAGAAAAAAAAAGGTTTCCATTCTCACTCTTTGGGACTTAAGCTGATTATTATCCTTTTATGTGACACTGCGAGTTAAAGAAAACGAGTAAATGCAAATCATGTGCACTGCATGTCAAATAGAAGGCAAGAAAGGACAGCCAGATCTTTCAAGTATAATCAATTTGCACTTCAAGACTTCAACCCTCTGATGATGGTATAACTAACCTATATATGTATGTATGTATATTCCAATTTACCATATTTTTTCAAGGACTAGCTATATTCTCCTCGGTGTCCACACTTAATTCAAATTCAATTTCCTTAAATAGCCATAAAGTATGAAATGTTTTCTTAGATAGCTCAGATTTTTCGTAATCCAGTCCGGTTCAGAGAGGGATTCAATTCGAAAGGATTTTTTATTTATATACTAACCTCTTTTCACAACATGACCCTTTTTTGTGTTGAACCATAAAATGTGAATCACTTGAATTTGATTTTATGGCCTTCCTGGGGATGTGGATGTAGTTATTGCGTTGCGTGTTGGTTTTGAATTCGGATGACGAAAAATGTTCATTGTTAACTGGGTTTTTGTGATAGCAAAGGGTGATGACCCAATTTTGTTTATAATCTACTTACCACTTTTGAGGACTCTACAACGTACATGCTGATAATAATAAATGTTATAATCTTACACGTTGTGCGGTGAAGGGGGAAGATCTGCGACGACTTTTTTTCTTATGGGTTTCACTTAATTTTTAAAAATCAATACATACATATATTATATATATTTTGAGAAAGTATGTAGGTGGTCCCAAAAGGTCCTTTATTAGTGCATAATTTATATGTATTATTATTTATAAAAATGGATTTTGGTAAATTTAAATTAAGTCTAATGAAAATCGGTATATTTTGACCATGAAATTGGCGTCTATGTATAATATACATACAAATATAAATATAAAATGTAATTGAACCGCATTCCATTTAAAGTTGGAAGATGCAACTTATAGAATTCAAGACAAGAAACAACAAATTCAAATTTAAATGCACAAATAAATGATTTCATTTTTCATAGGCATCTTGAGATACCATAATCCAGCATTGAAGATATAAACGGGGACATATGTATATTCACCTTTCTCTGATGCGTGGAAGACTTATCAGAATGGTAAAATAGGTCCTAAAAATTGAGTTAGAAGAAGCCACACTAAATTTTCCGAATCCCCAAAAAACAAATATCACCGATTTCTTTCGTACTTTTTTCATCACGCCGCCGGGTAAAACAAGGTCCTATGAAATAACTCCGAGGAAAAAATGCCGAATTTCAAAATTTGCCTTTATTACAAAATTGAAAAACGAGGCTGGGATGCGACCCACACTGATAACTTCCCATCCCGTCTGTTGATTTGTCTTGCTTAAAAATTTGTCTATATGTATCAATTTTTACCAAATTTGCGTAATATTTTTTGTAGATTTTATTTTTTTATGAAAAAACGGACTCTTGGATTTTTATAAAAAAAATTACTCAATATCGAAAACAATATTTTCTGTGAAATAAAATAAGTTTGAAGCCAATAATTGTAATTTTTGAAAAGCTATTTGAGTCGAAACTAAATTTTTACCAAGTTTTAGTATTGTTTTTTTGTAGGTTTTTATTTTTTGTAAAAAAAACTGTCAATTCGATTTTTCTCAATATTTTATCGAATGTTGAAAATAATATTTCTTATAAGTTAAAATTAGTTAGAAGCCATTATCCCAAATTTTTGAAAAGATATTTGAGTCGAAAATCAATTTTTACCAACTTTTTAAAATTTTTTTTAGGTTATTAATTTTTTCAACAAAAGCTGTCAATTCGATTTTTCTCAAAATTTTTCCTAATGTTGAAAACAATACTTCTTATAAGTTAAAATTAGTTTGAATCCATTATCTCAAATTTTTGAAAAGATTTTTCAGTCGAAAATCAATTTTTACCAACTTTTGTTAAAGTTTTTTTTCGGTTTTTATTTTTTTTGTAAAAAAAAACAGTCCATTCGATTTTTTTAAAAATTTTACTGAATGTTGAAAAAAATATTATTCGAAAGAAAAAAGTGTTTAAAGCCAATATCTCAAAGTTTTGAAAAGATATTTGAGTCGAAATTCAATTTTTACCAACTTTGAGTAAAGTTTTTTTTAGGTTTTTATTTTTTATAAAAAAAAAACTGACAATTCGATTTTTCTCAAAATTTTATCAGATGTCAAAAACATTATTCTTCGTTGCACAAAATTGTTTTGGAGATGAAATCATATTTTAGTCGTAAAATGTTCGAGGTGACAAATTTTTTTTTTCAGTTTTTTTTGATTTATAAAAAAAACCGTTGATTGGGTTTTTTTTCCAAAAATATAATTGTTTTGTATAATATAAAATTTAATTCAAGTCTCTAGCGTCATTGGTTCATGAGATATTTAGGTTTAACCAAAATGTTCACCTTTTTTTTAAATTGCTATGGTAAAAAAACCACCCACGAAATTTTCTTGAGAGCCCTTTCTGCATCTTTCTGCCTTATTATCTGTATAACAAAATTTATTTGAAGTCGATATCTCTTCTGGTTCTTGAGCTATGGACGACGAAAAAAACGTCGCGATCGTACGGACGTACGGACATACGGACGTACGGACGTACCAATGTACGTACACACGCACGCACAGACATCTTTCTAAAAATCTTTTATTTTGACTCTAGGGACCTTGAAACGTCGAGAAATGTCAAAATTTTAAATTCGACAAATCGGACAAACTACAATGATTTCCTATGGGAAGTTAATAACGCCGCTTTGCAAGATTTGGCCTTATTGCTTTTTGTTAAAGTAAAATAAAAGATTTTTCAGTCGAAAATCAATTTTTACCAACTTTTGTTAAAGTTTTTTTTCGGTTTTTATTTTTTTTGTAAAAAAAAACAGTCCATTCGATTTTTTTAAAAATTTTACTGAATGTTGAAAAAAATATTATTCGAAAGAAAAAAGTGTTTAAAGCCAATATCTCAAAGTTTTGAAAAGATATTTGAGTCGAAATTCAATTTTTACCAACTTTGAGTAAAGTTTTTTTTAGGTTTTTATTTTTTATAAAAAAAAAACTGACAATTCGATTTTTCTCAAAATTTTATCAGATGTCAAAAACATTATTCTTCGTTTCACAAAATTGTTTTGGAGATGAAATCATATTTTAGTCGTAAAATGTTCGAGGTGACAAATTTTTTTTTTCAGTTTTTTTTGATTTATAAAAAAAACCGTTGATTGGGTTTTTTTTCCAAAAATATAATTGTTTTGTATAATATAAAATTTAATTCAAGTCTCTAGCGTCATTGGTTCATGAGATATTTAGGTTTAACCAAAATGTTCACCTTTTTTTTAAATTGCTATGGTAAAAAAACCACCCACGAAATTTTCTTGAGAGCCCTTTCTGCATCTTTCTGCCTTATTATCTGTATAACAAAATTTATTTGAAGTCGATATCTCTTCTGGTTCTTGAGCTATGGACGACGAAAAAAACGTCGCGATCGTACGGACGTACGGACATACGGACGTACGGACGTACCAATGTACGTACACACGCACGCACAGACATCTTTCTAAAAATCTTTTATTTTGACTCTAGGGACCTTGAAACGTCGAGAAATGTCAAAATTTTAAATTCGACAAATCGGACAAACTACAATGATTTCCTATGGGAAGTTAATAACGCCGCTTTGCAAGATTTGGCCTTATTGCTTTTTGTTAAAGTAAAATAAAATGGAATTTTAAGCCTAGTTGATATTTTAAGCCGTTCCTTGAAGTTTCAAGACATGCCTTGGAGTCTCCAGACCTGCCATGAAATTTTAAGAGCTCCCTAGAAATTTTAAGACTTCTCTTGATATATCCAGACCTTATAATTGAACTTCCTTTCAAGGCATCACTTGGTCAATAATTCCCTTGAAATTTTAAAACCAGCTTGGAAAGCTCAGGACCACCCTTAAAATTTCAAGACCACCCTTGAAATTTCAAGACCACATTTGAAATTTCAAGACCACCCATACAATTTCAAGAGCACCTTTAAAATTTCAAGATCTTCTGTTGAATCTTCATTCATCACTTGAAATTTTAATATATACCCTGAAATTTCAGAAACATTCTTGACATTTCAAGTTCTCCTTTGATATTTTCAAACCTTCTTTGATATTTTAAGACCTCCCTTTAATTCTTCCTAACATCCCCGAAATGTTGAGATATGCAATAAAATTTATAGGTCTGCTTAGTAATTCCAGGATGTGTTTTGATATTTAAAGATTTCCGTTGAAGTTTCAAGAACTACCTTGGAATTGAAATAGCGACCAGCGAAGCGGGTAGGTAACAGCTTGAATTTGATAGAACTAATTTTAACTTAGTAGTACCTACCCTTGGCGTAATGGTTAGTGCGTAGGACTGTAATATTAGAGATCTTGGATTAAATCCTTACTTGTGCCACCTAACGTTTTTTTTACGGGTAATGCGAGGAATTGACAAATCCTTTAAAAAAGTTCTTTTCATTAAAAGTGCTTTCAAAAATTTTCCGTTTGGGTTTGCCATAAAACTGTAGGTCCCCTCAATTCCTTAAATGACTCGTACACATATGTATATATTTGAGAGTTATAAATCACTAGGCCCTAGTTCTAAACGGAATGTTACGCCACCTAATTTTTTTAATCGTTTTTAACTAAACTAATAAAATTAAATTTATATCATTAAATTTAGAAAAAGTTGAAGATTAAATAAATGAAAATTCTTATTTAGAAATTTACTCTTTCTGCGCGCTATTCTTGGAAAACTTCCCTGATTCTATAAAAAAGATATAAAATACTTTAATGCACTAAAACTTGATCCCAACAAATCAACGTTAAATGTTCTAACAATAACTCCAAATATTACTTACAAAAGGATTTAAAAATAAGAGTTATTTCAAAATATGCTCATGATTTGAATTTTTGTCTTATTTCTTATTATTTGGTGTGTTTTACTTTATTTAATACGAAATTACAAAAGCAACATACAAAACTTAGAAAATATAGAACGAACAATAAAAATTGTTAAAACTATTAAACGTCAAATTATACACCTACTTACTATTTTAGTTATGTCAATGTCGTTAAAATAAATTTTGGCATTGAAAGTTGTGTAACCTGTTTTTTTTCCAAAATACCTAAATTTTTATGATGCCACCCCGCTAAGCAGTGCTGATGCTGCTATCAGATTTCTAGGTTTGATGTCATCATAACTAAGTTACAAGCAACTCCCAAAAGAATAAAACACACTTACACTTCTCCCTATAAACCCACAAGTGTAAAGTTCAAACACAACTAAGAACAAAAAATGTTGGTAATTGTATAAATGTACGTATTGTATATATATATAATATATATCTCTTGTAATTTGTAGCTTGTCAAAGTTTCAAATCCAAAAAGTGTTGATGATATCAGAGTCCATATTGCAGTTGAACAGTTTGATGACAGCAAACTTAAGTTTTCCAATTTTCCAAACCTGATTATCACCACTTCTCTCTTTTCAACTTTCAACACACTAAATAACATCGTCATCAAAATATAAATTGTCTGACCTCTCATGTTTGTGTTTTTCTTTTTAAAAGAAAAGCAACAAGATTAAAAAAAAAAAATAACTTTCCAATTTTCTTGGATTTATGTGTTTCGAAATGTTGTCCTTTTTCCATTCCAATTACATGAGTCCAAAAAACTCTTAGACCAACAAAAACACATAACATACTTTTAGTGTATATGTGTATAACCCCCTGTGATCGTCCTTCAAATCCTCATGATTCGATTCTTGGTAAAACAATTTACGTTCGACTCCGAAATTTGTGGAGTTAAATTAAAAGTTCGTCCCTTAAAACATCACACAAGATCCAACATAAATAAGAGAGCGGGACGTGAATTGTAAACTATTTGAAATTAATTATTCACATTAGCATATAAGCATCAAGAGTAGGTAATCGAGCACGATAATAAGTTTCACCACATCAACTAATGAGCTGGAGCTAGTTAAACAAGGATCCACTGTGTCTGCCACTTAAAATCGGCAACATAATATATGTAGTTGCAAGCAGTGCCAGCGATAGAAATGATGGTGAAGCGTGATGGGGTGGGGTGCGGTGCGGTGTGATACGATGGCTATAACGAAACTCTAACAACAAAATCTTCTTGGTTTACATACGTAGTATGTATATATTTATAAGTTAGGATACGAATAATCTCTTTTACATATGAACTTTTACTGTAACATTGTTGCACAACATGCAAAATTAAAGTCTTTTAAAACCTCCAACGCATCCCATCGCATCATAACCTACCCCCAGCCGTCATCATCATCATCATCCTCATCATCATCGTCACTTTGTATTATTTACACCAACAATTGTTTTAAGTTTTCCAAGGACGTGAGAGATATTGTCGGCGAAACTTTTTCATCATCCAGGATTCAGTTAATTATCAGGATAGAGATGCACACTCACACACACCCAACAAACCATTCTCCCACACACACACAAACAGAACACCCATTCACAGTTACTTTCTATGCCAAAGTGCAGTTGTCCTGAAACGAACTAATGAATTCATTGTACAACGCAGACAGATAGTTTCTAATTTGCTCCATAAAATTTAAATTGACTAAGGAGTCCGAGGACGAAGTTTTTCTCTCGGATTCTCCCACAGTGAACATAGCCTCATCATTGTTGTCATCGGGTATAAGGGTTGAGTTGAACGTTGAAGGGTAAAGAGTGGTGATTTTTTTTTTTTAATTCGCACATGCAGTTTTTCCAGAAGTTGGAGTAGAGTTTGTACGTATAGACTTTATAGCTTTCAATGTGATTTTTTTGTAGCCATTTCTAGTAAGGACTTTTATTGGGATGCTGACTTACTTAACGTGCAAGACCGTGGCGAGTTAACAGATAGAAGTGATTTTTCTTTAACTATTTGAAAAAAAATGGTCTTCGTAGTTTTTGTAAATCGATAAGGATAATTTGAGATGGGAATTGGCTATTGAAGGGATGTTTTGAAAAAAAAAAACAAACATAGGTTGGGATGCGACCCACACTGATAACTTCCCATCCAGTCTGTCGATTTGTCTTGCTTAAAAGTTTGTAGGTTTTCGTATTGTGTTAAAAAAGTTGTTAGTTGAATTATTCTTAAAAATTTAAAAACTACCAACAATATTTTGCATATAATGAAATAGTTTGAATTCAAAATCAAGTTTTGTTAACGAGATTTTAAGTTGAAAACAAATTTTTACCAATTTAAGTAGCATTTGTTAAAAGTTTTTATTTCTTATATTAACAAATACAAATTGGATGAATGAAATAATTTTGAGAGATATCGAGAACCGAACCAAATTCGCGTACTATTTCTTATAGATTTTATATTTATATGAAAAAAAGGACTGTTGGATTCTTTTTAAAAAATTATTGAATATCGAAAACAATATTTTCTGTGAGATAAAATAAGTTTGAAGCCAATATTTTGAATTTTTCAAAGCTATTTGAGTCGAAAGTACATTTTTACCAAGTTTTAGTATTGTTTTTTTCGTAGGTTTTTATTTTCTGTAATAAAAACTGTCAATTCGATTTTTCTCAAAATTTTATCGAATGTTGAAAACAATATTTTTTGAAAGATAAAATTAGTTTGAAGCCAATATCTCAAAGTTTTGAAAAGATATTCGAGTCGAAAATCAATTTTTACCAACTTTTGTTAAATTTTGTTTAGGTTATTAATTTTTTGTACAAAAGCTGTTAATTCGATTTTTCTCAAAACTTTACCGAATGTTGAAAACAATATTTCTTATAAGATAAAATTAGTTAGAAGCCATAATCTAAAATTTTCGAAAAGATATTTAAGTCGAAAATCAATTTTTACCACCTTTTATACATTTTTTTAGGTTTTTATTTTTTGTAAAAAAACTGTCAATTCGATTTTTCTCAAAATTTTTCCTAATGTGAAAACAATATTTCTTATAAGTTAAAATGAGTAAGAACCCATTATCTCAAAGTTTTGAAAAGATATTTGAGTCGAAAATCAATTTTTACCAACTTTTATTAATTTTTTTTTTAGGTTTTTATTTTTAGTAAAAAAATTGTCAATCCGATTTTTCTCAATATTTTTCAGAATGTTGAAAACAATATTTCTTATAAGATAAAATAAGTTTGAAGAAATAATCTCAAGTTTTTGAAAAGATATTTGAGTCGAAATTCAATTTTTATCAACTTTGAGTAATATTTTTTTTAGGTTTTTATATTTTATGAAAAAAACTGTCAATTAGATTTTTATCAAAATTTTATCAGATGTCAAAAGCATTATTCTTCGTTGCACAAAATTGTTTTGGAGATGAAATCATATTTTAGTCGTACAATTTTCGAGGTGACAAATTTTTTTTCAGTTTTTTTGATTTATAAAAAAAACTGTTAATTGGATTGTTTCCAAAAATATAACAGTTTTGTATCACGTTACAATATATAATATGACGAAAAAAACGTTGCGGACGTACGTACACACGCACAGACATCTCTCTAAAAATCTTTTATTTCGACTCTGGACCTTGAAACGTCGAGAAATGTCAACATTTTCACTTCGACAAATCGGACCGATTACAATAACTTCCTATGGGAAGTTAACAAAAGGAGGGTCAACATTTGAAGGTGTAACATTTATGGGACCAGGTTTGTATAAACCTTTGTTTAGAGCAGTACTTATTTGATCAAATAAAACCTGACAACTTTGGTAGAAGTTTCAAAAATGTTTATCACGAGATTTTCGCCAAAGACTGAAATTTAAGCCCTCTAGGTAATCTGTCTTTGGGGCTTGTCAATAGACAAGTTGTCTGGCAATGGCGTCCTGGGGTGAATCTTGTTTTGTAGGGAACTTGGGACAACATTATTTTATGGTTAATACCCTTGAGGTAATAGATTGGCGGAATGGATAATAATAAGAGCGTTGACAAATTTCGTTGACTTTAAATGCTTTAAACGCAACTTGTTAAATTGTATGTTATATTGTAACATGATACCAAACAAATATATTTTTGGAAAAAAATCCAAGTAACGGTTTTTGTTTGTAAATCAAAAAAAAAATATTTATCACCTCGAAAATTTTATGAACAAAAAATGATTTTATCTCCAAAACAATTTTGTTCAACGAAGAATAACGTTGTCAACATAAGGTAAATTTTTTTTTGAATTTCGTAAATTTTTGAAAAAAATCGAATTGACAGTTTTTTTTCAAAAAATAAAAATCAACGAAAAAATTAATAAAAGTTGGTAAAAATTGATTTTCGACTCAAATATCTTTCCAAAAATTAAAAAAATATTAGCTTCAAACTAATTTTATCTTATATGAAATATTGTTTTCAACATTCGAAAAATTAGAGCAAAATCGAATTGACAGTTTTTTAACAAAAAATAAAAACCTACAAAAACCATTACTAAAATTGGTAAAAATTGTTTTCGACTAAAAAATCTCGTTAGAAAAAATAGATTTCGAAATCAAACTATTTCATTATATGCTAAATATTGTTGGTATTTTTTAAGAATAATTCAACTGACAACTTTTTTAACAAAACACGAAAACCTACAAACTTTTAAGTGTGGGTCCCATCCCTGCCTCTTTTTATTAATTTTGTATTGCGTTACATTGTATTATGTAAAGTTTAATTGAAGTCTCTAGCGTTATTAGTTCGAAAGATATAAGAGATCAACCAAATTTTTCGCTTTTTTGTTTATATTGCTTAGTAAAATAAACACTCACCTAATTTCTTAAAACTTTTTTCAGCATTTTTTGGTTAAACAAAATTTTTTGAAGTAAATACCTCTGCCGGTTCTTGAGATATGGTCGTCAAAAAACGTATCCCGAACGTAAGGACAAACGGACATAAAAACAGATATCTCTATATAAACCTTTGATTTAAATTCTAGGAGAAATGTCAAAATTTTCAATTCGACAAGTCGGACCAATTGGAATAACTTCCTTTGGGAAGTTGAAGGTAGTTCAAAAATAATGAAAAGTAAAAAATATACTAAGTTAATACCTCTAAAAAGTCTTATTTACAGAGATATGAGCATATATATTTTCTGGTTAGAAAGGTTCCCTCCATCACAATTCTGAAATTTCTGCCATCAGATATAAGAATTTTTAAGCTCAACTTTTTTTCGTAAAATTGTTCAAATATTACTATATAATCCCTTTCCTGTTTCAATAAAGGAAGAAAAAACAATTATCCATCATTTTACCGTTCGCACACTAAATAGAATAAATCCTTCTGTTCAGAAGCTCTGGTAATGAATACTAAAGATGACCTAAGATTCTGAAGAACATAAAATAATAAAAATCCTTAGCTTAATGTCCAATGTGATCCAAATGACTTTTGACTCCAATTTCTTCATGTTAAATGGAAATTTATCAATTTTCTCAACAACAAGACGTCTTGATGAAAACCTCCACAATTCTTGAACACCAATTCAAAAATGAGCGTAAAATTGGCTGAAATTGTTCCATTATAACTTCTAAAAGAGCCAACGGATAACATGCGCAGTTCACATTAAGATTCCCCTTCTTATTATGGGAGGAGCTGAGTTGAATGTAATATTCCATGATTTGGAGATATTCCAAGGCCCACCGAATCGTCATCATCATTATTGTCAATTCACTGTGTGGTTCCACAAGAGTGGGTTATGTTTTAGTGGAATAACGAGAAAATAAAAGTTAAATTTTAACTTTTTACCCAACGACACGACGACCGACGTTAAGTTTTTTTGTTCCAAGACAAAAATTTGCTCTCGATGTGATGGCGATGCTTTACTTATATTTATATATTTCTTATGTAATTTTGCAAGGCCAACAACTTTGTTGATTTCTTGAGAATTGTTTTGTTTTTGTTCTGGAAATAAATGATATTTAAGTTACAAAACTGGGGCAATCATAAAAGCAATATAAGAGTTCGTAAGAAAATTTTAAATTTAAATAAGAGTGCATATGCAATTAAATGAGCATTTATTTACAATTTACATTGAAAAACTTAGTATTTAAAGGAAATTGGGTCCTTGGATTATTAAAATGAAATAACTTTAATATGCCTTTTTCATATAAAAATATACTTAGAAAACATGACACAGATTTACATAACATCTATTTATACAAGAGATGTGACTATATAATAAATAATTTATTTCTGCTCATCTTTTTAAAAAATCTTGTCAGAAGTGAATTTTTAAATACCCAAAAATCATTAGAACGAACGTTTTGGAAAGTCAAAGTGCTGTAATACTTAAAAAAGTTAAATTTTAAAAACTTTCAAAAAAGTTTTCCTTTATCAAGTTTGAGCTAAACTTAAAGGTCGGAAAATGAGTGGTTCCCAAAATGTTCATTCGGCTGCATAGCTATTGAAACAAACAAACAAGTTTCACGAACAAAACTTTAAGACGAAGCAAAATATCAAGAACATTTTTCAAATCCTATGCATTTTCAGTTGTAAGGAATTTTTAATACGAAGTGTATCGTTTCAACAAATTCTTGTGCACCTTTAAAGTCAGTATGTAACTGTCAAAATATTGAGAATGGTGACGATAATGATACGATTACGTACGTTTGGTTACTTTTTACATCATTCTAATCACTTCAATTTTGATTTGGTCGGTTTGAAAGTCTTTGGCTTTGTTTACTCGCATATTGTCTTCAATGCTTAATTATTAATCAAAAATTTAAACACTGTATTTTTGGACACGACATTGTCGCTTGATACATAAAAACTTAATTTTAATAAAACGTTAATACTAACAAAAATATAATAATGAATTTAACATTTTCTGTCTTTTTTTCAAAAATATCCCAGGCAAATTCTAAAGTAGGTCAACTTTCGATTTTAAACTATGGAGCTAAGAAACAAATTAGTCAATAAAAAGAAATTTCAACTTGAGTTCTAACTCTAGAGTTTTAATCAGATCTAATATGTTTATCAACTTGAAAGTTTGCTTTAAGTTAAGCAATTGTGAAATAAATTGCCCTATCTTTCCCTATTACCTGATATTACCTTAAGACAAATTTTATTTTACGAAAAATAAAAAAAGCAGTGATTTATTTGAGAATGTTTACCGATTTTTATTTAATGACAATTGGAGTTGTCTTTAAATAAAAATCGACAAACATTAATTTTGGACTAAAATATTTTGAAAAAAAATCTTATTTCATTTTAAGCTAAGAACAAAATCCAACTAACAGTGCTTTTTATTGAGTTGTGATCCAAAATTTCGAATACCCAAAAACCAGAAAATCAAGAATCCTGGAAACACAAAATTCTCAATACCACGAATCCCGAAATATGTACCATAAATTTCTTTGAATGTTGATGTGTGAAAAATGTATGCAACAAATTCGTTTCTTATTTTACGGTTGCTTTTTCTAAACATTTTCTTAAACCCGTGGTATGTGGAAATATACTTGTTTATGAGTAGTGTATTGTGTTTAACTTAACTTTTCTTCAAAGTTATGTTTTTAAAAGTTAAAAAATAGATATAATATAACTATTTCTTTGAGTAGTTGTGAGTCAACCTTTTAATAAAAGTCCCGATAGCAAAATATTAGTGTATAGTTGAAACCCGAAAAATATTGTAACAAAATTTGTAAAGCTCTAAATTCGCTTACTTTTTTTTATAATTTTTTGCTCCAAATTTAGAGAATTCACCAATAAAAATCGATGAGTATCAATTTTTTTTTCTTAAAGCGGGTTTTCAAGAACTATTTTTATTAATCCAAAAAACTGAACACAAAATATTTTAAAACTCGAATATTTTACGAGCAACAACCTTAAGATAGATATAATTATATAACAAAAAAGATGCTGAGACGCGACCCACACTGATAACTTCCCATCCCGTCTGTCGATTTGTCTTGCATAAAAGTTTGTAGGTTTTCGCGTTGTTGAAAAAGTTGTTAGTTATTATTCTTAAGAAATTAAAAATTACCAACAACATTTTGCATAATGATATAATAGTTTGATTTCAAAATCTGTTTTAGTGAACGAGATTTTTAGTCGAAAACCAATTTTTACCAATTTTAGTAGGATTTCTTAAAAAAATTGTATTTCTTATATAAACAAATACAAATTGGATGAATGAAATTAATTTGAAGTCAATATCTTCTATTGTTCACGAGATATCGAGAACCGAACATCAATTTTTACCAATTTTGCGTACTATTTTTTGTAGATTTTATTTTTTTATGAAAAAACTGACTGTTGGATTTTTATAAAAAATTTACTGAATGTCGAAAAAAATATTTTCTGTGAGATAAAATTAGTATGAAGCCAATATTTTTAATTTTTAAAAAGTCGAAAGTAAATTTGTACTAAATTTAAGTATTGTTTTTTTTTTTTAGGTTTTTATTTTTGTAAAAAACTGTCAATTCAATTTTTCTCAAAATTTTACCGAATAATGAAGGCAGTATTTTTTATAAGACAAAATTATTTGAAGCCATAACCTCAAATTTTTGAAAAGATATTCGAGTCAAAAATAATTTCTTACAAACTTTTAGTAATGTTTCTTTAGGTTTTTATTTTTTGTTAAAAAACTGTCAATTTGATTTTCTCAAAATGTTAACGAATGTTGAAAACAATATTTTTTTTTAAGACAAAATTAGTTTGAAGCCATTATCTGAAAATTTTGAAAAGATATTTGAGTCGAAAATCAATTTTTACCAACTTTTAATGATATTTTTTTAGGTTTTTATTGTTTTATAAAAAAACTAACAATTCGATTTTTCTCAAAATGTAACCAGATGTCAAAAACGTTATTTTGTATTGCACAAAATTAATTTGGAGATAAAATCATTTTTTGTTTATAAAATATTTGAGGTGACAAATATTTTTTTTTCAGTTTTTTTTTGATTTAAAAAAAAACCAGTTAATTGGATTTTTTTTTCAAAAATATAGTTGTTTGGTATCACGTTACAATATATAATATGAACTATAATTCAAGTCCCTACCGTTATTGGTTCGTGAGATATTTTGGGGTTAACCAAAATGTTCACCTTTTTTTAAATTGTTAGGGTAAAAAACCACCCACTCAATTTTCTTGAGAGCCCTTTCTGCATCTTTCTGCATTATTATCTTTATAACAAAATTTAATTGAAGTCGATATCTCTTCTAGTTCTTGAGCTATGGACGACGAAAAAAATGTAGCGAACGTACGGACACGTACGAACGTACGTACACACGCACGCACAGAAATCTCTCTAAAAATCTTTTATTTTGTCTCTAGGGGCCTTGAAACGTCGAGATATGTCAAAATTTTCAATTCGACAAATCGGACCGATTACAATAACTTCCTATGGGAAGTTAATAAAGAGGTATTTTCTTCTTATGTTTTATTTATGGTATTTTGGGTCTTCTGGATCTTGAGTTTTCGAGATTCTGGGTTTCTTGGACTTAAAATTTCGGTATTGTGCCATTCTAAAGTTTTTTAAATAAAAAATAAAATAAGTACTACAAAATTTATTTAATATTTATTAAATTACAGTTTGGCTTATTACTAAAAATATTATTTAAAAACGATTTCTTGAACTCTGTTGAAGTTTCACATTCAAAGTACGGAGTGCAAATTCAAAAAATAAGTTGAAGGATTAAAAAGGAATTTGAATAAAGCCAAATGAAAAATTCATGGTTTGAAATGCGAAATGTGGAATATGAAGCCTTTAAGTGTGAAATGGAAAGTGTAAGAGAGTGCAAAATGTGGCTTGCAAAGCAGGAAAGTTAAAAATACAAATTTAATGTGTAGTATAGAAAGCGATGCATGTGAATAGTATAGAGCAAAGTGAAAAAGACGAAGATCGAAATGTCAAGTAAGTGAAGTGTGAAGTTCCTAGACTTTTTCGCTATGAATGCATGGATGAAAAATAAGAGCCCTCCTGCTCAAACATTTTTAAATGTTTTTAACGAGCATTCTTTTGGTCATAACTTCAGTGTTGTCAATACCTTTTTTTCAATATAGCAAAAATGTACCTATATTGAAACATCTATAACAAAAATCCACTTACCCTACAAAAATGAATTCTCTTCCTAAATCGCACTTAACTATATCCACAAACAAAAACCCAAAAACCCTAGATATAGCTTTCATTCAATTAGCACCCCATTAAAACCTTATGATCATTTAACTTTCCAAATACAATCTAAACAAACCATTTAAGCCTTTTTCTATATACCATCAGCCTTTCATTGTAAATACACATAAATATCGTCACCAAATTGTTGACTTAGGTCGAATATACTTGCTAAGGCAGGCTATATTCCTATCCTCATACCTACCTTCTCCTACATATACCATTTTCATTTTCAACTAAGTAAAAGTGCTTAGCTTTTATTAAATATCCTCTGATACCAATTCAATATTTATCGGATTATGAACATAAGACCCTCTCTCGCTCAATGTTTATCCAGTCCCTGTGCCAGTAGTGCCCGAGGGAAAAAAGAAATTTGCTCTCCCTAGCAATACTTTCATGTGTACAATATATGTATGTATGTATATAGATGGGATAACTTCACACATAGTCATCAATTTTCAAGGACTCCTTGCATCCTGATGTCTATGATGCTGTGCGTCAACACAGCACAACACAACGACACCCATTATAATGCTATTGTGAACAACTTAAATTCTTAGTAGCCATTAACTCTCATAGTTGAGAACTTGAGAGATGGGTCGAGATGGAGCTGGTTCTGGTTCTGGATCTGGGATGGAGTCTTGTTTAATTATTTGTTTTCAAAGATTTCTCTTTTCCCAGGGTAATTGTGTGTGTTTATAGCCTGCACGTCTGGTGGAGTGGGACAATTTAGTGAGCGAACACGATACACGAAACTGGCTGAGAAAAGCTTATTTGTCGCAATTCAAACCATTAAGTTTTTGCCGTTTCCAATCGCAATAGCTAGCGATGATGTGAAGGAAGGACTATTTTTCCTTACAGCACCAGCAAAGCCAGCTGAGGAAAAATATCTTCGTGGTGTCGTCGTCGTCTTCGTCTTGGGGACAAAAATCTTGTAAGACAGACACTCTGCTGACACGTAGCTTCTTTGCTCAAAAAAAAACATAAGAGTGCAAAGAAAATGTTCTTCATCTATACGACGAAGACGAACGCAGAGGCCAAAAGAGTTTTCCTTTTTTTTTGCACTTTTTCTTCCCAAGGATGAACAAGAATATGTCAGTACAATAACAACAATTTTAAGCGACGAATTACGGCACGCCATTGAACCGATAATGATAATAGAATGAGGGTGATGATGATAAAGTTTGACAAAATTAGCGATGCAAGAAAAGTTAGAGGAACTTTCGAAAGGATTTTACCAGAAGCGAAGTAGTGTCAGTGGTGGTAGTGGTAGCGGCAGTGGTATAGGACAAAGTGGTACTTGAAGGTTTTCGATGAGCAACACACACAAACACACACACACAAAAGAAAAAGAAGTAAATGGAGTTTTTTTTGCCGAAAAAAAAATATTGAAAATCAATTTTCCGTCCTGTTTCGTGTTTCGAGAAACCAAAAGTTGATTTGCAAAGTTAAAAAAAAAAGAGGTTAAGAAGCTTTTGGGACTTGGGTTTGTTTGGGCATAATTTTTCTTCTCAATTTTTTTTTCTTTCGTTTTTTGAAAAGAATTTTAATTGAAACTTATTGAAAAGAAGTTTTGAGAGAACAGATGACGGGTGAAGAATGTTCATGAAATTGATTTTAGATAGAAACAGTGATTTAAAGATAATTTAGAGAAAAGAAAACCAGAGTTAGAGTAGAGGCAAGGTCTAAAGAAAAGGTTAGATAAGATACTTGAAAAGAAAATAACGTTTGTCATTAAGGAGTTAATATTGTTTATTTTTATTCTTTGTTTGGGACTATCTATATTGAAAAAAAGATTAATAAATAATTTACATGTTCAAAAGAATGTTGAAATTTTTATTCGAAATTTTTTCAATTTCTTTATATTTATATTTGTATGTCTCACTTTTAGGGCAGAAATGGTTAATTTTCTTGAACCACCACCTAGATGGGACAATTATTGACCCATAGCTCACTAAAGACTATTGTTATTACTACAAATTTTTTATCTGACCAAAGCTCGAGAACCAT